>BLSH010152872.1:442528-484653 GCA_018402905.1 Glandirana rugosa
AGGTAAACCTTCGGCCCAGTCTGAGGTCCTGAGCACTCTGGAGAAGGTTTTCCTCCAGGATATCCCTGTACTTGGCCGCATTCATCTTTCCTTCGATTGCAACCAGTCGTCCTGTCCCTGCAGCTGAAAAACACCCCCACAGCATGATGCTGCCACCACCATGCTTCACTGTTGGGACTGTATTGGACAGGTGATGAGCAGTGCCTGGTTTTCTCCACACATACCGCTTATAATTAAGGACAAAAAGTTCTATCTTGGTCTCATCAGACCAGAGAATCTTATTTCTCACCATCTTGGAGTCTTTCAGGTGTTTTTTTAGCAAACTCCATGTGGGCTTTCATGTGTCTTGCACTGAGGAGAGGCTTCCGTCGGGCCACTCTGCCATAAAGCCCCGACTGGTGGAGGGCTGCAGTGATGGTTGACTTTCTACAAACTCCCATCTCCCAAATGCATCTCTGGAGCTCAGCCACAGTGATATTTGGGTTCTTCTTTACCTCTCTCACCAAAGCTCTTCTCCCCTGATAGCTCAGTTTGGCCGGACGGCCAGCTCTAGGAAGGGTTCTGGTTGTCCCAAACGTCTTCCATTTAAGGATTATGGAGGCCACTGTGCTCTTAGGAACCTTAATTGCAGCAGAATTTTTTGTAACCTTGGCCAGATCTGTGCCTTGCCACAATTTTGTCTCTGAGCTCTTCAGGCAGTTCTTTTGACCTCATGATTCTCATTTGCTCTGACATGCACTGTGAGCTGTAAGGTCTTATATAGACAGGTGTGTGGCTTTCCTAATCAAGTCCAATCAGTATAATCAAACACAGCTGGACTCAAATGAAAGTGTAGAACCATCTCAAGGATGATCAGAAGAAATGGACAGCACCTGAGTTAAAAATATTAGTGTCACAGCAAAGGGTCTGAATACTTAGGATCATGTGATATTTCAGTTTTTCTTTTTTAATAAATCTGCAAAAATGTCAACAATTCTGTGTTTTTCTGTCAATATGGGGTGCTGTGTGCACATTAATGAGGAAAATAAATTAACTTAAATGATTTTAGCAAATGGCTGCAATATAACAAAGAGTGAAAAATGTAAGAGGGTCTCAATACTTTCCGTACCCACTGTATATATATGTATATATATATATATATATATATATATATATATATATATATATATATATACTGTATGTGTGCCTGTGTGTGTGCGAGAATTGAAGAAAGCTGAATGGCATAGTTTTATTAAATGTAGTCCATCACTGAAGTACTGATAAATGTTTAATACAGAAATAATGTGCATATTGATATTTTTATGTACATATAACTTGCTCGAGCTTTAATGTAATTTTGTGTAATATTTGATAACACTCTTTACTCAAAATTCAAGTCTCAGAGTTTTAGTGGAAAACAAGCAATATTGTTACCATCAAGAACACTTCATTACACTTTCAATTGCTTTTGGTATTTTGTAACATCCAGCGTTCAGGGAAATTAGTGGGAATACATCATTTTAATAGTCAAGAAAAGTCTTTGCAAAATGTGCTCTTAGGTTGTTAAGCCTTTTATGGCCATAAGGACTATATACCTTTGTATAAAAGCATTGCATCTTTCTGTTAGGCCATTTATAATGTGCCATCAAACAGGCACATGCCACCACCACATTCATGTTAAAAAAAATTAAAAGCAACGTACGAGCCATGAAAAAGCACTTTGTTCTGTATGTGTTTTTGTGTTGCTCCCGTATTTCTTATGTTGCATTTGATTTGTAGACCTTTGATATTTGATCTATAAAGAGCCTCCAGCACCTCTAATCTCTCACCTCTGATACATGTATTTCCCAGAATGCCATGTACTTACCCCCACTGCCTTGATTGTGCATTGCCTTCCTGCTATTATTTGAAAGGATACAATAAAAAGATAGCACGCGTCTTTGTCCATGCAAAGATAACATTTTGATATAAATAATTCTGTATTTCTATATTGTGTTCCACATGGAGGTTGGGTTTTTGGCATCTCTGTCTTATGTTGCATTAATCACCTGTCATTTGGCCTTTCACACCCCTCCTAAATATCAGCCCTAGTGTCTGTTCCATCTGTAAGAAGCAAGTCCTCCCTGTAAACATAAAAATCATGAAAGGATACCCACCCTCCTTTATGTTCATTGTCACTGAATTGTACAGAATTCTTTTAGCATACTCTAGGGCCATGGCTTATCAGAGAGGGAGAGCCCTTCAGACAGTCAAATAATATGTTTTTTTCCTTATCAGCTGTACTGAATGTAGTGATAAAGCTGAGGTTAAATTATTGTAACATGCTCCAGAGAGCCTGCCAGGTCTCTGTGTACAAGCAATATTGAAGGCGCTATCCTTTCTCATCCTCTCTCATTTCCCTTTGTTGTATTTTTGCACTCTTCTTCATGTCAGATCTCAAATACCAATTCAATCAGAAAATAATTCTGGTGTTATTTTAGCTACAAATCCCTATGGAAGTTTATGTGGAATTTGAAGTTTGTGGTATGATTTGTTGTCAATACTATGAGCTTCAGATAACATGCCTATAGAAAAGGTTAAGGGCTGAAGACTTAAGATCTTTGGGGACTGGTCTGCAAAGCTGTAAAAAAAATAGGACTTCTTATTTGTCCGGATGACAAGGTGAAATCTGCATTGACCTGCTCAACATAGTGACCCGTGACAATGATTTATGCTACTGAGATACTGTAAGTATTCATTAGATGCTTCTGCTGTCTAAGGTGGGACTTGTATTACGAACCCAGGCACAAGAAATAAAGTGAGTGTTAAATGAATGGTACATAGAGGTAGGAAGAATATTCTTCTCAATCGGGCTCTTATGTCAGTCTGCATGATATAGTACTTGCAAAGTGGAGTGCAAATGAATCCTAAAACAAAGAGCATATTTTTCTATTTTTTTACTTTCAAAGATTTTTATTTAAGTTTTTTTTTTGACATAGCATCAAACGGTACAGTGCATAAAGAGGTTGGTCAGAAGGTAATAACATCGTATACAGAAAAGATAAATGCAAATATTTTTCTATTTTTATTCACTGAGGTCTGCTTGGGGTGCAAGGAAAGCAAAATTGTTGGCCAAGGGGCAAATTGAGGGTAGACAGTGCTGGAAGGTCATTATACTTTAATGGAGGTTCATTTCTACTGTCCCTGAAATCAGTGGTGAGTTATGCCCCGTACACACGGTTCGACGATCGCACATACGACCGTGTTGAATCGTATGTTGGCTGTTGTATGTAGCATACTGACTGCACTACACGATCGTACGGCCAGGGAAAGAACGTTCAGGTGCATGTAATTAGCATCCAGCCATTCCTGACTTTGGGCATGCGTGTTTTGCAGAATACAACTTTGTTGTGCCAACTGCTCTGTACACATGATACAACGGTCGTATGAGAGCTTGTTGGTACGACCAAGTTTTCTAGTTTGCTCATACAACTCTCTTGTACGACCGTCATATGTTCGACTGTTCTAATCGCGCATACGAACGATCGATATCGCATACAACGGTAGTGAGTACGACCTGTTGTATGCGATCGTCGAACCATGTGTACGAGGCTTTAGTCCTACAAAGTGTGACAATTCACATTGTAGGTATTCGCTGTGGCAAAAGCATTAACATTTCTTTTCTAAATGAAAAATAAACTGACTTACAAAAGACAAACTAGAAAAATAAACACACTTTAGAACAAGACAAACTTACAATACTACTTTACAACCCACCACTTGTACTATTTAGAAAGGAACTTAAAATGTACCTAAACCCAAAATTTTTGTTTCCGAGAAGTTTGGAGAGGTTTTTTTTTTGTTTGTTTGGTTTTTAGGTTTTAATGTCACTGTCCCGGGGAAATTTACATCTCGATTGGTATTGGTTACCACTGTTGCAGTGAGGGAGAATCCAACATTTTAAGGTGTCAGCAGAGCAGGAATAGAGGGCAAATTTTCTAATGGGGACAATTATTCCAGTGACAGCTGCCCTGTCACATCCTGTTGCACTTTTAGGACAGGAAGTCACCCAGTGAGCTTTTACAGTTCAGCATACATACAATATTTCTATACTCTTAAAGTCATGTAAAGCTTGACAGTTGATATAAATCTGCAATTTCTAAGTGTGCCCATTCTTCTCAGCATCGTCGCCATGCTAAGATCTTTAGCTATACGTGATCTGCCATTCCCGGGTAGGGGGTGCGCACGTGGCCAATCAGCAGGTACCGCGGACTCGATGTCTGCCAGCACCCGCCGATCATCAGGTAGAGAGGCAGAGTGGAGCTCTGCCAATGTAAACAAAGCCAATCGCTGTTCTGACCGGTGGGGTGAGATTAAATTTGTGTCTCTGCAAAGCAGGAAATACATTTCATCTCTTCTCTCTTAAAAGCACCTCACACAGTGTAGTAAAACACTGGCTAGGCACACAGTTAACCCTTTGATCATCCCCGATGTTAACCCCAGCATCATTAGCACAGTGACTGATTACTGTATTAGTGTCACTGGCCCCCAAAAAGTGTCAGTGTCTGAATGTGCGCCGCAATAT
The DNA here is from genome assembly GCA_018402905.1 of Glandirana rugosa. Taxonomy (NCBI): domain Eukaryota; kingdom Metazoa; phylum Chordata; class Amphibia; order Anura; family Ranidae; genus Glandirana; species Glandirana rugosa. The sequence goes on from BLSH010152872.1 coordinate 447,072, forward strand.
TGCAGTCCCGCTATAAGTCGCTGATTGCTGCCATAGTAAAAAATAAATAAATAAATATAGAATACAGATACAGAATACTTTATTAATCCCAAAGGGAAATTGGGAAATTGTTACGACACAGACACACCTAACAAACACAACACAAGATCACAACAATAAACTGAACAAGATGCAAAAACAAAACAAAATTACCAATAACAGCCTTAGCACCAAATAACCAAATTTAAAACTACACTACAAATTAAATATCCCATAGTTTGCAGATGCTATAACTTGTGCGCAAACCAATCAGTATACCCTTATTGGGATTTGTTTACCAAAAATATGTAGCGGAATACATATTGACCTAATTTTATGAAGAAATTCAATTTTTTCAATTTTTTTTATTGGATATGTTTTATAGCAGAAAGTAAAAAATAGAGTATTTTTTTCAAAATTGTCGGTCTTTTATTGTTTATAGCACAAAAAAAAAAAAGGCAGGGTTGATTAAATACCACCAAAAGAAAGCTCTATTTGTGGGGGAAAAAAGGACATACATTTTATTTGGGTACAGTGTCCCATGACTGCGCAATTGTAAGTTAAAGTAACGCAGTGTCATATCGCAAAAAATGGCCTGGTCATAATGGGGGGGTAAATCTTCCAGAGGTCAAGTGGTTAAGGAGCCCTCTCAGGATGAGGTCAGGCTCAAGTCCCAGCCTTAAGTGCCAGCATTGGCGCTTGCTCCCATGTTATTGACTGTTTGCTTCCCGTAAGCCAAGGCGTTCTTCTGTACATTCACATGATTTTGTAATGAGGTCTGTATGGATGGAGGAAAAAGGTGTTGGGACAAATCAAAAATGTCACCAGCTTCAGGAGGAGTATGGGCATGGTGCCCTATGTTATTATTCTGGGTAAGATTGCAAAGGTTATCATAATGACCTTTTCTTAAGACATTTGCAAAAACATAATCAATGGGGTTTGAGGTTAATTTGCCATTGAGAGAGAGCATTTACTTCTGCTTAACTATATATATATATAATTGATTATTGGATAGAGTAGGGATGTCATGTATATTTTGCTGTCCATGTCCCTGCTGGGGAGATCTACCCTCTTTGCTTTTTTTTGCCGACCATTGTCACCAGGACTAAAAGTGAGGAACGATCCAAAAGTTAGAGTTGTCACTGGAAACTGTGATGAAAGGAAATCATCCAATGGGGACATATGCTTTGAAAAAAGCTGTCTAAAAGGGGATTTCGTCCTTCCCCTCTACTTTTTTCCCTACTCGGCTTCTCTGTTTTTTTTCCTTACATGGTCCAGGGCATTTGTTTTGAAGGGAGCCCTTTAAATATTTCTTGAGATGTCATAACATATAGTTTACACTTTTTTCCAAGTGACTCAGTATGGCATTTGTTAAACCGATTTCCTTGTTACTTTGTTACATTCCTGTTTTGTTGTATTGTGAGCTTTTTTTTTTTGTTATGCTCATAATAAAAATAATGAATTCCTCTTACTTCATGTGGTGTCTACAGGGCAGAAGCATAGGAAAATAGTCCAGTGATATTCGTTCAAAAACAATTCTATGCATAAAGGTAAAAAAATCATCTGTGTGCAGCAGCCCCCCCCCCAGCTAATACTTATCTGAGCCCCATCTCGATCCAACGATGTGCAAAAGAGCCACGGCTCTCCACGCACTCTCACTCCTCATTGGCTGAGGCAGTAGCGGGAGCCTTTGTCATTGTCAATCACAGTCAGTGAGCCAATCAGGAGATTGAAGGGGCAGGATGGGGCTGAAATTGGGTGAAATTGTGTTAATTTTTAACCCTTTTCGCCCAGGAGTCATTGACGTTTAGATACCCTGGCCAAAAGCACGCGTCTGTTACCTTTACAAAAACTGTACGACTAATTTGCATAGAAATCAATTTTATGTTTTCTTAAAGACATATATTTATAAATAATATATATATATATATAATATATAAAATAAAATATATATTTGTACCATGTTTAAATAAAAGCCCTGTTCTGTAATTATTTTTATTTCATTTTAAATACTGTAATGTTTTAATTAGAGCAATAAGCCTATGAGGCTGCAGATGAACACAGCAGCCCGAAAGTGGCAGTGTTCATTTGAACACTTTGATTTTTTTCCTAGAAGCCTCCAGCTTGCATGTGAACACTGTGTCATAGCTGACATACTGGTCATGTCGGCTGGTGGCTCTCAAGGAGGGGAAACATTTGTAAACTTATCCCCAGCACAGGGCATTGTGCCGGGGATCATTTATATACAGATGCGGGCAGGGAAGGTTTAATATCCAATCATGTACAATGGAAATTAAAAACAAAATGTTTTGCTTGCACATAATTAAATGTTTGAAGTGAACACAGCTTCGCTATATTCACATAGCAAAGTAAATTGTCTTTGCTCTCCTAGTAAATCAACCACACTCTGCATGTTTGTCATCGGGTTACTGCTTTAAATTATACACCATTCTAGACTGTATATAATATGGGACTCTTAAAAGCTATGTTTGTAACCATATTGTTGCAGAAGCATGAGGCTGCTGACAAGCTTAAAGCTGAATTCCAGATAAACAACTAAATACTGTGTGCATGTATTTTTTTTTATTTTATTTCCACATAGTGTTACATGCATGTACTTTTAATTTATTAACCACTTCAGCCCCGGAAGGATTTCCCTCTTTAGGACCAGAGCACTTTTTGCAATTCGGCACTGCGTGGCTTTAACTGACAATTGCGCGGGCGTGCGACGTTGTACCCAAACAAAATTTGCGTCCTTTTTTCCCCCACAAATAGAGCTTTCTTTTGGTGGTATTTGATCCCCTCTGTGTTATTTCTGATTGCCGCTATAAACAAAAGAAGAGCGACAATTTTGCAAAAAAAAAACAAATTTCTTACTTTTTGCTAAAATACAAATAAAAAAAAATATAAAAAAACATTTTTTCCCATCGGTTTTGGCCGATTTATATTCTTCCTTGTATTTTTTGCTAAAAAAAAACGCAATCGGCGTTTATTGATTGGTTTGTGCAACAGTTGCCGCATTTACGAATGATGAGAATTAATTTCTGGGGTTTTTATTTTTTTTTTATTTTTTACTAGAAATGGCGGTGATCTGCGATTTTTTGCGGTACTGCGATATTGCAGCGGACATGTCGGAAATGAACTGATTACTGTGTAAATGTCATTGGCAGTGAAGGGGTTAACCTGCAGGGGGCGCTCTAAGGGTTAACTGTGTTCCCTGGGCGTGTTCTAACTGTATGTGGGCTGCCCTGGCTGGGGAAAGGGGATGATCACGGCTTCCATATACAGGAAGCCTGTGATCATCGTCCTTCCCCCCTAACAGAACGGAGATCCATGTTTACTTACAAGGACCTCCATCCTTTCAGTGCGGGGGAGCCATCGCAGGTAGCCGGCGGCGATCGAGTCCCTGCCCCCCCGAACACAGTGAGTGTGCGAGTGCGCCTCCGGCGGGGCGCGCACGCTCACAATGCTAGTTATCGCAGCCACCGTCCTGTGACAGCTTTTCACGATTACGAGCCAACTTGCCGCCGTCACACTGCGGCGGGCGGTCAGCAAGTAGTTAAAGCTGAGTTCCAGCCATTTACAAAAAGTGTAGTTGCTGTCTTTTAATAAAAAAGACACTCCCCTGTCCCACGGTCCAGCGATGCGGCCGCTCGAAGCCTCGCTCCTCTCCCCTTCCTCTCTTTGGTGCCAGCATTGCAAGTGTAGGCGCCCAGCTGTGTGCCGCTCGATCTGAATGCCCGTGCAATCTTCTGGGACCTGGGACGTGTCCCAGAAGATTGCAGGGAGGGAGGAGGGAGAGGTGAACTTCCGCTCTGTGCCGTGGTGCCAGGGGCAGAAGTTGGAGCTGGGTGAGGTAAGGGGGTCGCCAACACATAGACCCCTTTCACACCAAGGTGTTTTTCAGGCGCTTTTGTGCAAAAAATAGCGCCTAAAAAGTGCCTGTAAAATGCCCCCCAACACACCCCAGTGTGAAAGCCAGAGTGCTTTCATACTGGAGTGCACTTGCGGGATGGAAAAGAAAGTCCTGCAAGCAGCATCTTTACAGCGGTGTGGGAGCGGTGTATTCACCGCTCCTATACTGCCCCTGCCCATTGAAAACAATGGGGCAGCGCTCCCGAAGCACCTGAACACCGCTTCGGGAAAGCTACAAACCAGCACTTTTAACCCCTTGTGCTGGGGTTAAAAGCGCACTGCCACCGAACTGTGTTTTACCGCTAATGCTTGGGCGGCTCCGGTGTGGAAGGAGCCTTAAAGCAGAAGTTCCACTTTTGGGTGGAACTCCGCTTTAAGCAGTCTCATAACCCTGATTTCCTTGGCTTTTGCTATACAAAACGCAACTTCAACTTCAAAGCTTTGTCTTGCCCCACCTGCGATCACTCACACCTTCCTATTGACCCAACACTATGGCGGTTAGCCTCACTGCCTTATAGAGTAATGAGAGCATTATAGGCTAATATATATATATATAAAGATATAGTCAGGATTGCTGCACTTAAAAATTATTGGACATCAAAAATCCAAAATTTTACAAATATAGTCCATAGTTACAGTCCATGGTATGCTGGGACAGTTTCGGGCAAGTCCGTTAGCACCCTTCTTCAAACCAGAAATATACATACACTATATTGTCAAAATTATCGGGACGCCTGCCTTAACACGCACATGAACTTTAACCAGCACGGCTCCAGAGCAATTATTTTTTATTTTTCAATTAATTACATGAGGCCCTGTAGAATAAAAAGCTGATAGTTGCAAATTTTTGTTTCACAAGGTAACTGTTTATTAAACGCAAATTTCTGGAAAAAATATAATAAAATTAATTTTAGTGCAAAACCATGCCATATAATACCCATTTTTCTTTGAAATATAAAAGATGAGGTTGCATTGAGTGAATAGATACCTAGTGGTGACAGCTAGAGCCTGCAACCCAGTGTCTCAGTGAGTGAATAACACTTGCTCCACACTCCACACCTCATACAGTATCTCACAAAAGTGAGTACACCCCTCAAGTTTTTGTAAACATTTTATTATATCTTTTCATGTGACAATGACACTTTGCTACAATGTAATGTAGTGAGTGTACAGCTTGTATAACAGTGTACATTTGCTGTCCCCTCAAAATAACTCAACACACAGCCATTAATGTCTAAACCGCTGCCAACAAAATCGAGTACACCCCTAAGTAAAAATGTCCAAATTGGGCCCATAGTGTCAATATTTTGTGTGGCCACCATGGAGTTCACCAGAGCTTCACAGGTTGCCACTGGAGTCCTCTTCCACTCCTCCATGATGACATCACGGAGCTGGTGGATGTTAGATACCTTGCACTCCTCCACCTTTTGTTTGAGGATGACCCACAGATACTCAATAGGGTTTAGGTCTGGAGACATGTTTGGCCAGCCCATCATCTTTACCCTTAGCTTCTTTAGCAAGGCAGTGGTCATCTTGGAGGTGTGTTTAGGGTCGTTATCATGTTGGAATACTGCCATGCGGCCCAGTCTCTGAAGGGAGGGGATCCTGCTCTGCTTCAGTATGTCACAGTACATGATGGCATTCATGGATCTCTCAATGAACTGTAGCTCCCCAGTGCTGGCAGCACTCATGCAGCTCCAGACCATGGCACTCCCACCATGCTTGACTGCAGGCCTCATTGGCTCCACCCCTGACCCCACCCCCTTTGCCCTGCCCATGTATATGGTGGAGGTGGCGGGGTGGAGATTTTTGCAGCGCCTCTCCACCTATTTCTTCAGCCGTGGTCCACAGGCCCGTACCTGCACTTCTGGACCCAGCCTGAAGACAAATAGTGGTGGTACCGGCTTGCTTCCTCTCCCCAGCCGTGGTCTGCTGGTATATGAACAGGCTAGGGTAATATATGGACAGGCTAGGGTAGCATGTGGAAGGCTAGGTTAGTATATAGACAGGCTAGGGTAGTGTATGGACAGGCTAGGGTAGTAAATATACAGGCTAGGGTAGTGTATGGACAGGCTAGCATACTATATAGAAAGGCTAGGGTAGTGTATGGACAGGCTAGGGATGATGTGTGGAATGACAGATCAGTCTATTCACACCATTCGAAATTGAGCTGGTCCCTGCTTAACTGGCCAAATTTCAATCTGTCCATGACCTGCTGCAAACGAAAAGAAGTTTTCTTTGGAGTTGGGCATCTGTAAGTTTTACTTTTCACATGCCAGAGTATAATCCAGACTTTGAGCCACTTTCTTTATATAAAAAATACTGTGCTTTACATATTTAACAGTAAAAATAAGGCCAAAAACATTCTTTCTGTGGATTTAAAGCTTGCTCTATGATAATTGTGAATATTTATATAGCCATTAAGAACATCATATGAGTTTGAGAGGCTTAACTCTCTTATCTGCACTTCCATTCTCCTATAAGTTTTCTCTATATAAACATTAGCTTTTCTGGCTCACCAGTCCGAAACTGAACCTCACCAGGGCACATTTAAAGCTGTTCTGGAAATATTGCAGATGCGGGAGAACGGCATGTCAGCCTCCCCATTCCCAAGTCACTTTGAGTCCAAATAATAAGGATATTTTCTGTGATGCGCAGCTGTGTGATTGATGCTTGAAAACCATTTACATGTATTCAGTTCATAGACCCAGCGCTGGCTTGCAGGTTTCTTTTTAGAAACAGAAGAGGAAATGATTACATTAATTGTAGACCTCCAGTAGGCATGATAATGTAAGCATATGTATGCAAAGCCCTTTTATTTCTTTTGCCTTTTTTTTTCAATTGTGTCTATTTTTTCAAGAAAAATAAATCACCATCTGCTTAATTTATCTTTGGGTTCAAATGCATACAAATAATATTTGTACTTGTAATTTGTACGGGTTGTTGACCAATCTAAGCTGAACTTGAACAGAATAGATCCATTGCTCAGTTTTGACACTACAGCGCAGTAATAATAAAATCTGATGGCTAACATATGTCGTTTGTGTGTACTTAATAAACTATTCTTTCTTATCTTTTGGCAGAGATAAATTATATTTTAATGATGTGTCATTTTGATGCAGTTAATCTTCATGCTTAGCCGTGGATGGCAAAGCTCAGTTGACCCTCTCTTTGTTTTGCCGGGACTGGAAATTAATTAAACATTGCCATTTCTTTTTCGATTTCTGTTGTAGCAACTGACCTGTAATCAAATTGTTTGTGCGCCTGCTTTTAATGATACAGTTTACTAGACGACATGGTTTCATGTGCATTCACTTGCAGATTCTCTTTTAAATTTTAATGCTGTGCCAGCGCAGTCACACAGGGCAAAGTGTGTATGGCTGCAAAGGAAATGTGAAAGGAAGTGGGGGTAGGGGGGGACCAGGGCAATCAGAAATGTGCCTTTTTGTAGATTTTTTTTTTAGAACAAAGCCATCCGTCCGTTTCAACAGGAATTGGGGGCTAGTAATAGGTCGGATTACATTTTTCTGTTTCAGTCTATTTGGGAAGTGGTGACTTATGATCAGAAACAATTACTAACAGGATTTATTTGAAGGTTGATATATTTTGTAGGATGTGGAAGCAGTGTTCATTTTTATAGGTAATCAGGTGGAAACTCAACTTTACAGAACTCTGCAAGATTCATTTGACCTTTTGATTTATACTTGGAGTTGTTATATTGGGAATTGGGTTATGTAGCGGTTCATCTGGTTCATAGACATGGTTGAATATAGCCGTATAAGTGATATTCCAGCAGGGTTTAGGATTCATGTGGATTCCTAGCTTGAGGAGAACTACAGTTCTCAGAATTACCTAATAGATGGAAGTCACATTTAGCCCATAGATTTACTATGTAGGCAACTCGGCCCCCCTTTACCTCTAAAATAAAAAAAATATCTGTGCTTACCCAAAAAATGGTGCAAAAAATTACTATTTTAGGCTAGGTTCACACTATTGTGAATTGGATGTGGGTTCTCCGTATCCAGTTCGCAATAGCGGGAGATTTTGACCAGCTCTTTATGGAGCCGGCACGCATATCTCCGTTGCGGCTTTGGTGGGAACTTGCACAGGAGCCCTGTGCGTCTTTTGGTCCGTTTCAGGTCCAAATTCAGCCAAAAATTCTGGGATAAATCGGACCTGAAACAGTGAACCACAACACAACGGACCCCTGCTGGGAGCCGCATGTGGCGATAGTGTGAACCCAGCCTTAAGGTAAAAGTAAAAAATGAAAAAAATAGTGAAAATATTATTTAAAGGTGAAAACAAAAAAATTATGTTTTAGTAGGTGCTGCTACTTATATAAGCCTGAATACTTGACTAATCCAAATATATAAACATGTATAAGAACGTAACCTTTAGTGATATATCATCAAAAAGTGTTACGTTGAATCTTAAACCAAACAAAAGGTATTATGCGTGATGCGTGAATCAAAAAGGTGCTCCAGCAGGTGCTCTCCCAAAATCAATACACCCTGCTTACCAGAAAGGTTTGATCTCAAGTTATAAAGATCAGATTCGCTTAGCACATATATGTCAGCCAACAGAGATGTCTTCCACTCCACCATTGAGTTCTGGGCACAGCTCCCTGATTAGATTAGGATTCGAATTGTTGTATTCTTTACGAATGCTGGATCCACCACGTATACTCTCATATATGGAGGGCAACAGAAGAGAAAAACTTCATGGTGCAGTATGTAAAAACAACATTTATTTAACCACTTCAGCCCCGGAAGGATTTCCCACTTTAAGACCAGAGCATTTTTTGCGATTCAGCACTGTGTAGTTTTAACTGACAATTGCGTGGTCGTGTAAAGTTGTACCCAAACTAAATTGACGTCCTTTTTTCCCCACAAATAGAGCTTTCTTTCGGTTGTATTTGATCATTTCTGATCACCGATATAAAAAAAAATATAGCAACAATTTTGAAAAAAAACAATATTTTTTACTTTTTGCTATAATACATGTCCAAAAAAAACAAAAAAAAAACAAATGTATTCATCAGTTTTGCCCAATATATATATTATTCCTCATATTTGTGGTAAAAACAAAAATGTTTTACTGGTAATGGCAGCAATCTGTGATTTTTATCAGGACTGCGATATTGCGCAGACATGTCGGACATTTTTGACACTTTTTTGGGACCAATGACATTTATACAGCAATCAGAAATTTAAATAGCCACTGATTATTATGTAACTGTCATTGCTAGGGAAGGGGTTAACCTGCAGGGGCGATCTAGGGGTTAACTGTGTTCCCTTGGGCTGCCAGGGGCATAACAGCTCTAACTGATCCCGATCACAGGGATCAGTAGATCTGTCATGTCCTCCCTCACAGAGATGGGAACCGCCGTGTTTACATCGGCGGTTCCCCGTTCTGGCTCTCTCACAGGCAATTGCAGATCGCCGACGGATATCATGGAGCGTGCGGCGGGTATGAGCCCACTACTCGCGCATACGCGGATCATCATTTATAAATGGCGATTTGCATGAACGTGCCACTTTGCTGCCGTATATGTACTATAGACGGTCGTTAAGTGGTTGAAAGGTTTCACTGTACTTACATGAAATAAAAGGTTAAACAGCGTGAAATATAATCCACACAGCCGCGGCTTAGCCTGCAGGCTGGTATGTAGTAACGTCACACAAACCGGCTCCACCCTTTACCTACCTAAATCATTTCTAAAATGTATATATATATATATATATATATATACATATATATATGACATGCCACATTGCCAAAAGTATTGGAACGGCTGCCTTTACACGCACATGAACTTTAATGTTATTCCAGTCTTAGTCCGTAGGGTTCAATATTGTTGGCCCACTCTTCTTAGTTATAACAGCTTCAACTCTTCTGGGAAGGCTGTTTACGAGGGTTAGGAGTGTGTCTATGGGAATGTTTGACCATTCTTCCAGAAGCACATTTGTGATTTCAGGCACTGATGTTGGACGAGAAGGCCTGGCTTGCAGTCTCTGCTCTAATTCATCCCAAAGGTATTCTATCGGGCTGAGGTCAGGATTCTGTGCAGGCCAGTCAAGTTCCTTCACACCAATGATAAAAGAAGATGATAACTTTAATGATAGGTGGAAGTTTGGGATCATTACTGATGCTATGTTATATTTACTAAAGGTATATAGACTGTGCACTTTGCAAATGCAGCTACACTATTTTTTACTGAATGTGGACATCCAATAGTGTGCAAGCAATAAATTCCGTTTTTTTATTTCCCTTCTCCTTTCTGGTGCGATTGGGTATTCTTTACAAAGTGAAGCTGCACCACAATGCCTTTAGTAAATACACCCTTTTTATGTTTTACATGCATTTTATTATGTTTTAGGTATAGTGCTCCAAGTTAAATAAAAGAGAAAAATGATAAAGATCAATGTTGAGCCTATGGTTGAGGCTAGATTTACATGGTCATTGTGCAGTAAGTAAAGGCTATTCATTTTAAATGTCTGTGCATTGCAGTGGAAAAGAAACCACACCTTACTCTTCTTTTTGAAAGCACCACAAGACAACGCATACAAGTGCGTTACTGTGCATTGCAGTGCACTACAATACAATTGAGTTGCTTTTTTTTTGCATTGGGGTGCCATTTACAATAAATCTAAATGAATAGAATAACATATGCTTGATGCACTAGGTTGTGGTACTGCATGTGTTACTGCAAAGTCAAATTTCAACTCTAAAATAGTTTATACTTTTAATTGCTATTATAACATCTGGGGCCATACAAGAATCATTTAATAAAGTTAATTTCTCAATGATTCCGTTTTATGACAGAATTGTGTTAAGTGGTAGTCACACTTCTTACAATCTGGTTTTATAATATCTGTACAATCTCATACAGAGTCACAACTGTGTAGTGCAAGGGCCTTTCCATCCATTATCTATTCAGTCAGGCAGGTCCTTGCACTGCATAATTGTTGGGAAATCTAAGATTCTAGAATTGAGCTGTAATGTGTGCGGCTTGCTGTAGTCAAAATCTCCCTTATCCATACCACGTCTACTTGAATTCAAATTTGTATATATAATAGTGATAAAATTGCTGGGTTATTTAACTATAAAGGATTATGTCTACATCTGGTAGGTACTTTATAGGAAATGTATTTGTTTTGCACCCAACCATTTCCTTTCATCTAATAAAAACAAGATAGGACATTGGTGAGTTTGCAGATTCCCATATGCCTGTGCTAGAAAGTCATATTTTTTTGTAGACACAAAAGAAATTAATATATAATACAGAGATCTGGGCCATTCATCTTGAATCGGTTTTTTTTATTTTGAAGGTCACAATACATTTCTTGATTCATGGAAAGGAACATTATTGCCTAAGTTCTCAAACTCTGCTAACAGCAGTTCTTGTGTTCTCTCAAAGGAATTGTTCTCTTTATTAAAGTGACTGAAATGATGAAATTCTACGTTTACCCTAAACACAAGTTTATCACAACCCTAAAACTTCCAAGAGATGACTTCATCCATTTTACTGTCATAAGCAAGAGCAACGGAAGGTGCTCAAAGATGGGGTGGATGGAAGACCTTATTAAAACTTTACTCTAGGCAACTCAAATACACAGATTAAATACACGTGAGAGCTTTTATTTGGCAAAAGATTTGTATTACTGTCTGTCCTGTCTTGAGCTCTTACTGTCGCTAGTTTGTGAATGGACAGTGAAGCAGAAGCAGCAGATAGGTAAGCTTATTTTTGCCTCTCTACTCTCTCCTCCTTGCAGCTTCCTTGTTAGCGTATAAGCACTACAACACAATGATTGGCTCATTGTGCTGCCTTTCCCATTCCCATTCTGAGTTCTGCTGTACAGGGACTGCAAAGGCCAATTATGTCAGAAAACATGTGTAAAACATGTAAAATCAACCCTGGGACTTCAATCAGAGCTACTCTGCTTAGGGATGGGAGAACGGTTCGGCCCGAGCATAAGTTCAGGCCAAACTTTCACTGTTCGGTTGTTCAGCGAACATCCGAACAAACGGACGACCGACCATAATGTATTGCGGAGCTGAACAGTGCATTGCTTCAGCCAATCAGGGCACAGAGCACTGTCAGAGTCATGATTGGACACTGTCATCATGACTTTATCAAATCATGGCTCATTCCCGCCCCGCAGTTTAACGCCATATTGTTTTGTGCATTACTGCAAGTTTAACGGCAGTTATTTCTGTGGGCGTTACTGCAAGTTTAATGCCATTTACTTCTGTGTGCGTTACTGCAAGTTTGGTGTGCATTACTGACACTTTAAAACCATTTGCTTATGTGTGCGTTATTGCAAGTTTAACACCATTTACTTCTGTGTGTGTTACTGCCAGTTTAACGCCATACACTTCTGTGCGTTACTGTACGTTTGATGCATTATATTGCAGTATATTATAGTGTATCCGTGGAATGTGTCTGTGTAGTGTACTCAAGAGTACTCAAAGTGCACCAAACACCACTTTACATTGATTAACCACTTGCCGACCACGCGCTGCCTATTTACGGCAACAGCGCAGCTCTATTCCGTGAATCGCTGCAAATAGGCGGCGATTTACGGACTGGCAGCTAGGGGCACGAGCGGGATGTCCGCCAGGGAGCTGCGATGAGCTGCCAGAGGGAAAGAATGGGTAACCGCTGATGTAAACACAGCGGCTCCCCGTTCTGTCAGTGGGGACATAAGAGATCTATTGATCCCTGTCACTGGGATCAGTTAGATCTCTTATGCCCAAGGTATCCCAGCCCCCTCACAGTTAGAACACACCCAGGGAACACAGTTAACCCCTAGATCTCCCCCTGCAGGTTAACCCCTTCACTGCCAATGACATTTATACAGTAATCAGTGGATATTTAAATTTCTGATCGCTGTATAAATGTCACTGGTCCCAAAAAAGTGTCATAAATGTCCGACATGTCCACCCCAATATTGCAGTCCTGATAAAAATTGCAGATTGCCGCCATTATTAAAGAAAAAATGTAAAAATGCCAGAAATGAATTCTCATGGTTTGTAAAAGCGGCAACTTTTGCACAAACCAATCAAGACGCTGATTGTGATTTTTTTTTTTTACCAAAAATATGAGGAAGAATATAAATCAGCCAAAAGCGATGAATAAATTTGTTTTTTTATATTTTTATTTTGGATTTGTATTTTAGCAAAAAGTAAGAAATATTGTTTTTTTTTTGCAAAATTGTCGCTCTTTTTTTGTTTATAGCGGTGATCAGAAATGATGCAGAGGTGACCAAATACCACCAAAAGAAAGCTCTATTTGTGGGAATGCAGTGCCGAATCGCAAAAAGTGCTCTGGTCCTACAGTGGGAAATCAGTGGTCAAAGCACATCTACATACAGATTTCCACTTCTTCTTTACATTTGCTAATAAGCACTGCCCCCTCCCTCCCAATAACACCTGGGAGGACAACAAGGAGAGGCAGATGTTCCCTTGGCACTGTAAGGGGGTGGACTGGCTTCCTCATCCTCCTCATCCTCTGTCACGCAAGCAGAGACAAGTGTGCAGTCCCCTGCAGTTGCCAGAGTGGATAAACCTGCCTCCTTGTTCACATCTATTCTGCCATAGCCCCAACATCAACCACTGAGGAGTCACCCACTTGCTCCTTGATGGTGCCCAGCCATTTCTGCATTCAGATGTTGGTTCTGAGGTTGAGGATGACAGGGACATGAGCCTAGAGAGAGGGGAGAACACTGCTAGACAATTTGGCATTCATGTTCCCCCAGCCGCAGCGTATTGCCAAGTTGTCTCCAGTGGTAATGATGACGATGAAGATGGAGGAGATGGAGATGATGATGATGATGAGGTCACTGAAGTGATTTGGGTGCCAGATAGAGCAGAGGAGGAAACTGAAGGTGAGCCGGCACAATCCCAAGGAGGCCAAGGAGAGCAGCCACCCTATTCCATCACATTCTGCAGCTGTTATCTCCCAGCCCACTTCCCAAAGCTCAGCTGTCTGGGCCTTTTTCAGCACATCTGCAGCAGATCGCACTGTTGCTATCTGCAAACTGTGTCTCAAACACCATCCATTTGGGTACCACATGCTTAACAAGGCATTTAACATCCAACCACTCAGCCCTTTGGCAAGAGCACCTAAAAGCCACACAAAAGGGGCACAAATCTTTCCCTCCTCCTCCTTACCCACCTCAGTCTGCCCCTGCTATACCGAGTCATGACCTCTATGTATAGCACAGGGTGTCCCAGGTCTTAACCTCCCTGGCGGTAATCCCGAGTGTGGCTCGGGGTGGATTTTCAGTACTAAGAACGGTAACCCCGAGCCACACTCGGGATTGCATCACTGGATCCAGGCAATGTTACTCACCTTGTCCCCTGGATCCAGCGATGTCCCCCGCAGTGTCTGCGAGCTGTGTCCGCCGCCAGATGACTCCTGTGTGCTGGGCTCCGTTCCCTGCGAGTGTCGCGTCGCACGGGGACGGAGACCGGCAGGAAATTCAAAAAGTGAAACACACACAACACATACAGTACACTGTAATCTTACAGATTACATTACTGTATGAAATCATTACACATCCCCTTTGTCCCTTGTGGTTTCCCCAGAGCCCTGCATGCACTTTTATATAATAAATGTCATTCTTTCTGCCTGGAAACTTGAGAATGTCCATAGCAACCAAAAAGTGTCCCTTTGCGTCAAAAGTGGTTTTTGATCAGCTAGAAAACAGCGATAGTAAATAAGAATGATTTGCAGAATTGAGTGATACTGATTTTTGGGGAAATTTATCATCAGAAACTGAAAGTGACGACAGCGACAATTCTGCAAATGAGCAAATTTCTGCGTTTTTGGTTTGATTACATTATTGAATACATTTTATTACTGTTATATTATTATTTTTGATAATTATTTTTAGTTATTTATTATATTATAATTTATGATTTCATTTTTCAAACTTTTTCATACCCGGGATGTCTACTAGACTCTTGTTTGGACAGATTTAAGTGAGTTATTGCTAAGAATTACAGGCCTACAATATAAAACGCCAAATTTTCATGCAAAATAATTGTACCGCTTTCAGCACCAAAAATCTGAAATAATCATACCGCCAAGGAGGTTAAATGACATCTGCCAGCAGCACACCACCAGCTGTAGTCTGTAGCTGGCAATTTTCTCTGCCCCATCTGCTGCAGCCAGAAAAAAATACAGTCTCTGCCACTCACATGCCCAGCGTTTAAATGCAAGCTTGTCAAAGCTGCCGGCTCTCCAACTTCTGCCTTTCAGCCTGGTGAATTCTGCCCCCTTCCATGTATTTGCACAATGTGCTGTATTACAATGGCAGGTTCCTAGTCGCTACTACTTTTCATGTAAGTCCGTTCCATCTCTCTATCATCACGTGGAAGGGAATGTTCTGGAATCGTTGGGCAAGGCAGTCAGCCGTAAAATTTACCTTACTGCTGGCACATGTCCTCAATTTGGTGGTGCAGCGTTTCCTAAATATGTACCCAGGGTTGGAAGATGTGTTAAAGCTGGCCAGAAGAGTCTGTAGCCATTTCAGGCAGTCATACACAGCCTGTGCTCGGTTGGCTGAAATTCAGCGGGAATTCCACCTGCCCGTAAACTGCCTGATTTGTGACATGCCCACCAGGTGGAACTCAACTTTGGCAATGCTGCAGCGACTATACATGCAGCAGAGGGCCGTCGACGAGTACCTGTGCGAGTACGGCACAACGACAGGCTCAAGTCACCTCGGCTTTTTTCCCCTCGCCAATGGCTGATCATTAAGGATGCATGCACTGTACTGTTACCATTTGAGGAGGCCACAAGGATGGTGAGCCGTGACAGTGTATGCATCAGTGACACAATCCCTGTTGTGTTCCTGCTGGAGCAGACTCTGTGTGGCATTATGGACAGGGCACTGGAGGCAGAGCAGCAAGAGGAAGAGGGGGACTTCCTTTCCTCTTAAGGCCCACTTTATCCAGACACCATCATTCCTATGTCATAGAACACACAGGAGGAGAGCAGTGCGGAGGATGGGGATTTTGGTACTTTCGTAGGCTTCGAAGAAGAGGAAGATATGCGTCAATCTGTAAGCAATGGCTTTCAAACCCCAGGACCATTGGGAGTAGTACGAAGTACGGAGGAGGAAGTTCCAGATGCTGTCATTCTGGGTGACACAGAGGAGTCTGCTTCTCAAGCCTCTGCTAATTTGAGGCACATGGGCAACCTCATGCTTCAAAGCCTGCGAAAGGACCCAAGAATAGTGGCATAAAGGAGATGATCATTACTGGCTGGCAACCCTCCTTGACCACTGCTATAAGGGGAAAGTCTCAGAACTCACCCCGTCCCCACAGAGAGTGCAGAAGATAAAATCTCTTGAGGACACATTAAAGAGGTTTCTAGTGAATGTTTTTCACGTCTCCAGTAGGTTACAGTGTCATGGATAATGTAGTTTTGAGTCTTCTGTTGGTCAAGAGAGCAGCGTTGGAGAAGGCGTGTGCCTAAGTTATGCATTTTGGAATTTTTTAGTCCTCGCCGCCCAGGGCTGTCAGCTTCCACATCCCATCAGCAGCATCTGCATCACATGGTGGACGATTCCCTGCAGGCCAAAACAGAGATGGACAGCTTTCCAGTTGACGATCCACTGGCTTACTGGGTCATGAGAATAGACCACTGGCCAGAACTTGCCCAGTATGCTATTGAGTTGTTGGGCTGCCCTGCATCCAGCGTACTTTCAGAATGGGCTCAGTGCTGCAGGAGGTTTCCGTGGACTGTTTGACTTATAAAAATGAATCCCATGATGCTGATGTCACTGATTAAGTCTTTTTGAGATGTGGAATCTCTGCAAAAATTCGAGGCTGCCTAGCTTTGAGGGTGTTCAATCATTTCATCTGGAAGAATGTTTTTGGTATAGGTTTCATGGGCACAATTAATACCCAAAGACCAATTTTTCAGCACCTGTTTGACAGGTGCATATCATTGCAATTTATTTTGCCTTCATCAAGAGCACCTCTATAGGGTTACGGTGGGAAAGCAACGCCAACACCCAAAGAGTACGTTTTCTGCACTTGTTTGACAGGTGCATATCATTGCAGTTTTTTACAGCAAGGCCAATTCTTGCCTTCATGAAGAGCACCTCTATAGGGTTATGGTGTGAAGGCACCACCGACACCCAAAGCCCAATTTTTCAGCACCCGTTACTTATATCCAATGTCAAAGTGACACCAGAATTTATTCAAAAAATCTCTAATCTTGTTCCCAGTGCACTACATTGTGGCCTCATCATACACGCTGGCTCCCCAGCTGTTGCTGAGCCAAATAAAGGCAGCTTGCAGGGAAAATTAATTTTTTTGTTGGCTTTATAAATGCAATTATTGCTTCAGCAGATTCTAGACAGGGTACAGATCTGCCACTTTACAGGTAGACTAAGGTGACCCTCCAGGCACTATATTGGAAGGAATTTTTCATATTTATGCTTTCACTTTAAAAATCAAAAAATCACTGTTCATTGATACATGTCCCCCAGGGCAGGAACTGGATCCGTATAACCATTGTATGCCCAATTACTTGCATATAAACCTTCAAAATGGGCACTTTTGATTTTTTAAGTTCGAGTCCCATTGACTTTAATGGGGTTCATTATTCCGGTCCGAACTTACGCGGTGTTCGAAAGTTCTGGTGCGAACTGAACAGGGGTCTGTTCGGCCCATCCCTAACTCTGATATGCATCAGGGCAATGTGAGTGCAGGACACCATCAATACGCCCCTTTCTTACAGTATGTCTTCAATCTCCCTGGGTTGAATGACACTAGGAGTTATTCAACCCAGAAGACTGAAGGGTTTTTTTTGGTAGAAAAGGGGTGCTGTGTGAAACAGTATTCAATTGAAAGTAAGTATTGCAGCCAGAGCTGTTTTTTTACCTCAAGAATGACCTATGAAAGGCTTATAGTATATCCAAGGTCAAAACTTTTTTTGAGGGGGACAGGGGATCGATGGAGTAGGGAATGGGTAAACCCCCCCCCCTTTTTTTTTGGTCTGGGTGCCATTGGGCTGAGTTCCCTTTCCTATGCCGGAGACTCAAACAGGAAGTAAGAGAAAATCCCCCCAAAAGGAGGTAAATGCCCTTTTACCTGTAATCCGGCCAGGTAGTATCATTGCAAGATTTCACTTTAGTTCTTGTTCAGGTAAAACCGATAACTTTTGGTTATCTGTTTTTGATGATTATAATGGTGACCAGGACCAAAAAAAAAAGGGTGAATCTCCCCAACATAGCCAAAGACAGAGATTAAAAACCTTCTCTGTGCTATCCAAGACTACATATTTTGGAATATAGATACACTTACATATGTTAAAACAGAAGGTAACTTTTGGTTATCTGTTTTTGATGATTATAATGGTCACCAGGACCAAAAAAAAGGGTGAATCTCCCCAACATAGCCAAAGACAGAGATTAAAAACCTTCTCTGTGCTATCCAAGACTACATATTTTGGAATATAGATACACTTACATATGTTAAAACAGAAGGTAACAACAAGGAATAGACCAATGGTGTAGGCATTTGCAGTATTATAAAATAGATTTTTTTCTGTTAGATAACTGGAGATGTTTCTGCTATGTTTGTTGTAATTGACGTGCAGCTCTTCTTTGGATGGAAGACACATGGCAGTCCACTGAGACAAATAATGGCTTGAAAAGCAGTAAAACACCACTAGACATGTTGTAAAGACTAATATGACAGCAGGAGTGATAATGCACTCAACTTTTGTTACCATAAACTTTTTATTTACAATCTAGAGTACATCTGTACCTACTTCTTGCTCTGGGAAATCAGCAGCTTCAATACAGTGCTGTTGCTTTTTTAAGTGCATTCCAGTTTACCAATAAATCAATTACTGGTGCAGCAATCTGAAGTACAGCTGACACAGGCTCAGAAAGTGGTTCTAGGTTACACACTGAGCTGTATCATAAATTTTTCTGTCATTCAATAGGAAATATTATTCTTTTGTGCTCATTTTTAAGGGCAGTACCTCTTGGCAACCATTCAGCATTCCATTTGCTGAAGCCAGGATGAATTCTGAATTAAAAGATGAATTCTGAATGTCTGCTCTGCATAATTACAATCAAAGATTGCAATACTATAAATTACTGCAAACATTTTAAGTTGCATCCTTAAGTGAGTGAAAGCTGTTTAACTGCAGCCAAATATTTAATTTTTAGTATTTTGAATAGAATGAGGAAATTGTAAAACCCGTATGCTCCCATTTGTGAAATTTCTCTTTACTTCCTGCATATTTAACATGAATCAGGTTGCAGAGGAAGTGAGGGAAAATCCTCCAACTTGTTTATTTGAGGTTTTCAGGTAGAGCATGAATGGAAAGGAATGTTTATTAAACTAAAAAATAAGCTTTGCCTGGGATTGTTCTTTAATACACAGATTGGGCAGTTCAATGTTGGAACCATTCCACACGTGTGCCATTTATGCTAACCTAAAGGATACAAAGCTATTATTCATCCCAGCTTTTAGATATCCAGTTATATATCTATCACCTTGAGAGGTTAAGGATAACCCATGCACAACCTTAACTATTGGAAGCATAGGTCTACAGTCACATTTATGCAATTTGTAGCTACAGGGTAAGACTGAAGCCTGATGTTTATGATAAAATATGGTCTACCCATCATGAGCAGTACATGTTTAATCATCTACATAGCAGAAAAAACTGAATTATCAGACAACATTATTCCATGGTTATCTTTGCAACTTACTTTTACCCCTTGCATGGTCAATTGCAATAAACAGCAATACCTATATAGTTCATGTTGGGCAAAATTTGCCTTACATAAATATCTTAAAAAATATTCCTAAATGTAAGAGCATTTGTTATGTATTTACTCAATATAAACTATTAAATTGTATTCTTTTAAATGTATTATAGACCAGTTAAAGCAATATAATTGGTATGCTGATGACTACCCAAGCTTTGACTTCACCAATCTTAGTTACATAAATAGCTTCAGTTCATAGATCAGTGTATCTCCAGTGAAATTCATAGTACAGTGGCATGAAGGATATTTTGTGTTAGCATGCATAATTTAGTGCACTTCATGAATCTTAAAGTATTGATGAGTTTGCCAAGTTACATCAGGTTTAAGAAGTAGAAACAAAGCCTGAGAAACATGTCACACTTGCTGCATGTCTGCACTGTCAGTTTGGAATCCTCTGAGATATCTTAGGCAATGGTTACATAATCCTGTTGTTTGAAATAGATTAGGAAATGGTGTCATCGGTCTGGTCCTTCGATCTTTGGGGAAAGAAGCTTCTGTTTTGATTCTAAACAGCAATGTTGTGCTTTCAATGTTTTTTTTTTACCAGCCTTTTAGCCTTAGCATATTGGTAGAAGCACTGCTGTTTAAAGAGCTACTTTGGGTTAGGTACCTGCAAAATAACCAGACTGTAGGTAATTTGGTGCTTGCATGCTTAAAGTGTTACTAAACCCACAACACTAAAATCAGTCTGTATATGCAGTAAAGCATGCTTGTTATACTCAATGTGGAACCTAAGGGGTTAATCCTCTGCATTGTGTAAAAAGGCTTTGTGATCCTGTATGTACAGATCATCCACTCTTTCCACTGTCCCTTGATCATTTCATGATAACCCAGAGTTTATGGAGTCAGGCTGCACGTGCTCAGTTTGGTGTGTATTGCTAGATAGTTGTTTTTTTTCTTGGGAGAGTGCATGTGATCAGCACAGGGCCAATCATCACTGTCCAGACAGAGGGTCAGGATTTTTGCAGTCTCAAAGGACAGTCAGAAAACTCCTCCTACAAGCTTTAACCAGTGCTTAGAAAAAGTTAAGGGAAGCCCGCGCCCACAAAATAAAATCAAATCTACAAAATCCAATTATGGCCCTAGGCTGCTCGCGAAACAACTGATCCAATTGTCAATAAATGTCCTAAAATAATCACAGCGCCTAAGATAGAAAAAGACCAAACTATGAGGAGCTAAAAACAGAGTATAAATATGTGTCCTGAAAAAACATTAAAATCCAATAAAGTTCATGTTAGAAACCAGAAATAGTTTTTCAGAAAAAACATTGGGAGAAAAGTTCAAATGGAACATCAAAAAAAGGTATATATCAGTCTATATGGTTCGTTCATTAAAGCTTATTCCCAAAGAGATTCAAATCCTTCATCGATGGAAGGGGTATCCAACCCCCAGAAATTCCTGATGTGGTCTACTAGACAAACGATATATATAATGGGTGTGAGCTTACCAGATGTTGGTAGATCATGCGCGGATATCAGAAAATCCAACTCGAGTATCCACAGTATGGTGTCATCTGCCAATGAGGGCTAAGGTATGGAGGGGAAGAGAGGTTCCAAGCTGATGACTCATACACTCCCGAACCGTCGTCTCCAGATAGATGCCAGCATTCACCACATAGTTTATATGAGGAAAGAAAGCCACAATAGTGTAATACTGTATCCGATACCCCAGACTACGGCTTTTGAGCAGAAACGCGTTGGGTTCCTGGACTCCTTCTGTCTTATTGATTTTATTATGAGCTCTTTTATATATGGAATTTTGTGAGTATTTTTAATCCCTTATTCAAAATAAACCTTGCATCAAACAGTATTACACTATTGTGGCTTTCTTTCCTCATACTGTGGATACTCGAGTTGGATTTTCTGATATCCGCGCATGATCTACCAACATCTGGTAAGCTCACACCCATTATATATATCGTTTGTCTAGTAGACCACATCAGGAATTTCTGGGGGTTGGATACCCCTTCCATCGATGAAGGATTTGAATCTCTTTGGGAATAAGCTTTAATGAACGAACCATATAGACTGATATATACCTTTTTTTGATGTTCCATTTGAACTTTTCTCCCAATGTTTTTTCTGAAAAACTATTACTGGTTTCTAACATGAACTTTATTAGATTTTAATGTTTTTTCAGGACACATATTTATACTCTGTTTTTAACCAGTGCTTGGCTGGACACTGATAGAAGTCAAAAGACTGCCCTATACTGCTGAAGAGAAAACGTATTTAGCAGTTTATACTTACTAAAATTATTGCATTTCCATGTTCTGCGTACTGTGGGAGACCAGATATAGTGAATTCAGGGTCCTGGGTTTAGTGATACTGTAAAGCAGCTATTTATGATTAAAGAATGAGATTACCCAAACATATAAGCATCATCACCTTTACATGGGAGGCTTTTTTTCCCAATCCATGGTTGTGGAATGAGAAAATCGAAATTGAGTAATGTTTTGAGTATTAGGGCAAGTTGGGTTAATTTAATGAGACTTATTTGGGGCTGTATTGCGGTAACAAGAAGATGTTTCAATGACCTAGTAGTAGGACAAACATAAAGATATAAGCAAATATAAAAAGAACCAACATTCAGAAATAATATCGATACAGGGGTAGATTTACTAAAACTGGTGCAGCTTTGCACGGTAGCTAATCAGCTTCTAATTTCATCTGATTCAATTAGGCTCTGGCAATAAAACCAGGAAGCTGATTGGTTTCTATGCAGCGCTGCACCAGATTTTGCACCATCCAGTTTTAGTAAATAAACCCCACTACTTCAAGTCTATTTGGTTATACTGCCTAAGATGGCTTTATAAGAAATGCATTTTGTGTGTCAGCCCACAGTTTGCCAAACAAATGAATTAAAAAAAAAAACTCAATGCAATCAAGGATGATCAGCAGTGTGATACATTTTTACAAATACATTTTAGTTAAAATGAGCCTGATGTCCATTTTTCTAAATTCATATACATGTATCAGCAGGCATTTACAGTGTCGGGCTAGAATACATAGGCCTCCATCTACAGTTTAATTTCTGTTTATCGTGTATAAACATATTCATGCAATAAATGTATTACATTCTCATGTCCTGAACTGGCGCACACAGTTTATACCTTTACATTGATACACACTGTAAATTTATTGTAAACGACTTGGCACCACATGTCTGAATGACATTGGAGGCCTTCCTTTGCATGTATTTGCCCACAAACAATGTAGAAAGACAGGCATGGAATTGGGTATTTCGAATATCACCATATCATAAAGGCTCAGAAAGGTAGACACTAGTGATATTTTTTTGTAAACACAGTTACTTTTATGACACTTTGATTATTAAAACAACTTAAATATGTAACTTTATATACAATATATCTACTTTGTAGTTTGCTTCTAATTGGCCCATTTATTAAAAATCACGGAGCCACTGCAATTGGAGCTGTGTTTAGTAGAGGTTCAACATTGCCCAACTTCCACCACATTAATAGTGCAACAACTTTACTAGCCTAATGATTGTTCATGGTTTCATTCAAAACTCACAAAATAGTTTATTTCATTCCCAGATTTTTTTTTTTTTTTTTGCAAAGAGCACCAATCTTTAGTAGCAATGTACTTTATGCTGTTGCAGTGTACAAAGAGGTTGCTTACTCAGATGTAACCTGTTTATTGGATACTTTATCACTTTTTAACATCCTTCTGACTTTATTGCTTGGAGTGATATAATTTCCTATAAGCATGTCTTTAAAGGAAAGCAAATTAAATCCTGTCAAGCATTTTAAGATGTAATGTGGTCTGTTTTTATCTCCAGGACTTGTGCAAGCAGTGAAACTGAGAGTGAGGCTGGAGATTACATGGACCAGCAATACGATGACCTTAACAATAAAATGAATTT
Organism: Glandirana rugosa; assembly: GCA_018402905.1. Taxonomy (NCBI): domain Eukaryota; kingdom Metazoa; phylum Chordata; class Amphibia; order Anura; family Ranidae; genus Glandirana; species Glandirana rugosa. Next base: position 470,705 of record BLSH010152872.1, read on the forward strand.
GGTGACAGATCCAACTGGATTCCTGAGGATGGTCAACAGAAACAACACATTCAACAGGTACAGTTTACTAAAAGGAAGTTAATGTAAAATGGCACATGATTTCTTTTTTTGCACTTCCTTATAACCAGTTCATTGTAAAATGGTCACTGACTTATGTCAGCTTTGCCTGTTCAATTCCCGTGATACGAGTTTTAAAGCAAGTCAATTAGTGTAGACATTTCTGCAGCTGCAGAGGAACGACACTCCATAAAATGCAAATGTTATTATTATGAAATTGTTCTTTATCTCAACTATTATGAGAGCCCTACATAACTCATTGTGGAACATAATTGGCTTCCGTGAGCAGATCTAATTATCCATAGAGCAGCAATCTGTTCTGCTCCGTCATATTTTACATTAGTGCGGGTAGCGGCCATCCCTGGTTATTGGTGAATGTGGAGGATCTGTGAATGACTCTTAGTATTTTGGAGAGGTGAATAGTAACACAATGAAGTGTGTCAAGTAATATTCTAAAGTGCGCTGACATGCAGCTACCCTTAGCAACCAATTTGATTTCTTCTATCCTCTGTTTAAAGCAGTCAGAACAATAAAGGTTCATTTTTAATTGGATGATAATTGTCTCTACACATGACTTTAGCTTTGTTGTATTGTAATCTGTTTGTGTGGTCTATAAGATATGTCTAAAAAAAAACATACTGTAACTAACTGGCTTATTCATTAGAACACCAAAAGCAATGATGGCAATGTGCAAAAGTGCAATTGCCAGTCAATCAGATTCAACTCCTTTGATAAGATCATTTGAATTTGCAAGAAAGATTAATTTTTAAAGTTTGCTATGGGCTTGCATACTTAAAGTAGAACAATAGGCAAAACTCTTTTTTTTTTATTTTGAATTTTTTCTGTCCCATAGCCAAAACAGAAAGAGAGAGAGGAAAGCCCTGCAAATTAAGGGAATCTCTTGGGCACCCCCAGGTTACCAGAACTGGTGTCCCCATTGGAAGAGTTTCCCTCTATTACTTTTCTGGGGACAACCCAAAATTTGGGATTTTCTTTTGCTTTCACTTTCAATGATAATGGTAAACAGGAGAGAGGGAATCTCCCTAATGGGTGCACAGACAGCAATAAAAACTGACAGGTGTTCTAATCCATCTGCACTTTGTCCAAAACAGAAAAAGAAAAGTTTTGCCTTCAGTTGTACTTTAAATCATTGCTTTTCTTTTTTTGTTTTATGTCTACCTAATCAATAGTTGACACTTTAAAGACTGACTGCTGGGTTGATTATTAACTGAAGATATGCAAACGTTTCATTTTTGCGGGGCAAAATATTACAGAGGGATGAAGATGTGCACAACTCATTGGGGTTGATTTACTATAATTGGAGAGTGCAAAATCTGGTGTAGCTCTGCATAGAAACCAATCAGCTTCTGGGTTTTTTGTCAAACCTTAATTGAACAAGCCGAATTTAGAAGCTGATTGGTTGCACCAGATTTTGCACTCTTCAGTTTTATTAAAACAACCGCACAGTCTCCCTACAGCCTACCTACCTGTCTTGGTAACAGACAGTTTTAAACAGGACAGCTTAAACATTATATATATATATATATATATATATATATATATATATATATATATATTTCATTCATATAGTAAGCATCTGCTAACTGTATCCAATGTTCATGAAAAGGGACTGCTTCTGCTATACATAAGAATTTAGTAGAATTACATTTTTTTTTTAATCACTGTTAAGATCCATGCCTATCAAGAAAACATGTTTTATAGCTAGGGCTACAGCAGATGCTGTTGTTAATACTACAGTAAATTAGGTTGTGAACACTATCAGCAAATATATGAATAACTTATTTGCAAGTGTAATGATGCCCCTGTTCGCTTGAAATAATCGGACCATACAGTAAGTAGTTATGATAGTATTATCCACTTTATAATACTATGCTAACGTAGTCTATGCATAAGCTGATTTGCCAATGAGAATGATAGGCGATCAAATAATCTGTTGGAATTGCTGGACCTGCTGGGATGATCATTATTATTGTTTTCCAGATTCACCTGACCTTAGAAAGGCACATGCTGGTTTCTTCACCTAGAACAAACTCAAAAGCAACTTTTCAGGGCCATTCGTCCCTCCTAATTCACATTATATAGCTGTATTTCTTCAAGATAGTCTCCTTGAGTAACTTCAAAATGTTGCTTTTGTTCCTTCAAAGTTCCAAAACTCCTTGAAAGTCCAACTTCAGACAAAATGTTTTAGTTTGCTTTGGACAGAACTGGAAAAGGTTATACACATTGTCAGATTTGTTGTCTGTGCCCCTCTTGAGCAGATTTCACCTCACTTCCTGACAGGACACAACATGATATGAAATCTCTCATATAGGGACATAGATAAATGCACATTTTTGAGAACAGAAAAGGATTAGAACGTCCGGCAATGGTTTGTGCTGTCGATGTGTTCTTGTTCCATTATCTCTTATTCTTGCATCAGAGACAGGAAGTGAAAGGAAATCTCATGAGCATGGACAGAAGTAAAAATGTAACTCTTCCTCATTCTATCTAAAACCAAAAAGAAAAACGTGGCTTGAATATGTCTTTAATTTGTCTTCTAATCAATATTGGCCCTATGGTCTTTTAGTTAACCTCTTCCCACTGACGTGGCGCATATACTGTATGTGGTCTCTTGGTGGATAGCCTTTAATGCTGAGATGCCGCATATATACGGCCCTATGTATACACTTTTCTATGTTGAGAGTGGGCACCCGGAGTGCTCCCAGCACAGTCACCAGCGGGGATCGCAAAGTTCCCAATGCATACTTGCGATTGGGAGCTTTCCGATCATGTGACCTCTGTGACAGCCAATCACAGCGATCACATGACTCTGCCATCCAGCATGTAGAAGCTCTTAAAAAGCAAAGAGGCGGCAACAGGAAGGGGTTAATGAATATAATTATATCTTTGCTATAAGTGATGATGTCACCAAACTTTAGACTGACCACCAGCTTTGGGAACAAATCCCCAAAATTAAACCTGTAAATATATTGGTAGTGTACACAAGGAATGGGAAAAAAACAAACTTGCTATAAAGTGCCATATGAATAGGAAATGTGTGGACTGTTTAAAGTTTACTAAGCAGTTATACATTTTTCACAAATGAGTAGATATGAATAAATACATAGAAATAAAAAAAGTTATATTTTAAAGGTTTAGTTTTCACAGATGGTAGTGCTAAGTATGGACCTACTTAACCTTTGTCCTCCAAAATGTCTTTGTTCAGAGAAATATGCTAATACTTTGCCCTTTGATTTGAATAATGCCTTATTTATGTCTATTATGCATGTTTGTGTTTATTTATTTAAACCACCTTTTAATCTGTTCATACATTAACTTGTATACATAAAAGCCAAGTGTGCAGTGAGCATGTAGAACATTGTTTAGACTGGTCCAAATGAATGTACAATGAATGAAAGGTTAGATGTTTTTTAATATGTTATTATCCTGACTATTCCACGTTCTTTGAGCTCTAAAAGCATTTTAAAACATGAGCTGGCATGCTTCGATGTAATTCAAAATGCATGCTTCTTTTAAGCAGAAAATAATTGACTACTAAAGACAGACCGAAACTACATAATTTCTGCATATTCTGCATCAGATTAGAACCCATTGTGATAAACGGGTGTGTAAGGGTTAACATGTGATAATAAGCCCTTACAAGCAAAGGCACTACTTGATTGGCGTCTTGGCAATTTCTTTTTCATTTATTTAAATCCTTATTTATTTATTTAATCGACACAAGGGATGGTACTTAAATTTATTTTGAAGTGAACCTTGTGCTGTTGGCGGCTATAACCGTTTCCTCTATCCTATGCTTCCCTCCCATATTCCACAGGGGATGGAGGATGCAGACCTTTTGTTCATCCTCCATTCATAGAAAGCTTTGCATTCATGGGAGCTATAGTACAGCTATCACAGCCAGTGATAAGGAGAGAGAGGGGCTGGGCCAAGCCATGGCTCTGTTTGTGAATTGACATGCAAAGCAGAGGTTCAAGAGGCAGGAGGGAGGACCAAGGAGTGATGGTGGGGGACCTGGGGAGAGGAGGATCAGGGCTGCTCTATGCAAAACCACTGCACAAAGCAGGTAAGTATGACATGTTCATTATTTTAATGTACAAAATCCAAAGCTTTAATATCACTTTAAGGTTCTTACACCAGATAAAAGAACATTTTGCTATTTTTTACATGATATGTATCTGTATTAATTTGTGTTTTATATCTGCTTCAGAAAGGAAAAATGAACAGTGCATATCCCTCTATAATGTGTACTAGACTAAATTCAAAGCAGTGAGCGTAATTTCTGTCTCCTCTCTCTTCCCTCTACTATCTGCATTAGTCACTTCTGACAGGTTATCCTGACAATACAGGATCTCAAAAGAAGACCCCACCTCATCCAGTACACACGAGGTGATTAATAGCCTCAGTTGAGCATGTTTCCATATAAGGCCTCATTTACACTTGAGTGTTTTATAGCTTGTAGACAAAAAACACTCAACAAGCAAAATCCTATTGTTTCAATAGATCTTGTTCACATCTGAGCATTGTGCCACTTGTAGCAAAACGCCTGTCACCCAAAAAAGTACATGAGCTACTTTTCAGGCAGAATTGAGCATTTTTGTCCCCATAGACTTTAATGGAAATGTCTAAAAAGGGCAACAGTTGAGTGTTGTGTCACACATTTTCTGCTCAAACAGCAGCTCTCCGCCCATTATTTTGCAGCACCTCGCACCTTTTAGTTGAAAATTGCCTGATAAAACGCCTGACAAAATCTACAAAAACAAGCCATTCTGTTCCAAAAAAAACGTAAAAACGAGACGCTTCAGTGTGAATGTAGCGTAAGACTCTGTAGAAGGGGATGTGCCCTTTCCCTCCATTCAGATCTCAGATTACACTCAGCTCTCCTGTGCTGTGCAGTGTGTGTCTTCAGATCCCCACCTGCTGGAGCTAAGGGATAGCCTTTGATCTGTGTGTTTAGTAAGGCTGTAGAGAAGAGAGTGAATCAGATAAATAGATACAACTTATGTTGGAGGATTAATTTCCTCTGAGGCTAATCACGTCAGTGGATATATGTAAGGGTTTAGAAACACTTTAGGCAAACCTAAACAAAATCTAATACTAACCCAGTTTACCACTGTGCCCTGCTGTCCTATAAGCTAAACTCAATGAAGTCACTGATGAAGTCACGTGACGTGACGTAACGCATAGGAGGAAGTGGCCGGAGGATACACTATACACTATACTGGAAGTAGAGTGAGAGGCGTTATTACGCCGCTGTGTTTTTACCCATACGCTGTTTTTCTGAATAGATGTAAGCAGGCACTTTGTTACACTAAATAAATGTAAGTGTTTTAATTCACTACACTATGGGAGCGTTTTTGTTTTATCCTCATATCTGAGTGTTATGCGGGTGGACTCACTACTGGTGGAACTCAGCCGTGATCAGAGGGTGGAGAAAGGAGAAACGTAGAGGACGGGTCTTAAAGGAGAAGGACAACTAATAAGTTGCTTAATGACGAACATGGGCGTTTTAATTTGGTCATTGAGGTGAGAGTTCTGTGAGCATGGGATGGGGAAAACAGTACCCACCCAGCAGTCTTTTTGGTGGCGTGCTACACGTACCCCCCAAATCGGCTTCTTCTGCACGAGTGAAGCACTTTAAAAGTCTTTTGAGCACGGATTGCACTAAATCACTTTTGGATTATGATCCCTTATGTTCTTTCAAGAGACTTTGTTTGTGAGAGACATTTAATATAAAGGAAGGGAGTGAATACTTTAACCACTTGCCGACTGCCGATCGGCATTTGACGGCGGCAAAGTGGCTCTGTAAGGCGAATCGCCGTCATATGACGGCGGTCGCCAGATCGCGCTCACTGTGTCCGGGGAGGGCCAGGGAGCGGGTGCGGCGGAGTCGATCTCTGCCGGCCACCCGCGATGCCCCCCCCGGAGTGAAAGAACGGAGGTCCGTGTAAGTAAACACGGACCTCCGTTCTGTGAAGGGGGAAGGGCTGTGATCACAGCCTTCCTGTACATGGAGGCTGTGACCACTTCCCTTCCCCAGCTAGGGCAGTCCCCCCACAGTTAGAACACGCCCAGGGAACACAGTTAACCCTTAGAGCGCCCCCTGCAGGTTAACCCCTTCACTGCCAATGACATTTACACAGTAATCAGTGCATTTTTATAGCACTGATCGCTGTATAAATGCCAATGGTCCCAAAAAAGTGTCAAAATGGTCCGACATGTCCGCTGAAATATCGCAGTAACGCTAAAAATCGCAGATCGCCGACATTAATAGTAAAAAATAAAAAAAAACTAAAAACCCCAAAAATGAATTCTCATCATCCGTAAACGCGGCCACTTTTGCGCAAACCAATCAAAAAACGCCGATTGCGATTTTTTTTTATCACAAATATGAGGAAGAATATAAATCGGCCAAAACCGATGAAAAAAAATGTTTTTTTTTATATTTTTCTTTTGGATTTGTATTTTAGCATAAAGTAAGAAATTTGTTTTTTTTTGCAAAATTGTCGCTCTTCTTTTGTTTATAGCGGCGATCAGAAATGACGCAGCGGTGATCAAATACCACCAAAAGAAAGCTCTATTTGTGGGAAAAAAAGGACGCAAATTTTCTTTGGGTACAACGTTGCACGACCGCGCAATTTTCAGTTAAAGCGACGCAGTGCCGAATCGCAAAAAGGGCTCCGGTCCTAAAGCTGGAAATCCTTCTGGGGCTGAAGTGGTTAATATTATTTGTTTATGTTTTTCATGCTTTAAGGGCTATTAGCATGGGAGTCTAGAACATGTATTGATGCGCAATTGTATACTACTGATTGATTTAATATTTTGGCACACATTTTCGTCTCACATTTGAGATTCAATTTATGGTGGGTTTTTTTTACATATATTCTAAGAAAAGGATTAGGCTGCGCAGTATCATTTACTGTATCAATATAATAAGTACCAAGTCCTGGGCTTTCACTGACTACTGGCATTTAAACACAACTGTGGAGGTAGAGTATGTGCATTTTTGAATGATTCTGGCAGAGACATTTTGGAAGCTAAAGTAAACCCAGAGTTTCTGATAATCAGGCAGAGTTTAATAGTTTTATCATATAGGACAGTGATAAACAACACAGCTTAGGTTTGCTTTAAAAGGCCGCACACTGAAGGGAAGTGGAGCACACTGCTGCAGCTACAAAGGGCTGGCCCCTAGATGTAGATAGGTACAGAAGCCTTCCAAATCTGCATGGCCAAATCTCAGGCAAAATGTCAGCACTTTCTGAAGCAGAAGCTTGCCTGCCCCTTCCTATCCCTGCAGGTTCCTAATGGCTGGTGAGAATGCCTATCATAGTGATAAGCCAAAACCAATGTGGACAATTTAGCCATAACCAGGGAGGTTTGGAGGGCTGCTGTAGGTATGCACAGGTACCCCTAAGTGTCAGTACTTCTGCACCATTTTGTCCCCCTTCCCCCCAGTGACAGGTCATAGACAACACAGGATGATCAGATGATCAGGCATGATTTGATCAAAATACATTTAATTTTAATTGATTGATCAGACAATCATATCCTGTCTGTGCATATCTTTTCAGATCACGGAATACGGATAAAAAAACTAGCACACTCCACCATGTAGAGGTTTTTAGATATCACTTACAATAAAGAGAAATGGGGTTAATAGAAACTTTATTTTAATAAAAAAAATGAGCTTATCTTGAAGCATCAAATACCAACATTGCCTCCATCAGAATATCAATTAGCCCTGCTGATTTTGAAACTAGGCTCCTAATGATAATGACATTTCTTCATTAATAAATTGCTACAAGGTGCAATTTTATTTTTTTCCCTGAAATTGCATTTGCAAAAAAAAAATAGTTTACTGTATCCTTTTCATGAGAACTAATTAGGACTAAATAAACCCAGGCAGGAACTTATGGTCACTTAACTTCACCTTCAGACCTATGTGTTAACACTTATCATTTAAAGATTCACTATGCTTTATTCTTAAGGGAAACATAATTCTGCTTGACTTGAGGTTGTCATGGCAACAAAACAGCTCATTAGCTATTCTCCTGCTTGTGTGTGAGGCTCATTAATTTATACATTAATTGTTGTAATGCGGATGAGATGGCTGTGTTTTCCCTAGCATCATTTACACCATGTAGATTTTGGAAAGCAAGTTAGTCTAACAGTCGGTTGGAGCTTAGCCGTTTCTATCTCCTATGTAGGAGAACGTTGGTCCATTAACTTTCATGGCTGGGTGATAACCTTTTATTGAATCCAGCTTTAATAGGGGTGAAAAAATACCTGTCTGCAAGACAAATTAAATTTGCCTGACCAGCGGGTAGTGAAGCTTCGCTTGTTTGTAGCGGTGGGAGTACACCGGTTGTGAAAGAACACCGGTGGTAGCCAGAAACATGCCATATAATTCTATGTACAAGTTAAAATATTCAAACTTTATTCACACTATTCTATAACAAAATTGTGGTTGGGAATACTAATTTGTTTAACCACTTTCAGACCGAGCCTGTTTTTTGGGTTCAGTGGTTACGAGATAAAAATGTTTTTTTTTGCTATAAAATTAGTAAGAACCCCCAAACATTATATTTTTTTTCTAACACCCTAGAGAATAAAATGGCGGCCATTGCAAAACTTTATGTCACACCGTATTTGCGCAGTGGTCTTACAAGCATGATTTTTATTGAAAAAATTTAGTTTTTTGAGTTAAAAAATAAGACAACAGTAAAGTTAGGCCAATTTTTTTCCATATTGTGAAAGATAATGTTACACCGAGTAAAATGATACCCAACATGTCATGCTTCACAATTGTGTCCCCTCGCGGAATGGTGACAAACTTTGCAACATAAAAATCTCCATTGGCGACTTTTAAAAAATTCTACAGGTTAGCATTTTTGAGTTACAGAGGAGCTCTAGTGCTTGAATTGTTGCTCTCGCTCTAATGATCGCGGCGATACCTCACATGTGTGGTTTTCACATACTTATGTATGCGTTCGCTTCTGCACGCAAGCTCTCAAGGACGGTGTGCTTTAAATTTTTTTTTTTCTTAATTATTTATTTTACTTTTTATTTTTTATTTTTACACTGTAATTAAAAAAAAATAAAAAGTGATCACTTTTATTCCTATTACAAGAAATGTAAACATTCCTTGTAATAGAAAAAAGCATGCCAGGACCTCCCAAATATGAGATCTGGGGTCAAAAAGACCTCAGATCTCATATTTACACTAAAATGCAACAGCCCAGCCATGTTATGGAGCCAAGTAAGCGGCTCACAGACACTGGGGGGAACGGTCGCGATCATCTCTGCCGCTGCCGGCGGGTCCAGTAAGCGGCGGAGATGACCGGAAAGCGGGGGGGGGCACCTCTCCCGCCGCTGATAAAAGTGATCTTGTGGCGAATCCGCCACTAAGACCACTATTATCAGACGCAGAATCGTCTGCTGAAAAAAAAGATACCAGGGTTATGGTAGCTATCTGCTACCATAACAACAGTATTCCACTTCAAACTGCCGCCGTCAAACGATGGCAGGCGGTCCGGAAGTGGTTAGGATGGTGGTACTCTTAATACTGTACATATAGCAAACGTACACATACAGCGTTAAAAGCGTACATCCCAGCATCATGACCCAAGAAGAGGAGTGCTTTATCATGACACTGAGTTTTTGCCAAAGTGGCAGTGTTTATTGATATAGCGTTTATTGATATAGCTCTGTAGTGTTACTATGATTGATGATCAAAGGAGGGATTTGTTTTTGTCCATATTTTCATTATAACATTTTGGGAGATATTCAGCACTGATTTCATTTGTAAAATCTAAAATGCATTTTCATTCTACATTCTGACCATTGTGGGGCTGATTTTCGAAAGGCTGTTCACTTTGCAAGGGAACAGGGGCGTAACGATAGGGGTTGCAAGGGTTGTAATTGCAACCAGGCCCCATGGTCCAGGGGCACATATGCCTCCCTTGTTCACCTGAATAGGAGGGATGGCGGGGGTGGCATTTAGAGGACCCAGTCTCCTCCATTTTCCTCTATCCAGTTTGCTTGTCTTTTGCTATTCCCAGGGTCCCTGTGTGCTTCCCTGGTTCCCCCACAAAGCTGCTGTCTTCCCCCCTCCGCTCTCCTGCCACCTGGCTCCTTCCTTTTCTGAATGAACAGAGTCAGTGATTGGTACCAATGGGTTCATTCTTAACTGAAGCATAGTAAACTGTTTTTACTATACTTCCATTTCTGAATGAATGGGGTGCTCAGTGCACAGCTATTCCTGTCCATTCATTTTGTGCAACTGATACTACACAGATGGAAAGTGAGAGCTGAGGTTTGTTTAGGCCCCTGGTATCTCATCAAAGCCCCCCAACAGAGCTCCTAAAAAGAATGTAATGAATTGTAAAAATAAAATTGTAAAATAAATAAAATGAAATGGTAAAAAAAAAGATAAAATTAAACTAAAAATTAAAAACTACTGACACCAGCGAGGGAACTATCAGGATTGCAAAGGTTGCAATTGTGACCGGGCCCTGGCATTTCACCACCTTGGGGAGGCAGAAAGGGGGCCTGCTGCAGAACTTGTGATGGTAACGTAATAAAGGCACCCACGATAGGAGTAAAGGACCCCTGGATCAGTGGGCAGAGGGAATGGCCCTGGCCAGGGCAACCCTTCATAATTTCTTGCACTGGGGCCCTGAAGGTTCTAGTTACGCCTCTGCAAGGGAAATTGCACTTTAATATAGTGAATGATGCAAAGATCTGTTGACTTCTATCATCCAATCTTGTGCAAGCAAAAATGCTGTTTTTTTATGTTCCTTGCACATGATTGGATATTCTTTGAACTGTAATTTCACCTCATTCACTAAGTTAGGGAACAAATTCCCTTACACAGTGTATTTCTCTTTGTAAAGTGCCTTTAGTAACTCAAGCCCTATACCTTTTGTGTAAGAGTGGAACAGCATAATTACAAGTGAAAGACTTTCCTGCTCCAAAAACAATTCTAAAAATTAGAAACTTTTCTGTGCCATCAGCAAATCACCACATGTGCCATAGTAAAGGTTATTTTATAACATTTATTGCCTACATTTAAAAGTGTATTCGGTAGTAATAATATAGACTTAATTTAGGAGTATAGCTATAAAGCAGTGGCTTTGACATTTATCACATATTCACTTCAGGTGAATCTTCTTGTATTAAATTATAGGAAATTATTAAAGTGTATCTAAACCCAAAACCAAAACAATAATATATTGCAGATTACCAGTCCTTGGTGTGGAAGCTGTATTTATTTATTTTTTTCAAGCTTCTATTGCTTGATTTTCCCCTGGTAATCCTGCCAATAACACGCTTCCTGTCCATGGATGGCTGTGTCGCTCCTTCATTGTATCCATTGAGGGAGCCATGGCTTTCACTCTAGGCAGCTCTTCCAATATGGACTTTAAACATGTTTGTATTCCTTCATCTCCATTACATGGGGGCCAGAGCAATTGGTAGTTTACAAAAGATAGCTAGGAAGCTGTTATGAACAGGTGTAGATCGCATAAAGCAGCTTATCAGGCTACAGAAAAATGGCAAATCATAAAACTAGTCGCCAACTCATTGTAACCAAAACTAAACCAAGTAATGTAAGACGTCAACAGCTCTGCTCTCCACTCACAGTAGAAGTATCTCAGATGCCTTTCACTCCCTAGTGGGCCTAATCATTGGGATTAAACCCACTGGGGGGCAAAACACATAGTTACAGACTTACATAGTAAATCAGGGTGAAAAAGTCACAAATCCATCTATTTAAACCAATAAAAAAAAAAGAAATCATACAATCCTGTATACACAATCCTTCACCCACAGTTGATGCAGAGGAAGAGGAAAAACCCCAGCAAAGCATAATCCGATTTGCTACAGCAGGGGAAAACATTTCTTCCTGATCCCCCGAGAAACAATCAGATTTTCCCTGGATAAACTTTAGCTATAAGGCCTCATTCACATGGACGTTTTTACTGCCACGTTTTTTAGCTTTTTTTACAGCTTGAAAACACCTCTCCATGTTATTCAATGGCCTCATACACACACAGATGCTTTTGAGCTGTTAGTGGCATAGGCGTTTTTAAACTCCAAAAAAAAAAAAAACCAAGACCAAAATGTTCTGATGCTCCAGCACTAGAACTGTAAAAACACAGACACTGGTAAAAGCTCAAAAATGCGGCTTGACCTTGTATACACAGCGTTAAGCCTTGTCAGGCCTTTCTCTGTCTCTATTCAAAATCAATGGTTTCCTATGAGAGCCCATTGATTTGAATAGAAGTCGCACCAGAAGTCAGATCATGATGATCCGACTTGTGGTGCGACTTGTGTGCTGAGGTTCTTAAAGGGGAACCCCCCGCAAAAATTAAAAAAATGGCATGTGGTCCCCCCAAAATTCCTACCAGACACTTATATATAATGTTTGGGGGTTCTGAGTAATTTTCTAGCAAAACAAAACACTGATTTTGACATATATGAGAGAAGAAATGGCCCAGTAGGCAAGTGTTTAAAAAAGGGATCTCTAGAGAAAATTAGAAGATCTCCTGAGGAACAATACTGATTGAGGCTGGATCAAATGCATTTGAATTGATGTGCATTGACATTCGGTTTTTAATGTTGTGTTGCTTTGATGTGAGAGTTTTTATGTTCACAGCAGAAGCCAAGCTACATTATTTTTCTTAGTTTAACAAACATTGTATTGTGATGCGTTACAGTATGTTGCGCTGCATTTAAATGAAGCATGTTCCCATTTCACAAAAAAACACCCTAATGCGACAGTTTGGTGTGAACTGAGCCTATAGGAAACAATAGATTTCAGATTGTTATTGCATTAGGCCTGCGTTAAGCAGGTGTAAATGGGTCATAATGCAGATAGTTGGTAAAGTCTTTGCTCTTGAAATTTGCTTTCTTCCTAAAAGGGAGTGAGGCTATGGAACTGGCATACATTTTAACCCCCGTGTTGCCTGTCTTAAACTCATTCTATAGTGATATTCAGAACAATTACAGCTGAGTAATATATTAATTGCTGTGTGGTGTGGTTGTGTGTTGCTGTTTAGATGTACTCAGGCGTTTTCCAGATATATTCTGTGCTCTGTCCTCTAGAATGTATGCAGAGGTGTATCTGTTGTAATGCAGCTGCACTATAGCAGTGCATTGAAGTCTGAAAATACTCCCAGTGGATCTTTGTTTTAGTGTTTCTACATTGCCAGGCGGACAGGGGAGCAAACATTTAGCTTGCAATTCTTGGGATAAATCAGTATCCATGTTTATTCAATTACAGTATCTGGACGTCATCTGGCAAACATCTGCTGTTTATGTCCGTACAGACCAGATTTTCTTGATGAATCTAACAACTAAATTAGCTGGAGTAGCGCCAGGTGTCGCGGGATGCTCCTATCACCAGCAGTTTCATCATTATGGGAACGTCTCCATGAAGATATTTCACACATAATTATTTAATCACTTAATTTGTAGAAAAGGGAAAAGTACCATTATCACTTGTTTCCTTATGAAAACCTTCACTTAGCACGCACTCTGCAATTACCATATAATATCCTTCTTCCTATTTGAAAAGTCAAATTTGTCATAAAGTGGTCACAGACTGTCTAAATCACGAATCGAGTTAGGAATGGATGGAATTTAAAATGAAAATTAATGTCTCACTTGCTGTGATCCAGCTTTGAACAGATTAACAATACTGAAAGGTGGCCTGGCAGAAAGTTTTGTCAGATTTCTGTGTATAATTATCCATAGACATTAGATGCTGATTGGACCGTTAAACTGCCTGTTATTGTCTGTTATTGTCCGTCAAATTGCCAGGTTAGTCGTAGATTACAGATACCTATTAATATGTGTCTTTAGACTGT
>BLSH010152872.1:486619-505084 GCA_018402905.1 Glandirana rugosa
AAATAAGTATATGTTGGTCTCATCAGACCACAGGACATGGTTCCAGTAATCCATGTCCTAAGTCTGCTTGTCTTTAGCAAACTGTTTGTGGGCTTTCTTGTGCATCATCTTTATAAGAGGCTTCCTTCTGGGATGACAGTCATGCAGACAAATTTGATGCAGTATATGGCGTATGATCCGAGAACTGACAGGCTGACCCCCCACCTCTTCAACCTTTGCAGCAATGCTGGCAGCACTCATACGTCTATTTCCCAAAGACAATCTCTGGATATGATGCTGAGCACATGCACTCAACTTCGTTGTTCGACCATGGCGAGGCCTGTTCTTTGTGTAAACTGTCCTGTTAAACCATTGTATGGTCTTGTCCACCATGCTGCAGCTCAGTTTCAGGGTCTTGGCAATCTTCTTATAGCCTAGACCATCTTTATGTTGAGCAACAATTCTTTTTTGCAGATCTTCAGAGAGTTCTTTGCCACAAGGCGCCATGTTGAACTTCCAGTGACCAGTATGAGAGAGAGAGAGAGAGAGATAACACCAAATTTAACACATCTACTCCCCATTCACACCTGAGACCTTGTAACACTAATGAGTCACATCACACCGGGGAGGGAAAATGGGTAATTGAGCCAAATTTGGACATTTATACTTAGGGGTGTACTCACTTTTGTTGCCAGCGGTTTAGACATTGATGGCTGTGTGTTGAGCTATTTTGAGGGGACAGAAAATTTACACTGTTATACAAGCTGTACACTCACTACTTTACATTGTAGCAAAGTGTCATTTCTTCAGTGTTGTCGAATGAAAATATATCATAAAATATTTACAAAAATGTGAGGGGTGCACTCACTTTTGTGAGATACTGTATATATATATATATATATATATATATATACAATATATTGCCAGAAGTATTAGGACACCTGCCTTTACAAGCGCACAAGTTTAATGGCATCCCAGCCTTAGTCAGTAGAGTTCAACATTGAGTTGGCCCACCCTTTGCAGCTGTAACAGCTCCAAATCTTTTGGAAGGGCTGTCCACAAGGTTTAGGAGTGTGTCTATGGGAACGCTTGACCATTCTTCCAGAAGAACATTTGTGAGGTTAGGCACTGATGTGGACGACAAGGCCTGGCTCGCATTTTGCACTCTAATTCATCCCAAGGTGTTCATTCAAGGTGTTCTATCGGGTTGAGGTCAGGACTCTATGCAGGCCAGTCAAGTTCTTCCACCCCAACATGTTTATCTGGTGTATACATTCTTTGCCATGGTAAACAACAACTTGGATATAAAAATGAATTTTTTTAGGCCGTTAATTTGAACCTGACCTAGCCTAAACCATTTCTAGGATAACTGCAGTCCAAATCTGCTTACAAACACCTATGTTAGTCTTCCAAATCTTTGCTGCATCCCTGGGGAGCCCTTTGGATCTCAGACCCAAACTGCATATGGGAATTTGGATTCCTGTTGTCTGCTTTCTGTCATTTAAATTTCAAATGCTAGAGCTTCTACTGATCCATGACATTCAGGCAGTTGACAATGGGTGGGTTGTGAGTGTTTATCAGCATATAAGAGGTTAAAGGAACATTATAATCATATCTGACAGCTACACCATGAGAATGCATATGTATTCCCAGAAATGTATTTGTTTTCTTACATAACAGAAAGCTATATCTATTTGTATGTAGGCTGTGCATATCATTACATTACAACCTCCAGTTAAGTGCCTTTGTCACATCCACAAGGTGGAAAAAAAACAAATGAAGTACATCTCTGCAATGCAAACACATTACTGTGTCTTTTTAAAGACAATGGAAATACAGAAAAATACCCGTTGATCTACACTCCTAACTTTCTATATAGAGCTGAGGTGATTGTAGCCGTATTAGTGCAATTGTGCCAGAGAAAAATCAGTACTGTCCGTAATACTTTTTTATTTGCACTAACATAAAATTTTTCAGGACAACCTTTTGTGGTATCTCCCCTTCTTCAAGGTCTAAGCAGTACTGAATAAAAACGGTTTTAGCCAAATGTTAAAAAAAAAAAGAAAAAAAAAAGTAAAAGAAGAAAAAAACCTCTGAGGGAAAGGAGAAAGAGGAAAAACAAACAAATACAAATCAATGTATAAGGCCATGGTCAACATGTCAACTTCCTAGACACTACAGTATACATCGGGGATGACAAGCTTCACACTTCGATATACAGAAAACTTACTGACCGATGCAGCTATCTCCATAGTTCCAGTTTTCACCCCCAACACACTAAATGGGCCATCATACACAGCCAGGCCATCAGATACCACTGAATATGTTCAGAACCAGAGGACAGAGATAAACACCTCAGAACACTGGCAGACTCCTTCCATAAGAAAGGGAACAAAGACAAAACCATCAGCAATGGCATAAACACAGCCTTGAAAACCTGAAGAGAAAATCTACTCCAATACAAAGAGAAAAAAACAAATAACCATGTCCCTTCCAACAACCCCAATATTGGCTTTCAGGCAACCACCCAATCTCAGACAAAAACTAATCAGCAAGAAACTTCACTCTGATTATGAAGTCACAAATAATGGAAGCAAACCCTGCAATAAAAAACGTTGCAAACTGTGTAACCAGATCAATCAATCCAAAAGTGTCACACACAAAAATGGGACCATCAATATCATGGGATCATACAGCTGTACCTCTAGTAATGTGGTATACCTCATTCAATGCAATAGGTGCAGCAAAGGATCTTATGTTGAGGAAACAGGACAGAAATTGCAAACAAGGATGAATTTACACAGACATTCCATCAAGAATCATAAAGAAGATGATTCCTGCACATCGGTGGGACATCATTTTTCACAACCGGACCACTAAAACCTCAATGTTTTAGTTCTTAAAGGGGATTTCAGAACCACTCAGGAAAGGAAAACGTTTGAACTAAGAATGATTCTTCTTTTTGATACAAAAAATAACGGCTTAAACTTGGATATAGGTTTTCTCACTCATTATTCTAAAGTTTTACCACCCCCTCTGTGGCTGTCACCTTCCTCCCCTCCCCAGTCTATAACTCTGTCTGTCTTATCTCACTATCTCTGCAGCTAGTTTCATTACCATGGCCTTATACATTGATTTGTATTTTTTCGGTTTTCCTCTTTCTCCTTTCTCTCAGAGGTTTTTTTTCTTTTTTTTCTCTTTTTTAACATTTGGCTAAAACTGTTTTTATTCAGTACTGCTTGCACCTTGAAGAAGGGGAGATACCCCGAAAGCTTGTCCTTAAAAAATTTATGTTAGCGCAAATAAAAAAAGTATCATGGACAGTACTAATTTTTCTCTTATATAGAGCTGACAAAGCTGTCTCTGCTGCAATAAAATCACAATCAGTGATGTCAGCCCTGCCTGAGCTCTCTTCTACTGGACTACAGATCCCACTGGTGCTATGATGCCTATAGGGAGAAGGGGTGTTCTGTAATCCAGCAAGGAAGAAATGGGAAGAGCTGAGAATGTGACATTTATGTGCAGCAGAGACAATGCATTATCAGTTTAACCGAAGTTAGGAGCACACTAGTTTTGTGGCTGACTACAATTGCAGTGTCTGTAAACAGATAAAACATGGGCTAATGCACATGTATTATAGACATATAACGAATATTGTTTTGTTTTTCTTAACCAGACATACACTTTTACATTACTTCAAAATGTAAAATGTCCTATGTATAGTTCAGTAGAAAAAAAAAAGATGTTTACAGGTTCCCTAATGTAATGCATGTTAAACGAATGAGCTTTACATGCATCACATGTTGCTGTATTTTCTTGTGTCTGCAGCATAAGTATGCCAGACATGCATATCTGTATTGTACAGAGCAGAATGTATTTGTTTAAAAGTGTATCCTCCTTTAATGGTAAAGTGGATTTGCAGACGACAGCACCATCATAGCTAGTGCACATCATCATTTTTCTGTCCTCATTACCTGCTTCTTAAGTGCATTGCTTTGGAAATACTTTGAAATGCAACAGTATTTCCAACGAAGCAAGATTTATATCAACCGCGGGCTCTATTTCTACTTTCTGACTATTTTCAAACACATAAATTTCCCTTTTTTTGACAGGTAGATCGGATTTATGTCTGTGAACAGTCTATTTATAAAGCCTCTATCTCTGTTTTCCTGCTTTCAGTATTACTAGTTCTTAAAATTTCAGGCCATGAAATTTCTATGCAAGCACAAAATGTTATCTTCAGTTCAGTTATACATTATCTGATAAATAGTTAGGCTGCTGGTACACATTCCACATTTCTGGAGTATATATGGTAAAAACTGTAAGTGGATGCCATAGCCTCCAACATTTCCATTTCCATGAATCATCAAGATGAAATAACTTAGGTCTTTCTTGAAATAACTTTGCCCGTAACTCACAAAAGAAAGTTAATGCCAAACAGCAGATTACAGTGATCATGCCACTGACCATTATCTCTGCTTACGGTTATGTTCAGCCACACAGGCTTATTGGAAAGTAATGATACAGGAGGCTCAATGAAACTCAAATACTTCATACACCTGAATAATTTCATGCACAAATTGGCTGATCTGTAAAGAATCTTACAGTACAGGAATCCAGACAGTTGGGATTTATGAGATATAGGATTTTCTGCTCTAATATATTTATTTACATTTTGCATTCCCCTGCTAATATTTTGGTTCATGTAATAAATGTGCATTTTAGCATGTGCGCACACATGAAGAAAACAAGGGCTCTGGCAGCAAATTAGTCAATGGAAGTCATTGTAAACAATGTGGTTCCTTCTTATTCTTCCTTTTCAGCTGTTTCAAATGATCTCTTTTCCCAAAAATCTGCATTTTAGACTGGATAGTATAGGGGAGTGCGATGCCTTTGGTGACTTATTCAGCACCTGAATTATAACTGTGCCACATCCTAGAAATACTATGTTTGGAACTCAAAGGCAAAAATAATGGACGTTAAAGGCAATTTATTAATACATCTTAAAATATTGTATAGAAAATACACTCATAGAAACAGACTTTATAAAATCATGCTAAATGGACAAGCTGTGGAATCCCCAGAAGGTAAGGTAGCAGGAAACAGTATACAGGAAATTAGTTCTGATAATAAGCCACCCAATACTCCAGTACTGGGTTGCCACTTGTCTTCCTCTATTTCAGTTTAACATGTTTCGCAACCTATTATCGCTTCTTCAGGAACTTAGGTAAATCTATTTCAGTGAAAATATATATTTGTTAAAATTCATCCAAGAAAAACGTTTTCATACTTATACATCTACATTGCTTTTTATGATCTTGGTCACTTGTATGACTGATGCACACATTTCGGCGCTGGAGCTGTGGCCAGATGGAAACCCCCCACGAAGCTAACCATAGGCTCATTAGACAAATGTTGCGACACACAAATGTAACTAAGGGTACCAAAAGGAATACCGGGGATGTAATAATTACATATCAAAAATTCTCCAATGACTTAAATGTCAGTAAAGCATGCTTACATGTGAAAAAGTAAGGATGTATCTCTCCACTAATGCAGATGGATTTATTCCTTCAAGTAGTTACCAAGTCTATAAAGTAAGAAACATATGCATATATATGGTAGCAGTAGATAACTACAATATTTAGGACACCGTAATAACTTCCTTAATCTCAAAATTGAAGATGTATTCCTTAGAGAGATCTCCGATTTGTGCAGGTATTAAATCCACCAAATGCATGTGAAACCCTGGGGGTATTGATATTACATAGGAGATTTGTTGTGCTTTAGGGGGTGCTTATATAGCAATATTGCCATTACAACCTTAGAAGGCCACACATATGCAGTGTAGAAGAGAGGACAAAAATGTAGCAAAGGCAGAAATCAGGGCCAGGGAAGCATCAGCCGCCATGCGGCCAGCAGGACAGTAACAAGACGGGGGAAAAGAGGGCTTAAACTGTGGGGCTAATAGTGTCTATAGTACCTGCATAGAGCATGTGGATCCACGCCTCCAGTAGCCTCCGATGTGGGGGGGGGGGAATTCAAGGGGGGGCAGACTGAGCAGAGTTGTTGCTAGTATGAACATTTTGACTAAAGTCAGCAGCTGAGTCATCACTCCATCTCTAACCACTCCCCCTGGCCATTTGCATATGCAGAGATCAATGACATGTGACATTGGTAAAGTAGAGACTTGCTCATACTGTAAATTTCGTACATCCAGCTGTGTATTTGGAACTTTAATGTAATTGTAAAGTCTCGTTTTTTTTTCCTATAAAAATAACAAACATGTCATACTTACCTGCTCTGTGCAGTTCGTTTTGCACAGAGCAGCCCGGATCCTCCTCTTTTTGGGTCCCTCTTTGCTGCTCCTGGCCCCTCCCTCCTATAGAGTGCCCCCTCAGCCAGAAGCTTTCTATGGGGGCATCTGAGCAGAGTCAGAGCTCCGTGTATCCATTCAGACATGGAGCCCTGACCTGCCCCTGCCCCCTCTCTCTCCTGATTGGCTGACTGATTTGCTTGACAGCCGCCTGGAGCCAATGGTGCCGCTGCTGTGTCTCAACCAATCAGGAGGAGTGTCCTGGATGGCGTAGACATTCATTGACATTGCTGGAGAGAGATGGGGCTCAGGTAAGTAAGGGGGGGGGGGGGTGCTGGGGAGGCTGCTACTCACAGAAGATCTTTTTATATTAATACATAGAATGCATTAAGATAAAAAAACCTTCTACCTCTACAACTCCTTTAAGCATTCCCACCTTATTGGCATCAGTATATAGTCACAAGCTAAAGTTTACAATATGCAAATAAGGCAAACAGTCTGGTATGCCCATGTTTATGATTAGAGTTTAAATTGGGTTTAGTAATTAGGTAATAATCCACAGACAAAAATGAACCCAATAAATTGTGAACTTTACCTTCACTTACTGATTTTTAGGCACAAAAGGAAGGGAGAGGAGATATTTCCAAATTGGAACAAAAACATCTCATATTCCTGTTCTGGTGACAAGTGAAAATGTGGGATTGTTCTTCATTATCATTCCTGAAGTCAATGGTCACCAGGAGAAATAGAGAGAGTGAATCTTCCTAATGGGGGCATAGCAGTAAAGCCTGACATTGTCCACAATATCTATCTGTGTCCAAAACTAAAAGAAAATGTTTTAGCATTACATACATTGTATATTTTAAGACAAACCATATGTTTGTACATTTATGAGTTACATTAATCTAGTAGTATTGCAATTTCCACCCAAATAAACAATGCATAAAGTGGTATGCTGTTGCTTTATAGAAAATTCTCTTTATTAATTTCAAGCATTTTTATTCACTTTACCCATAGCCATAGATTACAAATATTGGGCACTTTATGATTTGATTGTCGGTGCATTGAAATGTTTGTATCTATTCCTGCTGGGAAAATACAGCACACACTAAACCAAGTAATTTTAGTTTTTACTGAAGCAAAACATAATGTGGGTGGCTCCACATTCATTCTTTATCCTCCTCTCTATGGGAGTTCTCATGTTTAAAGGGGTATTTTATAATATGAAACTTAAAGTGGGTGTAACCCTAAAAACCTAAAAAGACCAAGCAGACTGCATAGGTCAGAAAATAAAATCTAAACAGCTATAACATATGAAATGAATTTAGGTTTTAGAAATTACTTGTTGTTTTTGTATGTGTGTTTTCTATTCCATAATGCACAAAGCCAGCTCCAGAGCCATTGGCCCCACTGCTCTCAATCACAGCCAGTGAGCCAATAAGGAGATGGAGGGGGTGGGGCTGAGCAGCAGCTCCATGTGTGAATGGACAGAGGCGCGGGTCAGGAGTGTGCCTGCTTGGGTGCCCTCAGAGCAGGCTGCTTGCTCTGGGGCACCCGGCAGGAGGGAGGAGCATGAGTGTCAGCAGGGGACCAGAGAAGAGGAGGATCAAGGCTGCTCTGTGCAAAACCACTGCACAGAGAAGGTAAGTATGACATGTGTGTTTAAGTAAAAACTCAGGCCTTGGATTTAACCCTTTTGTTTGTTATCAGATAATGAAGGAGCAGCAGCATACTGATAAGGTCATAAGCTTTCTTCTCTCAGCGATCTCTAAGTATTATACTGATGGTAAGGCATCCTGGGGGCTAATTCCTATGGAGATTTATTGGTCTTTTTTGTTCTATCCAGAGTTCAGCTTTACAATGTATTTTAATTACATTGATAACTTGTTGAGAAATATATTCTATTTGTACTATGATATAGGCTGCTCTGTTCTAAGGCAGCAAATTCCTCTTAGTGTGGTAATAACAGCTTGGGTAATGGTGGATGCAAAACAACTATGTATTCAGCAACACAGGTCAGTGCAACTTGACCATACATATATCCTTGCAACGAGGGGCTGAAGACATAAATTAGTTAAACAGTCCATACACCCAGATGCCTTCAGTCAACAGGGGGTGACCAGTGATGTATGTATGTCCCTTGCTATCCAGCCATGTGTGACTCTGGACAGTCAGGATCGCTGGAGCAGAGCTAATCTTACTTTGGAGAATATAGGAGGTGTATTTCTCAAATGTTAGCTATTCTTCATATGTCCTTTTCTATTATTTTTATTTGCAAGACCTGCCACCACCAACATAATTATTTTTTCTGGTGCTGCCTGATATAAGAATATTTTGTATTGATTTGTTTAGATCTGCCATCTACTCATACGTAGTTATTATAATTAATGTCTACTGTATTTAAAATAAATCATACCAGTGAGTTTTATTGATCATTTGTTTTGTTTTTTTGTGCCTTTTGAAAATTAACTTCTCAACCTTATAATGTCTATACTTTAATAGGTGTAGATCACCCATGCAGCCTATTGGGTAGTATGTAGGGTGCGTATTTTCATCTGTACCAACAATTTTAAATAGAGTGGTCATTTATGTTAATTTTACCCGATATAGTTATCTCCAGATCAGGCCCAGAATGGCAACTAGGTCAAAATAAGAGGAGGAGAAAAGATGGACTTTTGAGGTGCCAACACAACACAACAATATATATAAAAATATACATTTTATTGTAACAAAATTAATAAAATCACATTTTTAAAAACATATTGACATACACTGTGTATAGTGAATTCCCTTAGATGCCTCTAATTGAGTATATGACTCCAACTCATGATTGTACATAAACTATATATATATATATATATATATATACATATATATATATATATATATATACATACAGTATATAAAGAGTTCTTAATTCACTATTGTTAGGTAGGTGTCCATCAGACAATTGCTCAATTTCTTAACATATTTCTAGGGATTAACCCACTTCTTAAGGAGGTGAGGGGGGCTAAAAACATAAACATAAAACAAACTAATCAAGGTGCAAGAAAAATAAATTTATTATACTTGTGTGAAACACAGAATAACATAACACTCACCAAGTCAAAAAAGTCCAGCACAACCTAAGGAAGGCACAAAAGTCTGTTTAGACATGTGTATAAAATCCACTCCGAGGGCAGGTGTGGCAATAAAACAAGGTGGCAGTAAACTACACTGTGGAAAAAAAGCATACTGATAACACTAGCCCACATCATCACAGGAGGGCCAGCAGTGAAAAATGAAACAATACTGAAAAAAAAAGTGGTGGCGGGCACTTTCGTCATTGTGCATGCGCTGGTGGCCATCTAGCGCATGCGCAGTTACTAATTTTGGGTCCTGGGAGATTTGGATACCTTAACAATGTTTGCAGTAGGTAGACAGATCACTCAATATGGCCCCTGGAGTTCCTGAGATTGAATAGAAGCTGCCAAATAACTCATGTAGCCTATGCCTACCCAAAACTGGATCAACTGAGCCTTTTAAAAAAAAAATTGTGTTATAACCGGAATTCGGAAAAAGGCCTGTAACAACTTTGTGACAGAAAGGACATAGTGATCCGCCCTGCCAATAAGGGGGGCAGTATTGTTGTTATAGCTAAAACTGATTATGCGGGTGAAATGAATAGAATCCTTTCTGACCCCTCAAAATATGTTCATCTTGCCAGCAACCCCACCGTTAAATATAAAAAGGAACGCCAAGGAATGGTGGATAAAGCTTTTGGGGAGGGTATCCTAAACAAAAAAGAAAAAGTTCACCTCGTCCCTGTGGCCACCCCGTATGCCTGTTATTTATTTTTTACCTAAGGTGCACAAAAATCCCAAAAAGCCCGCTGGACGCCATATTATTAGTGGAATTGACTCCCTCTCATCAAGGATAGGGAAATACATTGACAACTTAAGGACATTACTCACACTTTAAATTTATTGCAAGATATTATTTGGAAAGTCAGCTACATTCTAGCGACAGCCAATGTGACGTCCTTATACACCACCATTTCCCATCGACAGGGATTAGAGGATGTTAAATATTATTTAGATTCTGACAGCTCTCTTTCAAACAAAGAGAGTTCATTTTGGACCTTTTATCATTTGCAATGAAACACAATTTTTTTTTGGTTTGGGGGCTCATATTTCCTACAACAATGTGGCTTTGCCATGGTTGCCAAGTTCGCAACAAGTCTTGCAAATTTATTCATGGCACGGTGAGAGGAGGACGTCGTGGGATGGGACTGTCTGCCACAGCTGGTTCTGTGGCGGAGGTACATTGATGATGTCCTCCTTCTATGGGTTGGCGATCTTGCATCACTTGATGCCTTTATGAATAATCAGAACTCCAATAATAGGGGAGTTAGGTTGGAATATACGGGCAGCAGTGACCACATTTCCTTCCTGGACCTGTGCCTCAATATTAGGGATGGTAAAATCATCACCACTACGCATTTCAAGACTACGGATCGGAATAGCTTTATCCCAACCGATAGTTGTCACCATTCTACATGGCTTAGTGTCGTGCCTAAGGGACAATTCATGCGCCTTAGAAGTAATTGCACCTTGATTGATGATTTTTTAAGACAGTCTGGAAGAATTAAAATCTAAATTTTTAGATAAAGGCTATGACAAGGTCATACTTGAGTCCACAATTTGAGATGTGGCCTGTATGGATAGGAATACCTTGTTGCAGAAAAAAGTCAAGGTCAACCCAGATGACTCGTTTAAGAGTTTGTTCGTTACCTCCTATTCAATGAATATATACGCTATTATTAGAAAATTATCGTACACATTAGCACTGCAGGTGAGTGGCCACAACCGAGCTGACAAATCATCACTTTCGCTATGTCTATGGCCTATAAGTAGGATTGCAGTGTCAATGCCGCCAATGTTATCGGCCGGTTTGTATGTGGCAGCTCACAATGGGGGGGTCACTCATGGTTAGCTGATCTCATTGGGGATGGCTGAGTCTCCAGTAATCCGATCTGGAGAGGCGCTCGTGGGTCAGGTGCAGCGGCTGTGGACAGGGCTGTATGTGTGGGGAGTCTCCGTGACTCGCAGGTGGTTGTCTGAGTGATCGCCGTGATCCTCCGTGCGGTCTATGCAGTCTGGGTTTTCAGCCGTGTAGTCCGGCTCCCGAAGGGTAGATAGCTGGAACTACCGTTCCTGCTCAGTGGTCTGTACCGCACTCTCTGATTCCTGGATGGATGAGTCCTTAGGTTTGTCAGTGAGTAAGCGATCAGCTGGACAAACTGCTTTAGTGTGCTTCAGGGTCAATGCCGCTGCTTCCGAGCTTCTGGTAATTCCTGCTTGGAGAAGGGATCCTCATCAGATACAGCTCAAGTGATGACTGTGGGTATCCGAGGGGGGATCCATAATGGTGCAGGTGGGGAAACAGTGACGTGTTTTGCTAGCTAACCTGCTAGTTTCATCAGGGTGAGTGATCATTGCTTGTGGGGCCATATTTAAAGGCTCTCTCACATTTCTGTCATGGGAAGTCAATGATCCGGGGTCAGCCCAGCTTAGTTGTCTGTTGAAAAGATCAACCCTATGCGCATAATTGATGGTCTGATAAGTGCACATTAACAAGTTTACCTTCAATTAACCACCAACAGTCTACCTCTATTATAAGAAGTTTACAGTCTAGTGCCAATTATTGAGCACTCATACAGTATCCACTTCATACATTCCAGCCCATACACATCTTAATCAAATGGAGGCAACATTAGAGGTATGAAATTATATAACCCGGCTTTTTATTATTATTATTATTATTACACTAGAATGTAAACTTCTTATAATAGAGGTAGGTTGGTGGTTAATTGAAGGTAAACTTGTTAATATTCACTTAGCAGACCATCAATTATCCGCATAGGGTAAATCTTTTCAACAGACAACTAAGCTGGGCAGACCCCGGATCATTGACTTCCCATGAAAGAAATGTGAGAGAGCCTTTAAATATGGCCCCACAAGCAATGATCACTCACCCTGATGAAGCTAGCAGGTTAGCTAGTGAAACACGTTGGTGTCCCCTTCCCCCCCTGCACCATTATGGATCCCCCGCTCGTGCTGGGACACCAACAGTCCTCACTTGAGCCGTATCTGAGAAGCAGCAGCATTGACCCTGAAGCACACTAAAGCAGTTTGTCCAGCTGATCGCTTACTCACTGACAAACCTAAGGACTCATCCATTCGGGAATCAGAGCGCGCGGTACAGACCACTGAGCAGGAACAGTAGTTCCAGCTATCTACCCTTCAGAAGCCGGACTTCTTGGCCGAAAACCCAGACTGCATAGCCCGCATGGAGGACCAGTGGTCACTCAGACAACCACCTGCGAGTCAAGGACTCCCCACACATACAGCCCTGTCCACCGCGGCTGCATCTGACCCATGAGCGCCTCTCCGGATCAGATTACTGAAGACTCAGCCTTCCCCAATGAGATCAGATAACCGTGAGTGACCCCCCCATTGTGAGACAACATTGTCTTTTAATGTCAGTGCTCATTGTTACCTTGTTGCATACAATTTTTGAAAATTTGAACAAAAATTTGTATTATTGGTTTAAACCATTGGTTATCCCAATTCTCTTCCTGGAGATATGGACCATCTCTGTAAAGGGCACTATGCCTTTCAGTTTTATTTCTAAGTAGTACCTGCAGGGTCCAATTTTTGGTGAACTCCGCCCTGGAATTGGGGTGAGACGGTAATATAATTTGATTGATCTCAACTTTAATACATTAAGTCTTGAGATCCATGTCCACTTTTCCCTCCACAGCCCCTCTCCCCCATTTTTGTTCTGTTCTATGTACCAATGCTAGCAGCCATAGTTCTTATCGCTTTTAAGCTAGTCTGAGCGCGGATACACCTTTTTGCTTATTTAAAAAAAAACAGGTAAATTCTACCAAGCCTGTACATATCCTACTGATAACAAAGTTTGCTGACATGCACATGTGACTTGGTGTGCTTTTATATTCCTGGAATTACTAGAGCTTATCTTTTATATCTTTATATATTTTATATAACAATTGTATGATGACAGAAATTGTTTGGCACTTCAGTATTCCTTATGTCTAAGTGTCTTTAGAGTTAGGTATTAGGAAAGGAGAGGAACGACGCAGATTATTTATAGTATATGTAGTCGACACACCATAGTGCATAGACTATGCAGATAATTGTTGTAGTATTATTAGGTCACAAATTAGAGCAAGACTTGACAGATCATTCCATTGCTCACCTCGCAGAAACAAGGGTAGAAAATATCCACTAAAGCATTCAGTAATGAATGAACCATTAACATCTGCTGCTGAATAAACTGGGAAAGGATGCTGAAAGCTTTAGGATAGAGCACCTAATATATTTGATGTAAGGTATTTGTTATCGTGTGTAGTTGTTACATTGTATATTTATTATTTGTATAATACAGTGCTGTACCTTTTCATAATTGGAAAATGTCACTTTAGCTAGTATTGTTTATGGAAAAGTCTTCCTGTTGGTTATGTGTAGCTTGTAGTAAAAAGATGGAATAAAATACAAGCTGAAATATTGTGTTTAAATTTGGTAACATTATACTGAGTTATAGATTTATTAAAATAACACAGTAATAATATTATATAACTGTAATGTAGCATGCAAATGATTAATAAACAAAGAAAGCAGCAGCATAAAAGTTCTGATAAAAAAAGGTAAAGAAAACTCACTCACAGACATACAATAAGTGTTCAGGTGGCATAACAAAAACAGGCTCAAGTGGATGAATGTCCCGTAGCCAGCAGTCCTGCCCTGGCTAGGAATTAGGTCTCCACCATTACAGTAGCCTGATGGAGAGAGACAGTGCTGAAGAACCACCATGTAGTGTCTAATAGGTGCTTGTCCCTAGGTGTCGACCCATGGAAGTGGCATCAGGAGAAAGGAGTGCATTTTGGGAAGGGCCTCCCCTTTGACACCAACAGGAGGTGTCCTCTTAGACACCAAAAAACAAAACACGGTAGTTCCCTCAAATTTCCATTGCTGCCTCTTTCCATCAGATAGTGTAAATGGCATGAACATAGCCCCTGGCCAGGGCGGGACTATAAGACATTCATCCACTTGTTTTGAGCCTGTTTTTCTTATGTCACCCAAACGCATATCTGTAATAAGTTTTAGTTTACCTTTTTATATTATCAAAACATTTTATTCAACCTATTGGTTTCAGATCTTTTGCACTGCTTCTCTCTTTGTTTGTTTGTGTATGCACTTGGTAGCCCACACTCCTCTCCAAGCAAGCTGGCAGCATTGGATCTTTGAGCTGGGTACACAATATAAGAAACTCAGAAGAAAAGTTCTATACGAGGAATGATTGTTCGATTTTCGCATAGTGTGTACACAACTTTCGATATGCAATTCCGCCTCCCAAAAAAAAAAGAATTCCAATTTCCAAAATTTTTGTATCATTAGTACAATCCTCAGTTTCGACTTGGTGTGAAACATTGAGGAATACTGGGCGACTGTTTGCTCGGTTTTCTTATAGTGTGTACCCAGCTTAAGTTAGTGTTAGGTGCTACTCTTGTTTATTTAGTACTTGGGCTTACCTCCTAGCTACATACCCAGGAGTCTGTATTATTATACATGAGGGTTGATGTTTTCTCTACCCTCCAGACTAGTGTAACACATTTTATTACACACAGGGGTTGATTTACTAAAACTGGAGAGGGCAAAATCTGGTTCAGTTGTGCATGGTAGCCAACCAGGTTCTAACTTCAGCTTGTTCAATTATGCTTGGACAAAAAAATCCTGGAGGCTGATTGGTTTCTATGCAGAGCATGCTTCAGTTTTAGTAAATCAACCCCTTTGTCTGAAGGTTGGTCTTTACTTATGCATTCATACGTCCTTGCTGTGGTGCAGTTGAGCACTGCTAGGAGAGATTTTTTGTTTTCTCCTAGTGGTGCAAATATTTTAATCAATTTCTAGGGGCAAAAACTATTCAGGGGTTAAAGCTGTACCAAAAGTTTAACTCCTAGTCATTCTGTGCATTAGCAGGGTGAGCAGGTCACAATGGACATTCATAATCTAGCCAATAACACAACAAATGTGGGCCAGCAGGAGCACCAAAGTCCATTTTGACTGTTTGTTCATGATTTCAGGTTCATACTCGCAAATACTTGTAGTTAGTTTAGCCTGAACATCTGGTAATTATTGTGATCCAATTAAAATCCACATATTTGAGTTGGAAGAAGCAGCAAATTCACTATTCAGCAAAGATTATTATACATGAACTTCAGGCGGATATAAAATACTCAAATTAATGCAGCTCTCTGATTATTAAATGTATTTTTTATTGTAAGCAATGTATGTACCTGAATATCATCTGGTATCAACAGCTAGCATTTCCATGTACAGCAAAATTTAGACATGGAGAGGGAGAAGAAGCACAAGGAGCTCTCCAGTTGTACTGCAGTGATCATGTTCTAACAAGGGACATGCTAATAGAAGGAGAGAGAAGAATGACAGAGATGAGCTCCAGACCTGTATGTGTTACCTAACTGCAGCAGTGAAAAATCAGGTCTCTCACCCTACCAGAGAGGGCTGTCCTGTGTGAAAGAATGCTCCTTATATGTATTTCACCTGTATATTTGTCTTGTTTGCCAAAATCATGCTTAGTGAGTCATATATGTTCAATATAAGAATACATGGATATTTCAGGTGTATTTCAGGTGTGAACCAATATAACATGAATGTGCAGTAGATAAGTGTTAAAGTGATAGTAAAGGCTATTTTTTTTTAATAAAAAATATGTTTTACTTACCTTTTCTGTGCAACAATATTGATATAGAGTGATCCCTAGACTCCTCTTTGGTGGTCTCCTGCTGGCATTGTCCACTGCTTTTTTTTTGAGTGTTCCCTCAGCAAGCTGGGTGCTAAGGATACACCCATGTGGGAATGCTTCTGAGCTGTGCTGTGTGCGTATACACCCCAACTCCCTCATCACAGGAGTTTGATTGATAATAAAAGGAGCCTATGGCTCATTCTGCCCTCAGTGTTTCCTGTGAGAGCAAGAAAAGAAGAGAACAGTGCTGCAGCTGGGACAGTGCTGAACCAGTGAGAAGAAGTAGGTAAGTGTTTAGAAATGGAAGGGGGAACAGATAGTGCAACTCTTTTCACCTTAAAGCGGTTGTATACCCAGGCAACAGAAAAAAAAATACCTGCAAGACAATAGCATAATGAGCTAGTATGCACCGCATACTAGCTCATTATGAAATACTCACCTTGGAACGAAGATCCATCAGGGCTGCTCGGTCCCTTCTGTGGGAGTGGACATC
This sequence comes from Glandirana rugosa, assembly GCA_018402905.1. Taxonomy (NCBI): domain Eukaryota; kingdom Metazoa; phylum Chordata; class Amphibia; order Anura; family Ranidae; genus Glandirana; species Glandirana rugosa. Next base: position 503,239 of record BLSH010152872.1, read on the forward strand.
TTCCCTCAGATCTTGCTTCCGGGTACATGGCTCCGGCGCCATGACTGGCCGGAGCCGCGAGACGCCACTCTCGCGCATGCGTGTGGGAGCCCATCTTTCCAACAAGGTATGGCACTATGTGCCAGGCCTTTGCCGGGACATCACGGCGCATGCACCGGGACATCACGGCGCATGCGCCGTGACATCACAGCTGCTTGCAGGGGGAATATCTCCTAAACTGTACAGGTTTAGGAGATATTCATTTTACCTACAGGTAAGCCTTATTATATGTTTACCTGTAGGTAATAATGCGTCTGGAGGGTATACAACCACTTTAATGCAAAGAATGCATTAAGGTAAAAAATAGTTTGCGTTTAGAACTACTTTAAGTAAGATATGAATTCTGATAAAACACATTAAGCTCCATTTACAAAGGTTTAATGCCAGGATAAGCGTCTTTATTTGAACCCCGTGACTGCAAGTTTACTCATATTGGTGTGTTAGATAAGATTTGTGAATTGAGGCTATTGAATCACTGTGCTGTAGTAGAAACTCTCTCTCCACAAAGGTAAAATATACTACTACTTTTAAGGTCAGTGCAGCCAGTAGGCTATGTCATATGTAAAAAGCAGAGATTTACGTGGACATGCTACATGTACCCAGAGCCAGTGTTATTGTCATAGGTTTATTATTATAGTTCTGTGGTGGAGAAAATAAACTTATACTGATTCATATCTAGTTATTGCTTATTGAAGTTGAACATCAAACTTGTAACTGAGCAGATGAATAGATACAGAAATCAGCAAACTAATTTTACACTGTTCATTATTTTATCTCATGAAAATTGTCTTGATAACTGTCTAAACATGTTTAGTTCGCATGCATAAATATAGCATATGTATGATTTTTTTTACATGCTTAACTATTACAAGCATTTGTACCTCATCAATCATTAATTTATCTAATTAAAAATATACACAAAGCCTAAACATCCTGGTTTTGGATATAATAGGGAAACATTAAACCTCTGTGGGTTTTTTCATTTTTTCATGTGTCCCATTTTGGAGATTTTTCTTCATATCCTGCACAATAGACACACGAGAAAGTAAAGGGAAGTATCTCCAAACTTAGGGAATAAGTGTCCTCGTTAGAATATTTTCCCTCTATTTCTGTTTTGGTGACACTTTCAGATATGGTGACAGTAGTCTCCATTGCAAATAGTGACCTTTCCCTAGTCTATGAAAAACTAAAAAGAACGTTTTGTTTAGGTGCTATTTGATTTGTCTCCTTCTCAAATGCCTCCTTTCTCTATTCTCCTCAATACACACATCATAGAGACATACAATTAACCCTTTCCACACAACAGCCAGACACTACACCATTTTAAGGAGCAAAAACCCTTACAATATTTTTAGAAACAAAGAATATAATGTAACCTGTACTGTAGCTGATAACTGCCGTGGCACTTCTTCCTTTGTTGCTGCTGTATTATCATTCTGCAATGTGAAGAGGGTTAAACTGAATATTCATTAATGTCAAATTGGGAGAAGTGTAACGTCTTACTATTATGTCGTCGTTGTTTCCTTCTTCACGGTGCCGTCAATAGTCGATGTCATGTCCAATGTAATATAAGAAACAAAGATTTTTATAACATTCCCAAAAACGAGGAATTTTACCACATCACAGACCGACAACACACCTTTCCCAATTAACATACAGAGATACTACACACATAACTCCTCTTATCTCTTTCCTCCGTAAACTCTTCCTCTGTTTAGTTTATCGTGGATTTGTTTTGCAAGAAAAATCAAAAAGTATCTGATCCCTTTCCAGTGATAAACGTTACCTCTGATGACAGTGGTATAGA
>BLSH010152872.1:505094-515220 GCA_018402905.1 Glandirana rugosa
TCTAAAATAAGTAAGACTAAATTGATAGACATGTAATGACCGGTGGAGTAATCCAGATGACGAGTATTAGGGAAATCAAACCCTCTTCTACCCCTAACATCCCTTAAGAGATAAGAGGGAGAGGGAGGGTGGTTATTTTCTGGACAAGGAAAGATAGACAGTTGTTGACTGTAAGTGCGTGTCTGTTAGACGATAGGTACCGTAAAGTAACACTGAAATAGTATATAGTATAAAGACCTGCCAAAGAGTAACTATTACAAGTACTAGAATCACAGGGTCACGATAAATAAAACAAAAACAAATGTCCATGAGGAATCGGAAAGTAGACCGTCGTGGGCTGATCCACTACAACAGAGTACAAGACTACCAAAGTACAAACCTACAAAAACCGTAAAATACAAATACTAATAGTAATATATTATTGTATAACCAAACAACCACGGTAATGGAACGACACAAAGATGTCAAAGGTTTGTAGTCGCGAATTGGAGGAGAGAAGAATGGGATAATCATAAACATAAAATGCCAAAAACATCCAAACATGAAACCATCAGAACATGAGACAACATCACCTAGTCGGGTGCTGCCAGATGAAAGGCTAAGGAGTACCTGTAAACAAAAACAAAATAAATAGCACTGGGACACTAAGATCATGAACATTATCAATGAGAAACCGTCCAGAAATATGATATATGATAAAGTCACAATGAAATGCCATGGATAGCAGATTGTCTGTGCGTGAATGTCAGTTGTTGACAGATAGAAAGGAACAGGTCTTTTATTGGTGGGAGGGAGAGGGAGAATAGAGAATTCCCTACAATCCCCATCTTCTCCCAAACTAAAGGGATTATGAGCAGTAGACCTAATGAGGTGGCCAGTAATGTACAGATAGTTAAATCAGAATGAATAAAATCTTATTTATTATGAGTTGAATATGAAACCTCTGACTTACTGATGTAAGTGATTTCACATTTATCTCCTAATAAAAAAAATTGCATTGAAGATGGAACAGTGGTGTGTGAACAGAATTCGCTGGAGCTATGTGATGCCCAGGAGAAAAATGTTGATCAGAGACTGCTGCTGCCATCATCCTCCATGCAATGCTATACGTGAGAGGAGCCTGATCCCGCATTGGAGATCAGTGAAGAAAGGAGAAGAGTGACTGTCTCAGCAGGACTAAAAGAGGGGGATCACAGCAACCTCTATCCCTATAAGTACACTTGCTAATCCTCTCTTCTTTTAGGCTATACATGGCCTAATTCATTCTTTAAAACACTTCAGAGTGTGTCAATACTTGCTGGGTGAGCAAGGTGAATCATCTTCAGGAATGCAGAGAAATAACAAAACTATTCAATTGTCTTCTGGTGGTAGCATGAGATACATATGGGGCACTGAACTGATCCATGTAATAAAATGTATCCTGGAATAATGACTCACTATTGAGCATATGGATAGATAGGTCTTCTAGAGCAGTGTTTCCCAACCCAGTCCTCAAGGCACACCAACAGGTCATGTCTTCAGGATTTCCATTATTTTGCACAGGTGATTTGATCAGTTTCACTGCCTTAGTAATTACCACAGCTGTTTCATCTGAGGGAAATCCAGAAAACATGACCTGTTGGTGTGCATTGAGGACTGGGTTGGGAAACACTGTTCTAGAGTAAGCCAAGGTTTGTTTGGTTTGTATCTATTCAGAATACTCTGTAGTACTATGTTTAAAGCACATGTTGAACTAGCCACTAACTATTATTAACGTCTCTAAAATATCTTAGAAAAGGAATTTTGGATTATTTAATTCTTATATACAATGTCCTTGGGCTTGCGTGTTTTGTTATTTTAGAACAGATTGTTCTTTTAATTAGTAACATATCCCTTCTCAGTTTATTGTGGAAGACAATGTCTCCTTGTAGAGCAGTTTTTTATATCGCTTTGAAAGTTTGATTTTCCTTTAATGGCTTGACATATGCACCGGAATATTGCTTAATCAGTGGGTGGTCTATGTGGCATTTAAGAACAGAGCTAATTAGACAAAGACTTTGGAGAACTAGAAAGCGTGACATCAGAAAAGAGACAATTCATCTGTAGTTTTTGGTGACTATTTAATCATTTGACTTATGCATCACCAACTGCAATGCTTATTATACATATATGCTATAGGAAGAAATGCTGTCAAAAAGATAAAGGTTTTATTTTGTTTTTAATCTGTTTGAAGTATAAGAAAATCTTGTGCATTTCCAGTGTGTCAGTCATGCAGAACTGGTATAAATATATTAAATTTGAAAGTTTGATGTTCTTGAAATAATGTGCAGGTGACACTTCTTATTGAAATTTCACATTCCTGTTTTCTCTCATTGCAGAAAAAACATGTTTTTTGGAAAAAAAATATGTTTTATGCCATTTACACTTATCTTATCTTGAGTTCTCCAATAAAAGATTCGACCTTGGCTCTGTTTTTTATTACAAAAGTCATACTTTGTCTTTTTATATAAGCTATCACTTGCAGTAACGTTCCTCTGTCCTCGGGCACATTTTTGCAAGGAATCTCTGATGAGAAATCAGGTGTAGGGCCAGGGTATAATGTGGTTCAATAAAACAAGGATGAAAATGCATCGTCTGTAGCGCTATAAAATAGCCAATACATTCTAGAGAACCGAGCAATAATATTATGTTAATGAAATTCCAAGTATGTGAGGAACTTTTTGGCAGTTGATGCTCAAAGTAACATTGTACTTGCATATGGGACATAATAAATGGTACTGCTACACATGAGATATATAAATGTTAGGAATAATCTGACTAGTGATTCATTCTTTTTCCCCTAGCACTGATACAAATTAGCAGCAAACTGTGATCCACAAAGATAATGATCTATCAATCAAAAATTTCCAGCCTGGCTAATAACTTTTTTTTTTAAATAAAAGCATCGTATAGGTTACCTGGCTGCAAAGGTCATCTGTAACTCACAGATGTCTTGTCTATGGAGAGGATTTTGATAGTACCCTATGTGTATTGATTTTAAAGCACAATTCCACTGTAAACATTTTTGTTTTCGTAGGGAAGGGTAAAACCTATGCTGTTTCTGTAGCAATTGGGAACAATTTTCATCACTTCCTGTGTGATCACCAAAACAGGAAGTATGCAAAATCACCGCAGAGGGGCATTGAAAACGATAAAACTTCTTATGGAAAAAATGAAAACTTCTGTAAGGATCACCAGGAGAAAATGTAAGGTAACATCTTTACAATAGGGACACAGAAGGCAATGACAATATAAAGTTTTAAACCCTTCCCCACAGTAACCTAAACCAAAAAATATTTTGTCCCCCAACTATTGACATTGCCTCCCACCTGGAGACTCCCCCAGTATGGATGATATGTTTTTTTTTTAATAAACCTACCTCTTTCTAATGCTATCTGGCCAGTCAAATCATACTCTGGGTCCTCTTCTTCCCCTAATCCTCTCCAGGAGTGGACAGTCCTCAGGGATGGAAAGCTGATGTGATGACATCAGAAACAATTTATGAATCTATACACTATGAATGAAGGGTGTTGTGTTGAGGAGAAGATCCATAATGTGCTGTATTCATAGAATGCATTATTTGACTCAGAATACTAATATCTTGTGACCAGAAAGATTTACTGTTGGGAACAGCTCTAAATTCTAGGTGCGTATTGAAGACTGAGCTGTTTTTTATTTTGTACTGCCTGGGGGTCCAATTTTTCATGAACAAAAATATGCTCGGAGTTAGGTTTTAAAGCCTAAATGTGGTATGTTTTTTTCAAATGGTCCCCCAGGCAGTGTAAAAAGGCAACTCAGACTGCAATCCAGCAGTACATTCTTTTCACCACAAGATGTCCTTAGTCTTCCCAGATGAATGATGGCTAGCATCAATCAAATGAAAGAATGGGGACTGATACTGTGAGTGCAGAGCATCATGAGATCTCTTGATGAGGTATCACTACAACGCCCTTCAGTCATAGTGTATCGATGCAAAGAGTGGCTTTGACACCAAGAGAGGGCCACTCAGGTTCCAAGAATAGGCGAAGAGAGACCCAGCATTCAAGTGACCAACTTTTAGGCCTTATACACATGGACGTTTTTACAGCCAAGTTTTTGAGCTTTTTTTACAGCTTAAAAACGCCTCTCCATGTTATTCAATGGGCTCATACACACACAGACGTTTTTGAGCTGTAAGTGGCATAAGCGTTTTTAAGCTTCAAAAAAACCCCAGGACCAGTGCATTCTGAGGCTCCAGCACTAGAGCTGTAAAAACGCAGATGCCGGTAAAAGCTCAAAAATGCAACTTAATGTTGTATACACAGCATTAAGCCTCGTCAGACGTTTCTCTGTCCCTGTTCAAAATCATTGGTTCCCTATGGGAGTCCATTGATTTGAATAGAAGTCGCACCACAAGTCGGATCATGATGATCCGACTTGTGGTGCGACTTGTGTACTGAGGATCTTGAAGGGAAACCCCTGCAAAAATGAAAAAAATATTTGCATGGAGTTCCCCCCCCAAGAGATACCAGACCCTTCAGTCTGGTATGGTTTTTAAGGGGAACCCATGCCAAAAGAAATGGCGTGGGGTCCCCTCAAAATCCATTCCAGACCCTTATCCAAGCAAGCAGCCCGGCAAGTCAAGAAAGGTGGGTATGGGGTACATGATGGGGCGGTGATGTCATAAGGGGGTGGGGCCTCCAGATGAAGTCAGCGGGTGGCCCCGCCCCATGCTAATATAAGACAATGCACAGCGTGGAGCCAGCATTAGTCCGGGAGATCACGTCTGATCAACATCAGAAGAAGAATAGAGGAGAAGACCCGGCAAAAGAGTGAGAAGGCAGAAGACCCGGCAAAAGAGCAGAAGAAAGGAGACCCCTTCGAAGAAAGAAGACCCCGCAAAAGAGCATAAGAAAGAAGACGCCGGAGGAGGAAGAAGAGCCGGGGAGGGAGAAGATGTCGGAGCTGATTTAATAAAATACTTTAAAATCCTGTGTAGTGTTTTTTTATTACACTTTTTTTTTAGGTGAATGGGTAGGGGTACAATGTACCCCATACTCATTCACATAGGGTGGGAGCTGGGATCTGGAGGCTCCCTTGTTAAAGGGGGCTTCCAGATTCCAATAAGCCCTCACTTGCAGACCTCGACAACTACAAGCCAGGGTTTTCAGGAAGAGGCCCTCATCCTCATCAACATGGGGACAAGGTGCTTTGGGGTGGGGGGTGCAGGGCCCCCCTGCCCCAAAGCACCCATTCCCCATGTTGAGGGCATGCAGCCTGGTATGGTCTGGGAGGGGTGCTCACTCGCCCCCCTTTCCTCACCTGCCAGGCTGCATGCTTGGATAAGGGTCTGGTATGGATTATGGGGGGGAGCCATTTTTTTTTCATTTTTGTGGGGGTTCCCCTTCGAGATCCTCAGCACACAAGTTGCGCCGCAAGTCGGATCAAGTGTGACTTCTATTCAAATCAATGGGCTCCCATAGGGAACCATTGCTTTTGAATAGTGACAGAGAAGCGCAGCTGAAAGCCAGCATGGATAAACGCGCATTGACGCCAATGCAAAACGCTGATAAGATCTCATAACGCTTTTTTCCTGGCGTCGGTACTAGCTTTACAGATCGATTTTCATAACGCCTGTGTGTATGTAGCCTTAGACTTCTGAGAAAGCTAATTATAAAAATATAAAGGAAATATACATTCAGAGGGCACCCCAGGGCAATTGGAGGATGAGTGGCTAAATCCAAAGTTATGTTTTAGGGGTTATTCACAGGGCATTTTTTCAATGGCACCTCCAGTACTGAATGTACTGTATGTAATGACAAGGGGTGCTGGGGTGTGTTGGAGGGTCTATTGATTCTGGCTGCTGGGGGATCTATTGTTGCTGGCTGCTGGTGGATCTATTGTTGCTAGAGAGGATCATTTTTGCATGGTGATCTATCCTTGCTGGGGAGATCTTTTGTTGCTGTTTGCTGAGGGGCAGCGTGCTTCTGTTGCTGGGGGGTCAATTGTTGCTGGAAGGGATCTGCTGTTGAGGGAAGGGTCTATTGGTGCTTGTTGCTGGGAGATCTGTTGTTGCTGCTCAAGCTCTATTGTTGCTGTGGTGATTTTTTTTGCAGGGGTCCATTGTTGCTGGGGTAAATCTGTTGTTGCTGGGAGGGTCTATTACTGCTGCCTGCAGGGGATCTATTTTTCTGCTTCTCTTGTTATCATTAACAGATTACTTAGCACCACAAAATGATACTTGGCTCTGTATTCTCTAAAAGGGGCGGTACTGAGAAGTGGGTGGAATCAAGAGACCGTGCTTGGAGATGGGTAGGGGTGGGGACAATAATTGACTCAGAAAAAAAGGTGTTCCTTCACCTATTCTCTGAGAAAAAAGCTCTGGCTATTTATGTAAAAAATGTATAAGAGAAGTGCATCAAAGACCTTGTCAATCTTCAGTGAATATTTCTGTCACCCCCCTTGCTGCTGCATTTGTCACCGATGCTAGGCAATATAAAATATATATCTGCTGTCTATCACTAATGTGACAAGATTAAAGTGATTAGAAGGGCAGAAGGTTTTTTATCTTACTGCATTCTATGCAGTAAGACAAAAAGCCTTGTGTGCAGCAGCCCCCCTCAGCCCCCTCCCCCAATATGTACCTGAGGTCCCTGTAGACCCAGAAATTTTGCAGGAGGGTCTCGGCTGTCCACGAATCCCCTCCTCATTGGGACAGTAGAGCTGTGCCATTGGCTCCCGCTGCTGTCAATCAAAGTCAGTCAGCCAATGAGGAGAGAAAGGGAGCAGGGCCGGTCTGCAGCTCCGTGTCTGAATGGACACAGGCAGCTGTAGCTCGGATGCCTCCATAGCGTGCTGCTTGCTGTGGGGGCACTCAACAGAAGGGAGGGGCCAGGAGCACAAAAGAGGGACCCGAGAAGAGGGGGATCGGAGCTGTGCAAAACCACTGCACAGAGCAGGTAAGTATAACATGTTTGTTATTTTTAACTATAAAAAGTGAGACTTTACAATCACTTTAAGTAAAACCATTGAATGCTTTGTGAATTTTCAAGCCTCGATACTCATTGAATATGCCTTTTTTAGCAGCCAGAGTTGTTACTGGACTCTCATCTGTTCACAGCTAATGCAATCCATAGACAAGAGGGCAGCATGTATTAAGTATCAATTTAGAGGTTTAGTAGCACTTTAAATGGAAGATATTACGCTGGCTCCTTGTTAATGTTGCAAGCTTTTTTAAATAGGGGAATGTGTGTTGTAAAATAAAGCATCAGCAGCTCTGCTGGACATTAGCGTTCTTTAAGTGCTTTCTTGTTTTTATTAAAATGTGAATCTGGCATTGCCTTTCATGTACCTTAACTATTACTTCTGCAGTGCCTAGAAATATCTGTGTTAGTCCTAAAGTCACCTTGTGTGCCCTTACGCTTGAATCCTAGGCATGGACTGTACACAGTGGGTTTGATTTACTAAAGCTGGAGAGTGCAAAATCTGATGCAGTTGTGCAGCAGCTTCTAACCTCAGCTTGTTCAATTAAAGTGTTTGTTAAGCCACTTTATAAAAAGTTGTCATCCTCTCTGTATTATAACAAGAAGTTGCCCTGTGTCTGTGTTATAACATATATAAATATATATATACTTCTCTGTATAGATAACACACCTTCTTACTATAATCAGTTGTCGTTTTTCAGCTTTTCTCTCTCAGCTCAGAGTTCCTGAGGGTGGGGCTGAGCACTGCTGCTAACGTCAGCTGGAGAGACAGAGCCGTGCTGTGTTCTCTATATAGATAAGTATATTTCTGATATAACACGGACACAGGGACCTTCTTCTTCTAATACAGAGGAATAGGAGCTTTTAGAGTTAATTATGAGAGCAGAGAAGCTACAAGAGGAAGAGGAAGGGGGAGGAGGGGGGAGTTGAAGACAGGCACACAGGAGATAGGGAGAGCTGCATAGCCTGCATAGACCACGGGGCTCTCAGGATAAGCTATATACAGGGGGAGTCAGTACACGGGGGGGGGGGGGGGGCATGACCTGGCATTATCAAACAGATATTTTAGGGGATACAGAGGGATAATTTAAAAAGCAAAAGCACCATGCTGCTAATTGCACATTAAAGAGACAGGAGCAGCATTTTTTTTTTGGGTCAGCAAACACTTTAAGCTTTGACAATAAGCCTAGGTTCACATTGGAGCGATTTGCCACGCGATCTGAGAGATCAAATCGCATGACAATTCGCAGCCTATTGGCAGCAGTGGCACTGTTCCAATCGGTGCGACACTGATTTTTCAGCGCCGCACCGATTTGCAAAAGTAGTTCCTGCACTACTTTTGCCGATTTCAGGTGCAATTTCAATAGACATCTGTGCATGAAGCCACACAGATGTCTATAAAGTAGCACATGAAATTGCGCTGACCTTGCTACTTTGAAATTGCGCTACTTCAAGTGAAGTATCAGCGATTTCAAAGTAGCATCAATGTGAACCAGGGCCAGCCTCGGTTCACACTGCTGCGGGAATGAAATGGTGCGACCCCAATTTCAGGTGGGATTTCAGAGACATCTGCACAGTTGTCAATGGAAATCGCACCTGAAATCGTCAAAAGTAGTACAGAAACTACTTTTGGAAATCGGTGCAAATGCAGCGTCGCACCGATTAGGACGGTGCCATTGCTGGCAATTGCCAAAGATTTGGCATGCGATTTGACATGTCAAAACACACCAATGTGAACCAGGGCTAAAACCTGGAAGCTGATTGGCTTTTATGCAGAGCTGCACCAGATTTTGCACTCTCTAGCTTTAGTAAATCAACCCCAGTGTCTCAACTTCCAACCAGGCTCACCACTCCCAATGTGTGGTTAATCTTCTGTCAGTCAATTGTCACATGGCAGAGTCTCAGAAGATAGTAGAGAATGTCAGGGGGCAGGGCACAGTGCTCTTTGGGGGTGGGGCTGAGTGTCAACTTAGCCAGCAGTCAGGATGCTGTGCACAGCATGGAACCGAAATACAGAAGCTGATTTAAGGATAACACAGGTACTTGCAGACACTACAAGGTACAGACACTTTAGCTGCATTGTTAGCTTAGGACTTTGGAGGTTATTTACATTTTTACATTCTGATTATTCTATTTTATTATTATTATTATGCAGGATTTATATAGCGCCAACAGTTTTCACAGCACTTTACAATATAATGAGAGACAATACTGCAACAATACAGTTCAATACAAGAGGGTTGGGAGGGCCTTGCTCCTAAACCAAAGTTGCTGAATCTTAACAAGAATGGAGCAGCTTATTAGAGATGTGCACAATGGAAATATTTGTTTCATTTTATTTCAAATACATTTGTTAAGTTAATAATTTAATCATATTTGTTTTGTATATTTGAATTCAGAATCTCCATATAATAACATAACAAATCAAAAAAAAAATTTGGTTTAATTTCTTATGTTATGATTCAGAGATTTTGATGGATCCACCTCCATCCAACCCAAACACAATGGGTGCAATTCACTAAACAATATTTTATCGCATCCGAGTATGCGTTAAAATAATGCACATCGTTTAAAAAAAACAGTTTAATTCACGAAGAAACTCTCCTTAAAATCTTGCATGCGTTATATTTCCAAATTGTGCTTTAATTACCGCATGAAACCACGCCGTAAGTTATCGCAAGCATCTCGCATGAATGTTACATCCTGTGTACGAACGTCATGGCTTCTCAGGTTTGAGGGCTCAAGGTACCCTATGAATCGGGTATACAGCTACTACAGAGGTTCCCCAGTTTGGTAAATGAGTATACTTCCGTTAATTATACGAAATCTGTCCACGTTAAACGAAACGATGCTAATACTTAACTTTAAGACTGTTTAAAAAGCAATAAGCCTTTAAGCCTAATATCCTTAGAGGATTAATGTTGTCATTACTTAAAGTTGTTTAGGTTTTATTTAAATTTCATTACGTTTTCTCCTCCTCCTCTTATAGATCTCACCAGGAAAATGTCCTTTCTACGAAATTCCTCGCGTGTAACGACCTATTTATGTACCTACGACTATGGGACGTCTTCAAGACCAATAGGTTCCGTGATTAGTACATCGACATATGGGCTAAGTATCCCATGGAACTCGGGAGTTTGGACTCT
>BLSH010152872.1:534777-563955 GCA_018402905.1 Glandirana rugosa
TATACAGCGATCAGTGCTATAAAAATGCACTGATTACTGTGTAAATGCCATTGGCAGTGAAGGGGTTAACCTGCAGGGGGCGCTCTAAGGGTTAACTGTGTTCCCTGGGCGTGTTCTTACTGTAGGGGGGCTGCCCTAGCTGGGGAAGGGAAGTGGTCACAGCCTTCGTGTACAGGAAGGCTGTGATCACTTCCCTTCCCCCTCACACAGAGCGGAGGTCCGTGTTTACATACACGGACCTCCGCTCCTTCACTCCGGGGGGGGCATCGCGGGTGGCCGGCGGCAATCGAAGCCGCCGCACCCGCTCCCTGGCCCCCCCCGAACACAGTGAGCGCGCGCGCTCACAGTATCTCTGTATCGCAGCCGCCGTCGTATGACGGCGTTTTGCGTTACAGAGCCACTTTGCCGCTGTCAATCTCCGATCGGCGGTCGGCAAGTGGTTAAAGAAGGTCCCTATGTCATTTTAAGGTCATAATTATAAAAAATAGTCCAACACAGGTATATTCCTTTGTCTGGATTTGACTTCATTTATCAGCATTTATTCTGCTTCTTGTGGAAGTTTATAAAATTTGCTGTGCTATGGACTGAGAGCAAATGCCAACTTATGCAAATTACTATTTTAGCCTAACATTCTAAGTTTCAGGGAGTCATATGTGCAGCTAATTTGTATAGTGAGAAGCAAATAGGATCAAGTTATTGAAATCAGTTGAAACTCCGTAAACAGAATTACCAATTAAAAAAACAGTAAATTATTTAAAAGCAATTGGTGCAGTGAAATGCAACATTGACAGTTAAAAGAAAAAAAAGTGCTCTATGTTTTCGATAGCCAGATTTCTCTGAGCAGAAGGTGACTTTGATATTTGGGTGAATGGTGGGGGGTGAGGTTAGATTGCACAGATGTATGGGAGAATGTGAATGGAAGTACCTTTTACGAGTTTGGCAAATCTTTCAATAGGCATTTGGGAGCAAAGAAATTGCATATGAAATGGAAAACAGCTAAATACTTGAAATACATTCATGGTAGCTATTTTACATCTCATAGGATTTGTATTTCTGTCCATTCAGTTCTGAGATTTATGCAACATTTCCACACAGCACATTACTGCTTGACAGACCAACAGACCTGATTTTCACTGCTGCAGTTAAACTGTTTCTAAACCCAAGAAAACATATAATCTATTGCAGACTACTAGTTTTTAAATGGAGTGGCTGCATTAGCTTTCTTTTTCTTATATTTTCACATGGCAATACTGCTAGTAACCACTTCCTGTCCTAGGTTGACAACTCACTGTATGGTATCTATGGAGGAGCAACGTTGTCACCCTGGGACAGGAAGTGTGTGAGGACTGTAGAAGAGCTCCCCCACCAATCTCCTCCATAACATAGTGTGAGGTGTTCTGTAGTTCATAGTCATTTATTAAATGCAGGCTCCTGCTGATGAAACCCGTCCCACCGGGCGTAATGTGTACAGGGAGAGGAGTTTAATGCTGAAGCTGCCACCTCTGATTCCTACTGTATTTAAGTGTATTGTATATGTACTGTCTACCCTCAAGTTGTAAAGCGCTGCGTAAACTGTTGTCGCTATATAAATCCTGTATAATAATAATAATAATCATGTTGAGAGATTGGGATTGCTGGATTGGGAGACTGGGGCAGTGTTGATATTGGACTATGTATTAAGCGCTGTATAGCACTGACTGGTGCTTCTCTTTTTGTATGTTTTTTTTTTCTCTTTTACCTGCATTTAATAAATAGAACGGTGAGAACTATTAGTCCCTTCCTTTTTTGTGGCTTATATGGTGAAACTTTCCTGTGGGTGAGGCAGATGGGAGCAAAATGAGGAACAGTGTATAATAGAGTGATTTAACATAGACATGTATTCAACATTTGCACAAAGAAAATTATTCTTGTTTTGACCTCAGAAAAATTCAGGGGTCAAATTGTGAAGGTGAGCATATTGAATATTACACAGGGTGGAGAGCACGGGTGTTTTAAGAAGACAGAGATGAAAATATAAAACAGAAAGTATGTATTCTTTTCTGTACAATGGGAGTCACATTTTGGGACATTGGACTTTATCAGTATATAACATTTTTTTTACTCTGATTATTTATGTTGTTGATTAATTCATATTGCATGATTTGTATGAAATTTGTGGTTGCACTGCACTTTTGAAGTTATATTGGTTGTGATATGGGAGTACTGTGAGTCCACTTTGATAGTGTTATAGCTGCAAATATTTGGGATGTGTTTATTTTTTGTTTATGTTGGGTTGCGCAGATTGGTTTATTGCACTTACATAAATGGGATTGTCTGCACATAAATGCACCTGTGCATCCGGTGCGGGCGAAGATGGTACTATGCATGGCTGTTCACTTAAAGTACGCCCTTGTGAATGAAGCCTTACAGTGCTGCAGAGAAAATTATCTGCTGAATAGATTTCTGGATTTCAATGGTATATGTAAGCAAACCCTATAATAAAGTTTGCCAGACAAGGTATTCCTAAATACTAACCAAGCCGCCCTCTTCAGTCATCCCAAGACCTCCTGCTCTCTAGATCCCTTGTCACCTCCTCCCATGCTCACCTCCAGGATTTCTCCAGAGCTTCTCCCGTCCTTTGGAACTCCCAACCCCATTCACATCAGGGACTGATGTGAATGTACAGTATACATATGTAAAGCACTGCGTAAATTGACGGTGCTATATAAGTACCTGAAATAAATAAATAAATAGGAAAGGGAATCTGCCATCCTTGTGCAGTGCTTGTCCATGTGAAGAGATTTCAATGTGTTCTCCTGGCTGGATCATGCAACAGGACACCTGCAGACATCAATTTACCTCCAAACCCTCCTTACAAGTGCAAATAAAATAGTGCAGACTGAAAACTTTTCATGAAATCAATTTATTTATTGCACAATATTTTAAAAGGAAACATGTATTGTAAAATCCATATATTCCCTGAGGAAGTCAGTTATGAGGAAACCCACGTTAGGATTTGTCCAGGAGCCTTGATATACACATTTCCTTTTAAAGGCGCAAGAGCAACTGCAGACTGAGAGGGATAGTGGTGTTATTTTATATTGATTTAAACTTAGTGGGTTTTCTGCTTTTTCCTTTGCTGCTACCTTGCTTTTAGTCTGAATCACACACTTCATAACTTTTTGTAAAAACTTAATCCTCCTGCCACTAAATTATGAGAACCCCCCCAAGGTCCACTGGGAAACCTTCACACCTGTAGTGTCAATCTTCTTTGTCCCCTTGCAGCTCACATTGGTTCCTCCTAGTGACTTCCACAGCATACAGTAGTGATATAGAGGTCAGTAGAAGGAACCCAGTGAGACCTGTGAGGGACCAAGGAGACCAACACTGATGGAAGTTGACGATTTCTAATGAGCAGTGAGCTATGGTAAAATGTAGATATGTAGCATTATACTGCAATGCAGAGGAAGGCATCACAGGTAACCACAGTGCTATGTAAAAATTGAATGAAGTGTCATAAAGTGTCACTTTGTTTACTTCAAATAAAGCAAAAAAAAAGAAAAAGTAAACAGTGTGATGCACTGAAATGCCCATTTCACCACCCCTTCACTGTATATCACTGCTCCCACAAACTGACAGCTACCTGCACGCTAAAACCAACCGTTTAGTATTTCGACAGTAGGAAAAAGCCTTAAAAATTTTTTTTTCTATTCTTTGTTTCGCACTTGTCGTTTATTATTTACAGTTTAAACCTGGAAAGTAGACTCAGCCAGTGCCGGGGCTGTGTGGGAAATCAATAGCAGTCTCAGAAAAGTATACTTGACTATAGAGACAAAGAAGATGCTGTCTCAGCATCAGTAAGGCAAGTGAAGCAATAAAACCTCCCTTCAAGATAAAAGAAACCATTACTTATTCTGGAGCTCTTAATATTGAGATAAGAGAGAGAATTGGCCTTTTTCTTACTTATGGAAAAAGCTATCCAGTCATAATGCCTTGTTAAACGTTTTTCTTTAAAGCTCTTCACCAACTTGCCATTTTTCACTTAGGGTATCTTTTAACAAATAAATCATATACATGGCTACACCAGAACCATGATAGACCAGAACCGTGATATTTGTTGTTGAGTTAAAAAAAAATCTTGTTTCTTGTTATACTGATTAGACATTGAAATGTGAATACAAAAATCTGCTTTGCCTTATAATTCACTGTGAATTGAAAGTGGAAGATTGTACACTCATGCTTGCTCACTTAGAACTATGGCCACCCTAAAAAAACATGTGCTCCAGACCATTGCATCTGGACATACAATTTTCTCTAGTCCCCCTGCAAAGTTCCACAAATCCCCTGCTGAGCCTCTCAAGTGATGTCCATCTAATGCAGCTGATGGTGTGGCAACGATACTGCACTGCTCTTGAATTCAAAGCAGAGTTGCCACTCTCATGTAGATGCCTACTTGTAATATTATATTGATTTTTTAATCTATCACTTTATCACAAGATGAACTGAGTTTGTTGTCAAAATGATTGAATTTTCCATCCTCTTCTAACTTTACTCTGTTTAATACTTTAGTCGACACAAAAACCTTTGCATGTATATTTACTTTACTAAAGTGCTACAAGAATTCTAAAGTAGAAAATCACTCCACTGAGGGTTCTGCAAGCCCATGCATACCAATATCAGTTTTTGTGAAGTACTATACCCCTCAGTGGAATTAGAAAATGCACAGCATATTGGTTACCAATATAATTTGAATTATAGAGAGGTTTCCACTTTGTATAATTTACAGACACTTTATGAAGAATCAGCTCATTGTAACCCTTCAAGGCTGCCCCCTACTTCCTCCTCTTCTTCCCTAAAGGATAGCATACACTGTATAC
Organism: Glandirana rugosa; assembly: GCA_018402905.1. Lineage (NCBI taxonomy): Eukaryota > Metazoa > Chordata > Amphibia > Anura > Ranidae > Glandirana > Glandirana rugosa. The sequence continues at coordinate 539,634 of BLSH010152872.1, forward strand.
ATCAGACTTAGTAGATCTTAAAGTTTCTACTAAAGAGAAGTCCGATTTCTACCCAGTTCATGACAAATATAATGTTTTGGGCACATTACAGAAACAGTTTTAGCACAAAATTAAGAAATTGAGCATCCCCTCAAATAAAGTTGGAAACTTAACAGTGAATGAATGGAAAGCACTAAAATCTTTGAAACAAAATCAAAAGCTAACACTTTGGAAGGCTGATAAAGGTGGAGCAGTTGTTATCAATACCCATGAGGCCTCAGAAGGGTCGTACAGAGTACATTCAGGCATAATTCTCTACCCGGTAGTAATAAGTGGATTGTACAGCCACATGCAGCCAGTCTATGAAAATCAATGGCAGGCTTGCTGGAGCTGCTGCTTTATGGGTGTATATGCAAACCCCATAGTTTACATGCATACAAGGACTGAAGCCACCTCGTAAGAATGACCGTCCGTTTTTTTGCACTCTAGTCTCCATATCGAATACATGTCCTCTAAGCCATGTTTGTCCCTTCTCACCATTTTACCTTCATTTTAATACCTGGGGATTGTGAATACAAGGGACCCTCCCAGACCATCTCACATTGGTCAATTAATGAAAACTATTGCAGGTCAATTGCAGGTGTACTCTAAAATGCCATTGTCTGTGGAAGGCAGAATAGCCCTAATTAAATTAATCCTTTTGCCAAAATGTATTTATATACAGTACTTAAACATATTTATTTTTAGAGTAAAAAAAATCTTCATTAACCTCCCTGGCGGTATGATTATGTCAGATTTTTGTGTCTAAAAGCGGTACGTTGTTCTGCATAGAAATTTGGTGTTTTATATTGTAGGCCTGTAATTGTTAGGAATAACTCACTTAAATCTGTCCAAACAAGAGTCCAGTAAACATCCCAGGTATGATAAAGTTTGAAACACAAACACTAACTAAAAATAATTATCAAAAATAATAACATAATAGTAATAAAATGTATTCAATAATGTAATCAAATCAAAAACACTGACATTTGCTCAGTTGCAGAATTGTCGCTGTCGTCACTTTCAGTGACTGATGATAAATTTCCCCACAAATCAGTATCACTCAATTCTGCAAATCATTCTTTTTTACTATCGGTGTTTTCTAGCTGATCAAAAACCACATTTGACATAAAGGGACGCTTTTTGGTTGCCATGGACATTCTCAAGTTTCCAGGTAGAAAGAATGGCATATATAATATAAAAGTGCATGCAGGGTACTGGACAAAGCACTAGGGACAAAAGGGATGTGAAATGATTTGATACAGTAATGTAATCTTACAGATTACAGTGTACTGTTTGTTTACTATGTGTTTCGCTATTTGAATTTCCTGCCTGTCTCCGCCCCCGCGCGACACGAAGCTCGCAGGGAAAGGAGCCCAGCATCACAGAGTGAATCGGGTGGAAAACAGCCCGCTGACACAGCGGGGGGACATCGCTGGATCCAGGGGACAAGGTAAGTAATGCTGCCTGGATCCAGCGACGCAACCCCGAGTGTGGCTCGGGGTTACCGCTCTTGGTACAGAAAATTCACCCGAGCCACAGAATACCGCCAAAGGGGTTAAGGAACTTAACTCTCTATTCTCATCCTTTATATGGGGTACTACTAGACCTACATTGAACCTAGCCACACTACAAAGGCCTATAGAGGAAGCTGCTATGGCCCTCTAAGATATGTTTTTATATTACTTGGTGTGACAGCTAAAACATCTAATCTCATGGATCTTCCTTGTAGTTCCCCATAACTCAGAGGCACACTTGACGCATGCTCCTGGGACCAAACAGTTATTCCAACCACCTACCTATGACAGATGTGGTGTCAGACCTTGACCACCTTCACCAACTTGTGACAAATGAATGGTCAAACTCGCACAGGGTCACTGACGCACAATGTTGGCATTCTCAGTTTCACCCTGTACAGAATTTGCAGCTCATGGGATCACAATCTAAGTGACAGCTGACTGAGCGTAATCGTCACTGGTATGGTTAACTACGCAACTACATCTTTACTCTGCCACCAGATATTTTTATTGTAAAATATCAAACATTCATAATATTAGCAATAACAATTATGATTTTAAATAAATGTCTGTAATACACACTGTCGCTACAGACACGCATATCCAGAGATTTAGCATATAGTAGCACTCTCCGAAGAGACATGGATTCTTTAGGTTCTGCATTAGTGCATTAGAGACAATATTAACGCTTTCCAAAATATTGTTTAATAACAGAAGTGGTAAAACAGTGCAAACAAAATATTTTCATACAAAGGGTATTATGAATAAACAACGAGACAATAACGCAACGAGAATGAAAATACATAACAATATCTTGGTTCTGTGCATTCTGCAGAGGCCAGTCAGTGAGCATAAGATTGACCAGTGGCTCTCATAGATCTTTGCTGATGTTCTTTGTTTTGATGGTAAAAGGAGAGCTCTAGACTGCGGGTGCAGCCCCTGTTTTCTGGTCCTTGAGAAGGGTGTGGTCATAAATTAAATTAAAAGTTCAGAGGAGTGGCTGATGGGATGCCAGCGTGTTTATGACCATATAGTGACAGCTCTATAGATACAGTTTTTGTACAGGTATTGTTATCTTTAAATACTTACAGGTTGTTTTATAGTAACTTGTATATTATTGTCCAGCATGAAATTACCGTTTGAATGAGTAAAACTATGGATATTGGATGGCTATTTCACCTAGGAGAGGTGAGGGTGTCTGGTTTGCCTCCAGTACCTTCTAATATAGTGGTGTTTGGCCTTAAAATGCTGTTAATTACATGATATAGGTAAATATGTCCTTGTTCTGGTTATACTATTATTCGCTCAGGCGTTATGAAATACACTGAAGTTTTTTTTTTGCCTATAACAGCCAGCCAGAAACGTGCATTCGGCTGTTCCACCAGCTGAGCTATTTACAACAGAAGATAAATCTCATACTGTTAGCGAAGAAGGATATCGGATAAACTTTTAGTTACTCTAGTCTGAAAGCTTGAAAGTTTTATAATAGCCACGCGACTGAGATGAGGATTGTGTTAGATTCTGCTAATTCTATAAAATTAGTGATAAGGGTGTTTGGAATGAAGCTAAACATTTGTTAATTGTACAAGATGCTTTCCTGGGATTATGTAAAGGGTATCACTGCTGTCATGTGTCTCCTAGTGTTACAAAATGTCATGGCTGACGTAGGAATTTTGAACAACATGGATGCAGTGGGTCGCCTCACACAGCCTTTTGGGGTGCCTATTCTGAATTATTATCACACTACCAGTTAAATTTCATTTAGGGACCTCTCAGATAATTATGTTTATAAGACAACCCTATACTAGCACCACTTAGTGCATGTTCACATACTGCATTCTCAGCCTTACAGTTAGAACCACTTCACTCAATATATGTGAACTTATTGTCAAAGTGTTTTAGAATGTATGCAACAAAAAGCACATGAGAGACTGTCACTGTTTCAGTCGTAATGATTCAGATTTTGGAGAGATCTTAAAACCAGTGGTACATTGTGCATGTAGCAAAGCACCTACACTGGGTAGTTATCTTTTACCAAGCCTTTTTAAAATCAAACAGAGTTCCACCACTTAGCTGAGAACTATGAAGATGCATACATGTGGAACAAGAAGGTGTTGTAGTTGTCAGTTTCTAGGTGATCCACATACTGTCAAATATTGTGTCCCTCAGAAATCATATAAAAGTAAACAAGTAGTTAACTGCAATATCAGGCATGCCATTTATGTACTGATATGTACTAAATGTCAGCTACAGTCTTTGTGTAGAACTACCAGAAGACTATGTAATCACTTAGATTATCTTTAAGATAATACAATGTACAGAATCATTTTTTTGTGAACCCATAATTCTAGCACCATATCTCTTAAAGTACAGATTATGGAAAGGGTAGATACAGGTAGATAACCCCATTAGAGGAGGTGACCAGTTCTCTGTCCTCAGTAGGAAAGAAGTGCTCAGAATTTTTATTTGGAACTTTTATATATCCCATGGTTTGAATTTTGAATGGGATGTCAGCAGCATGGTTTAGTTGGGCAGAGGAAGGCTAGAACCCCCATCAGCTAAACTGTCTTTGTGTCCCCATTGGAGAGGTTTACTCACTTCTAGCTCAGATAACAACATTGTCATCAGGGCAGGGCATCAGGCATGAACCCTCAACATTCCTTGCTTTTTTCAAACACGACACAGGTAAAATCGAATGCAGGATATAAGTACTGCATATTCATAGGATTACTTAGTGAATGGAGAAGGGGCTGCAAAGGGTTACAATGTGGAGTGCATGTGTTCTTTGTGGCCTAGCAGTGAATTTCCTATATTGCGCTTAAACTCAATTGCGTGCCCTTAGATTCGTGGTCTTCAAACTGTGGCCCAGGAGCCAAATACAGACCTTTGCTTGCCTTTATCTGGCCCATGGGGCACTATTCCTCCCACTGACACAAATGACGGGGCACCATTCCTCCCAATGACACCAACAATGGGGCACTATTCCTGCCTTGATACCAACAATGTGGCATTGTTCTTCCAGCTGATACCAACAATGGGACACTATTCCTCCCACTAAAACCAATGATGAGGTATTGCTTACTCCCGTTGATGGCAAGGTCTTTTCTACTCCCACTAGTCACAGTCTGACCCCCCTAAATCCTGATGGATAGTAAACTGGCCCATTGTTTAGACAGTTTGGAGACCCTTGACCTAGATGAACATTATTTGTACTTTTACATTTTTGGCCATGCATACAAAAAAGGACTGCTGTGTTTGTTATGACAGGTTTGGTTTTGTATAAGATAATTGCTGCACTTTATGGAATAATGCCATTATTATGATACAAAAATACAATAGTTCAGTGGGGTGCAGATGGAAATATATCAGATATAACAGATTAAAAGAAAATACATGCCTCTCTAAATGCTGAACCTTACACATCTTTTGTTCATTGCAAAATATTATCAGTATCCAGATTGCCGTTAACTATTAAGTAAAATGTTCGGTCATAATTAACTCTGACTTTGTACCTTACATCTGTACAAGTAATGGCTTAATATTGCGGGCAGTATTTCAATAATGAACTTTTCAAAGTGCAAAGATGGGAAAACACGCATGTATTATTCTTCATTTTACTGCGTTTCTGTCCTGTCCTCTTCAGATTGTCATAGCAACCCACATTACAGCAGTCTCCCTGCGAAATTTACTGTCTAGCTAGCAGGTGAATTCAGATAAGATTCTCATAATGTTCATAATTGAAACCTCCAATAAAAATATTGAGGGTTACATTGAAGAAAATTAAAATTAGAGCTTAATATGAGACCCTTTCAGAAAGATGTTTAAAAAGTGATTATTTTATAACATATTTGCATTATGTTCTGGCTAATTTTCTTATTTCATCTGTTTAGTGGCTTTACAAAAAAATGGTATGTAAGTATTGAATGAAGCAAGGAAAAACAACAATGATGTTCACCCTGCCTCACAATGAGGGCTTCGCAAGCCAAATTTTTTTTCCTTAATTTTGAATAGCATGGGGAAGGGTTATAACCCCTGTCAGTTTATTTTCTGCTTTTCTGGGCTTTATCAGAGAAAATTGTCTTTACTCCTTTTCCTGCCAACAACATTTTACTAGACAGCAAGTGAAATAAACTCCCCAACAGCAACATAGACAGAAATAAACTTGATTTTTAGTAGGGTAGGTGACAGCTAGAACCCCTCCTAGATTCTAATTTCTGTATGTGATCTGGTTGCAGATTTCCCCTCACTTCCTGTCTGGTGAAGCCATTGTGAGCAGGGTAGGAAGTGAGGGTAAATCTCTCTAACGGAGACCCAAATAGCAGAAAAAACAAACAGGAGTTCTAATCCTTCCTGACGCTATCCAAATCTAGAAGAAAAAGGTTTTGGCTTGAAATTTATTTTTATTCAATATTGTAAAGACAGACTGTATCCTCTCAATGCAAATGCAAGCCCTAACTCATTTTAAGTAAGCCCCAAATCTGATTTAAGTTACTATTACTGGGCTAGAAGGTTAGGTTGTGTGACTGTATGGTCAACTGTCTGGACTCTTTGGACATACTTTGGACCTGCTTTAGGTTGTGCTTGTCCCGTGCACGAGGGGTAACACCTAGCCCGAAGGCATGCTCACCAATGCCTGGGACCAGGTGGGGACTACAGTTATGTGAGGAATCAAACATTAAAGCAGTCTCCCAACTCAGAGATGAGCCACATGTGTATAGTGAATGTGCAGAGTTTCCTCTTAAGATGTTTCATCCCATACCACTACACATTTGTATTGATGTATGTGATGCATTCGGAGAGACATGCAGGGCTGTTGCCCACTCTACCAGTTCAGTGTACCTCTGTTACCTCCCTCCCAATAACAGAATGGAGTCCCGCTGAGCACATAGCAGGGCCCCATGCATGCTCCTATCAGTGCATATGGTGATAATTAGCAGCACTAAAGGTAGTTCATATATATGAATTGTAATCCTCCCCAATATATGAGGCGATAGAGTCCTGATCTGCCACTAAATCCAGTTCATTAATATAATAAACTCCTGCTGGCAATAGTGATTCGTGGATGCTAAATTCCACTGCACTAGTTATATGTGTTCCATGCTCACCTTCAGGATATCTCCCCATCCTATGGAACTCCTTACCCCAATCCATCTGCCTATCTTCTACTCATTTCACCTTTAGGCAAACTCTGAAAACTCACCTCCTTGGGGAAGCCTATCCTGCCTCTACCTTAAAACTGCACTTCTACCTTTTCCATCAGCTCATGCTTAACAGTTAAAGGGCCCTAAGTCTGAACAGTAAAAGACGATATTTTGTAAATATTGAATGAGGAATGAATAATAATTGATATGATTGATAGCATTGTTGTGGAAACAGGAGAGCGTTGACAGGCATAGAATGCAAACTCCTCCAATCCAAACGAATTTCCTGCAGCAACTTGGTTCTTCCAAAGAATAGCATTTATTGGATCCCAAAACAGATGACAAAGTCCAGCAAAATACTTGTGAAATAATATAATAATATGAAGCTCCCAGAGTACCCAGTTCTCCTGTCATACATTAGCAAGCATATAGGCATTCCACCAGTGGCAGCCCCATCCATGCGTCCGACCCCCTGATCTACATACAGGGGCACCAGACTATGGATTCCAATTGGGGGGTTTTTATTTGAAGCACGTGATTAGAGCCAGGGCTCTAGTAGGCTTCAAAAAAGGGTGGGCTCAGGGCACATCCCACCCAGTTGTGTGATGATAGCAATGAATATTCGCGGTTTTCACACTAAATTTCCCTCCACCAATCAGGAGGTGGGTCGTGAGACCCATTTTCCGATTGGCCAAAGTGTCAGGCGATCCTATTGGACACATAGTACTTGGGAGGAAGTGAGTGGTGAGGTATGGCGGAAGCCGCTGGAGGAGCAGACACCGGAGCCGCTGCCCACAGCCCTCCAACTAGATGGGGTCCGCCCGCCATGCTGGAGGACAGGGCAGCCCACAGCCCGCCAACTAGATGGGATCCGCCTGCCATGCTGGAGGACATGGCAGCCCACAGCCCGCCAACTAGATGAGGTCCGCCCGCTGTGCTGGAGGACACGGCAGCCCACAGCCCGCCACCTAGATAGGGTAAGTTCAAGACCGCCCGGGGGGGTTTAGTGCCGCGCCACCGGGGGGGTGGTTGTTTGCTGAAAAACCCACCAGCCGCCACTGCATTCCACCCATCCGGCATATACTGTGCACCTAGGTGTCTCTCATGTAAGCATATTATATTTTAGACCTTTCTTCCATATTATCTCTCTTTAGCAATCAAAATCTTTACTTGATATACAGTTTCCTTCCTCATTTACTAAAGGCAGCTGATTGGTTGATCATACAATTTTGAAGTTAGCATGAAAAGACACTATTAATGCCATTATAGTGTTATTTACCCTTGTAGTTTACGACAGTAAACAATTGTCCATTTGACCATCCTACAGTTACACAGTTTTTGTTTGCCTTTTGAATAGAATTAGCCAGCTTTATCAACGTTGATGAATTCCTTTTTTATTTGTAAAATGCATGTGCATTCAAGGATGTATATACAATGTATATACACTCACCGGCCACTTTATTAGGAACACCTTGCTAGTGCCGGGTTGGACCCACTTTTGCCTTCAGATCTGCCTTAATTCTTCATGGCAAAGATTCAAGAAGGTGTTGGGAACATTCCTCAAAGATTTTGGTCCATATTGACATGATAGCATCTCGCAGTTGTCGGCTGCACATCCATGATCCGAATCTCCCGTTCCACCACATCCCAAAGGTGCTCTATTGGATTGAGATCTGGTGACTGTGGAGGCCATTGAAGTACAGTGACCTCATTGTCATGTTCAAGAAACCAGTGGTGAGATGATTTGAGCTTTGTGACATTGTGCATTATCCTGCTGGAAGTAGCCATAAAAAGATGGGTACACTGCAGTCATCAAGTAATGGACAAGGTCAGCAACAATACTCAGGAAGGCCATGGCGTTTAAAGAATGATCAATTGGTACTAAGGGGCCAAAAGTGTGCCAAGAAAATATCCCCCACACCATTACACCACCACCAGCCTAAACCAATAATAGAAGGCAGGATGGATCCATGCTTTCATGTTGTTTACGCCAAATTCTGACCCTACGATCTTAATCTCGAAGCTGAAATTAAGACTCATCAGACCAGGCAACATTTTTCCAATCTTCTATTTTCCAAATTTGGTGAGCCTGTATGAATTGTATCCTCAGTTTCCTGTTCTGACAGGAGTGGCACCTGGTGTGGACTTCTGCTGCTGTAGCCTATTTACTTCAAGGTTCAAAGTATTGTGCGTTCAGAGATGGTGTTCTGCATACCTTGGTTGTCACGAGTGGTTATTTGAGTTACTGTTGCCTTTCTATCATCTCAAACGAGTCTACCCATTCTCCTTTGACATCTGGCATCAACAAGGCATTTTCGTCCACACAACTGCCCACTGGATATATTTTCTTTTTCGGACCATTCTCTGTAAACACTAGAGATGGTTGTGCATGAAAATCCCAGTAGATCAGCAGTTTTTGAAATACTCAGATCAGACCTCCTGGCACCAACAACCGTGCCATGTTCAAAGTCAACGCTAAATCCCCTTTCTTCCCCATTCTGATGCTCAGTTCGAACTTCAGCAAGTTGTCTTCACCACGTCTAGATTCCTAAATGCATTGAGTTGCTGCCATGTGATCGAACAGGCGTACCTAATAAAGTGGCCCGTGTGTATGTATATATATATATATATATAATATATATATATATATACATACACACATATATATATATATTACATTACACATACACTATACATATCCTACAGATATGTTCAGAAAAAAACACTAGAGCATGTATTGCACATGGAGTGTTCTAGATGGCTACATTTCAGCTTTAACTACAGAATAGTGCCACCTTCAGGGGAAATCCCAAAACTGAAAAGAAAAATGATCTTTGTCCCAAACAATAGCTGGTGATGAATTCAGGAAGACCCCAAAGCCTAAAACCTATATGGTCCTGCCATCCATATTTTTATAAGCCAGCTTTGAAGCATGTAAAACCTTTATTGTCATGATACTTTATTTATATTTTATATATGATGTATGTTTTTCAGGAAACTTGCATACAACATATTCAATAGATGTTCTTTTCTGTTCACTTTTTAGAAGTTGCCAAAGTATGACAAGCCTGTTTAGTAACACTATGTCTCCGGTAAAAGACAACACCTCATCCTTGCCCCGAAAACAAAGCTGTCTCAACAAACCACCTCTGCGCGCCCTGTATGACCTGCTGCTGGCACCAATGGAAGGGGTAAGGCTATTACATTGATCCATAGTCCAGTTTTCTGCCAGGGGTAGGTAAAAACCTAATCAAATCATAATCAATTCATAATTGAAATCTTGATCTCTCATTTTCAAAAATTTTTCATCCCTTGAAAAGGAATATTTCAGCTTTTGAAAATAAATAATACATTTATATAATAACATTTATAATTTTTTTTTGCCCTGGAACACTGCAACTGCCATGAGTGCATTGCAGGTGCAATACAAAGGTTCCTACAGACTGTTCCTCAAGCCCCAGGTCCTTATGGAGGGTAAGGGGCTGGAGTTGGGAAACAATGGTCTGCAAGGGCGCTGATGTCAGCTGACTTGCACACCACTGAAATTTATGAGTCTTTATGCCACAGTGGCAAATGAGCAAAGGGTGCTCCATGGAGAATAACCCAGGTAATTGGGGCAGGGGGTGTAGAATTGATGGTTGGGACCTTGTTTCAGGTTACATTCAAATATAGGTGTAATATGAAACAAGAGCAGAAAGGTAAATTATTTTTTTAAAGGTACTATGCCAGTCTAAAACAAAACTGAACCTGCAGTATTCTGCATTAAAGCCACACTGGTGGCCCTTGTTTCCTATCTCCTTTCTTTCTCAGTGCCATTGTCCACATCTGGAACAGGAAGAAGGCAGAAGACAAGGGTTGCTAGAGATGGATCTTCTCTTGCAGGGTGCACCAGGTTTGATTTTTTTTTTAGGGACAACAGAGTCTCTTTAAACTTATGCAAATAAAAAATATATACAGGAATTCCTTCTCTGAATATTATCAAACCTGGTGCATTAGGTATTCAGACTGGTATCACCATAACAAACGGGGAGTGAGTGTGCATTCTCCCCTACTATGGTTACAGTACCTCTATACTGGGATGAATGAAAGCCAATACAAGGAACCTTCCTATGTGCTTTCAATCTTGTTTGAATATTGATATGATAACACATTTTTTACAAGGTAAAGGGTTTTTACCAGGTTACAAGGTTTTTGTCGATACAACAATTGTCAATGTATGAAGCCTATTTTTTTTTTTATGGCAAGCCCCTATTTGCAGTTACAGTAACTAAGTAATTATGTAAGTGCAAAAAAAGCAGAGATTACAATTGGTCTCTTCCCCTAGTGAAAGCAGCACAATGTTTACACAAAATCACTGGCTAGGCACACAGTTAACCCTTTGATTGCCCTGGATGTTTGACCCCTTCTCAGCCAGTGCCAGTACAGTGACAGTGCATATTTTAGCACTGATTACTGTATTAGTATCACTGGTTCCCGCAAAGTGTCAAAAGTGTCAGTTAGTGTCGCTGATCACCGCCATTACTAGTATACTAAAAACAATTTTACATAATTATATCCCATAGTTTGTAGATGCCATAACGTTCGTGTAAATTAATCAATATAGGCTTATTGGGATTTTGCTTTTTACCAAAAATATGTAGTATAATACATATTGGCCTAAATTTATGAATACATTTGATTTTTTACATTTTTTTTTATTGGATATGTTTTATAGCAGAAAGTAAAGAATTTTTTTTTTTTTTTTCAAAATTGTTCTTTTTTTGTTTATAGGGGGTAAAAAAACGCAGTGGTCAAATACCACCAAAAGAAAGTTCTATTTGTGGGAAAGGACATACATTTTATTTGGGTACAGCGTCGCACGACCACACAGTTGTCACTTAAAGTAACACAGTGCCATATTGTTCAAAATGGTCATGAAGGGGGGTAAATCTTCCGAAGGTCAAGTGGTTAAAGTAACTTAATTTTTTATAGAATAGTTATTTTTATAATTCTTAAAAGCAAAGCATCATCAGAATCCCTTGCCCAAGTCCAGGTCTCTTTGTTGAAAACATTTCCATCTGGGGTTACAAATAGTAAGTAAGGGCTCCAGTGAGGATTTATAAACTATGCACACCTCTAGTATTGACAATACAGTAATTAGTTGACTAAAAAGAAATGAACATTTCTGGGCAATCAGTTCACTATGATTTCAGCCCTCCTATTTATTAGGAAACGATTGACATCACCATTATTTTATTCACAATTCTTAGTGCATATTCCTATATTGGAACGTGACTAAGAAAACATAAGAAAGCAAAAATATAACACTTTTACAATATATACCAACAACAAGATATAATCTGTGAAATGTATTACCTTAATGCTGTATTCATTGACTTTCAGGCCACTTTGTTCTATTTATTATTTCATATTGCTGTAGTAGAAGATACAACTCAGTTTCCACTTAATGAACTCTAGAGGGAGCCAGGCATCTAATATTTATCTCAGAAATATATAGAATTGGTTGATGCAGCTATTTTGAATCATGGAATCAGCCAGTTAACTGTTACTAAAACAATTTATATTTACAAACATTATTTTAAAAAAATTTGTAAAGTTTAGTATATATAATTAAATACAGAAATAGGAGGCTGGCAATAATTACACTTTCTTTGCTATAAGAAAGTGCTGCATTTGATGTAGTTATGAAAGGGATACTGATGCTAAAACAGATTAACAAATGTATTTTTTATTTATTACAGATACTTATATAGCACCGTTAATTTATGCAGTACTATATAAATATATATATATATATATATATATATATATATATATATATATATATATTACATTCATATCAGTCCCTGTCCTCAAAAGGAGCTTACAATCTAAGGTCCCTAATTGACATTCATACATACACATACTAGGGCCAATTTAGTCAGGAGCCAATTAACCTACCAGCATGTCTTTGGAGTGTTGGAGGAAACCCATGCAGGGACAAGGAGAACACTCAAACTCAAGGCAGGTAGTACCGTGGTTGGGATTTGAACCAACGATCTTAGTGCTGCTAGGTAGAAATGCTACCACTTTGTCATTGAAGACAAAGAGCTCCTGAACTTTTATACATTTTACAGATACAGCTTTACATCTTACATAGATTACAAGAGGACATAAGTCCATTGAGTTTAACCCCTAGAAAATGAATATGTTAATTCAAAACTTCCATATACAGAACCCTATACCCACAGTTGATCCAGAGGCATGCTAAAAACTCTTTAAAAGCATGGTCCAACTTTTCCAACATGGGAAATGACCTTTTAAAGCGGAGTTCCACCCTATTAAAAGTCAGCAGCTACAAAAAAAGTGTAGCTGCTGACTTTTAATAATCAGACACTCGCCTTTCCCACGCTCCAGCGATGTGGCCGCCCGGTGCTTCGTTCTTCTCCCCCTCCTCCATCACAAGTGTGGGCACCCGTCTTTGGCTTCAAAGCCAGGCTGCGTGATGTGAATGGCCGGCGTATTTTCTGGGACTGGTGACATGTCCCAGAAGGTTGCCGAGAGGGACGGGGGGAGAGGTGAACTTCCTTCCGGCTCCGTGAAAACAGGGTCCCCGGTCCCCCCCCCCAAAAAAAAATGACATGCGAATTGTGGCATATCAGGGGGCCACCTTCCCTTAAAGTGGAAGTTCCACTTTTAGGTGGAACTCCGCTTTAAGGACAGAGCCTCTTTCTGAGATTCAGTGTTTACACGTTAAAATCAGTTTTTTTTTTTTGCTAGAAAATTACTTAGAACCCCCAAACATTATATATTTTTTCTAACACCCTAGAGAATAAAATGGTGGCCGTTGCAATACTTTATGTCACACTGTATTTACACAGCGGTTTTAAAAGCACAATTTTTGGGGGGAAAATTAATTTTTTGAATTAAGAAATAAGACAACAGTAAGGTTAGCCCAATTTGTTTCTATATTGTGAAAGATATTGTTACGCCGAGTAAATTGATACCCAACATGTCATGCTTCAATATTGCGCCCACTCATGGAATGGCGACAAACGTTGTCACTTAAAATTCTCCATCGACGAAGTTTAAACATTTCTACAGGTTACCAGTTTTGAGTTACAGAGGAGGTCTAGTGCTAGGATTATTGCTCTCACTGTAACGATCGTGGTGATACCTCACATGTGTGGTTTGAACACCGTTTTCATATGCGGGCGGGACTTACGTATGCATTCGCTTCTGCACATGAGCTCAGCGGGGCGGGGCACTTTAATTTTTTTTTTCTTATTTATTTTACTTTTTATTTTTTATTTTTACACTGTCCTTTAAAAAAAAAAAATGGGTCACATTTCCTTGTAATAGAAAAAAAGCATGGCAGGACCTCTTAAATATGAGATCTGCAATCAAAAATACCTCAGATCTCGTATTTACACTAAAATGCACAAAAAAAAGCGGCGGAGACTACTGGAATGTAGCGGGGGGGGGGGGGTGCGGCCCTCTTCCACCCTCGATAAAAGTGATCTCGCCGCAGAGACCACTTTTATCTGAAAGCGGACCGCATGCTGAAAAAAACAATACTGGGGTTATGGTAGCTATTCCACATCAAAATAGCAACGTAAAACTACGGCGGGCGATCTTGTATCTCGGTATTACACATCAAAATAGTGACGTAAAACTATGGCGGGCGATCTCGTAAGTGGTTAAAGAGGTTGTAAATCTCAGAAAAAAAAATAACATGCAAGACAAAGGCATAATGAGCTAGTATGCATTGCATATTAGCTCATTATGAAATACTTACCTCAAAATGAAGCCCTGCAGTGCTATCCCCGCACTGCAGACACGGCCGACATCTTTCTTCCGGGTTCGCAAGCTCCAGTGCTATGATTGGTCAGAGCTGCAATGACGTCTCTACCACGCATGCATGCGAGAGCCGCTGGTTGCGGCACAGGCCCTGAAGAAACGGCACGAGTGGGCCCGTTTCTTCAGTGCGCATGCGTCGAGGGTATATCGTAAACATCTAAAAAAAATATTTACAGTACCTACAGATAAGCCTTGTTATAGGCTTACCTGTAGTTACAATTAAAGAAGAAGAGTTTACTTCTTCTTTAAGTAAAAAAAAATTACCTTAAAGTAATAAAACTTTGCACAAAGTTCACTGTATGGACCCCTTATGTATTTATACATGGTGATATCTCCTCCTTAAACACCTCTTCTTAAGATATATTACATTTAGTTTGGCTATTCTTTCTTTATAGCTTCATTCTGATCAGTGTGCTGTCCTTCTCTACACTCTCTCCCCTTTCCCAACATTTTGTTTTGAGAAATGGTGCCAAAAACTGAACTGTATATTCCAGATGAAGTGTTACTAATGATTTGTACAGGGGCAAGATTATGTTTCTGTCTCTGGAGTCTACAGTATACCTCTTTCAATAAAATCAAGTGTGTTGCTTGCTTTAGAAACTACAGCTTGGCATTGCATGCTAATATTAAGTCTATGATCCACCAAAATGCCCATTGACTTCCCCAGCAGTTTTTCTCGGATGCAGGTAGGTTTCTAGTCCTCCAAATAACATGCATACATTTACCAACCTTCAACTTTACGTAAAACATTTCTCTGTGTATTTATGTGTCCATGCACCTGAAAAGTCCCATATTTCCCCCATTTGCCTCTAGTTCTTAAACTTTATGTGCCACCTAGTTTTGCAATCACGCAGTGCATTTATGTCTGCTTTAAAGTTGGGGACATCCTGTACGGATGTTATTCCACTAAATAGCTTGGTGTCATCTTCCAAGACTAAAATGGTACTTTAATCTCAATCTCAATATCATTTATATATATAGGTTAAAAAGTTACCCTACATTCACACCTATGCATGTTTTAGTGCGTTTTACAGTTTGCAGAAAAACACTACAGTCCATTTAACATATTTTCCTATGGTACATGTTCACATCTATGTGTTCTGCAGCTGGTTCGTTTTTGGAAATGGTCAGGGAATTTTTTCAAGCAAGCTTATAATAGGCTTAGATGGAATCACACCAGAAATACAAGTGTTGTGACGCGATTTTTGATCTGTTTTGCGTTTTTTAATTTTCCCCTTCAAACACTGTATATAGCTGGTGGCTAAGGAGCGGGCTGGGAAGCCGGCCACCTCGTCCTTAACAACCGATGAGTCATCAGCTGTCAGCGGGGTTTCCCACTGACAGCTGAATGTAAAAAAAAGAAAAGCAGGCAAAAACAAATTGTAAAAAAAAAAAATGGTGTGGGGTCCATACCAGGCCCTTCAGGTATGGTATGGATTTGGAGGGGACATTCCCACGCCTATTTTTTTAAAAAAAAATGGCGTGGGGTCCCCCCCAAAATCTATACCAGACCCTTATCCGAGCATGCAGATCGGCAGGTCAGGAAAGAGAGGAGACGAGCGAGTGCCCCCTACCTGAACCATACCAGGTCACATGCCCTCAACATAGGGACAAGGGCCTTTTCCCGACAACCCTGGATGATGGTTGTGGGGGTCTGCGGGCAGGGGGCTTTAATAAGGGGACCCCAGATCCCCCCCCCCATGTGAATGAGTATGGGGTACATTGTACAAAAAGAAGTGTAGTGTTACAGAGACAGTTTTTGACAAGTCCTTTATTAAACATTGCGTCTTCTTCCTCCGGTCTTCTCCCTCTGGTGTTTCTTCTCCCTCTTCTCTCTCCGGTGGTTTCTTCTCCCTGTTCTCTTTCGGGTGATGTCTTCTTCATCTGCCGCCACTGCCTGCTTAAGATAAAAAACACAGTCTTCCTCCGATGCTTGCTGCCTCCATTGTGTCGGCCCCCGCTGTCTGCCATTTCTTATATAGCCATGGGGTGTGGTCATCTGGTGCCATCACCCAGAGACGCCACCCCTTGTGCCATCACGTGAGTAAGAGTTCTGTTCAATAGTTTAATATGGATTGAAGAGTTTGGAAGGAATAGGGTTGATTTCATAAATAAGTAGAGACTGTTCCCTTTGGTTTGTGTATGTGTAATTTGCATATTGAATGCTACTCTAAAACTGTAAAACTGTATTCATATACAAGGGAAGTTAAAAAAAACAGGACTTTTATTACACATGATTGGTTGATTGAAGTAAACACAACTTCCCCACATACCCACTTTGCTTTGTTACTAGTCTCTATACCTTTATTACATCAACCCATTAGAGTGGTTTGGAGTTGTATTTAAAAATTGCTTGGATAATACCAGAAATTACTGTAAAATAAACTGCTAACCATGAAATTCTAACTGTCCCAGGCAATAGCTCTCAAAATTATGTTTCCACTGACAGTGCCCATCATTTTAATAATCTGGTAAAATTATCTCTCTAATGAAAGTATAGTTATTTCATTTAAGTGATTTTTACAGAAATGCTTAAACTAAATTACAATATTTGATTTGATATGGATTCCTAGTTGTAGTGTACCAACTCATTCAATTAAACCCATTTAATTTTCCTGGTTACCGATCTGTTCTTCTCATTAACCCAGCCATAGACATTTAGCCTGTGGCTACACTTTTGTACCTTACTTTCTCTTATTCTGAAAATATATACAATGCATATAAAAAGTCTACACAACCCTGTTAAATTGTCAGGTTTCTGTGATGTAAAAAAATGAGACAAAGGTAAATCATTTCAGAACTTTTTCCACCTTTCACACCGGAGCCACCAGAGCGTTAGCGGTAAAACACCCGCTAATTTGTGGTGCTTTACCGCTCGTTATAGAGGCGCTATTGCGCCGCAGTTCGGGGGCGGCGGTGCACTTTTAACCCTCCACAAGGGGTTAAATAGGGGTTAAAAGTGCCGGTTTGCAACGCTTCCGAAGTAGTGTTCAGGCGCTTCGGGAGCGCTGCCTTCATTGTTTTCAATGGGCAGGGGCGGTATTGGAGCGGTGAATACACCGCTCCCACACGGATATAAAGATGCAGCTTGCAGGACTTTTTTTACCATCCCGCAAGCGCACCGCCCCAGTGTGAAAGCACTCTGGCTTTCACACTGGGGTGTATTGGGGGCATTTTTCAGGCGCTTTTTAGGCGTTATTTTTTGCGCAAAAGCGTCTGAAAAATGCCTTGGTGTGAAAGGGGTCTTAATTGGACCTGTAAGACTAAAATAATATGGTTGCATAAGTGTGCACACCCCTAAACTAATACTTTGTTGAAGAACCTTTTGATTTTTATTATAGCACTTAGTCATTTTGGGTATGAGTCTATCAGCATGTCACATCTTGACTTGGCAAAAACACTCCAAATCTGTCAGATTGTGGAGGCATCTCCTGTACACAGCCCTCTTCAGATCACCCCATAGATTTTCAATGGGATATGGGTCTGGGCTCTGGCTGGGCCATTCCAAAAATGTAATCTTCTGGTGAAGCCTTTTCTTTGTTGATTTGGATGTATACTTTGGGCCGTTGTTATGCTGAAAGATGAAGTTCCTCTTCATGTCCAGCTTTCTAGCAGAAGCCTGAAGGATTTGTGCCAGTATTGACTGATCTTTGGAACTGTTCATAATTCCCTCTACCTTAACTAAGGCTCCTGTTCCAGCTGAAGAAAAACACCCCTTAAGCATAAAGCTGCCACCACCATGCTTCACTGTGGGTATGGTGTTCTTTTGGTGATGTGCAGTGTTGTTTTTGTGCCAAATATATTCTTTTGGTCCAGACATATGAAGAATATGTGAGATTGTTGTCACATGTACCACACACAGCCAGTACTTGCCAGATATTCCTGCAGCTCCTTTAGCCCAGGTTCACACTGAGCGCGGGAATGAAATGGTGCGAGTTCAGCTGAACTTGCACCATTTCATTCTCGCATGTCAGTCCCGATTTCAGCGGCAATTTCACAGACATCCGTGTGGGATTCTGCACAGATGCCTATGGAAATCGCACCTGAAATCGCAAAAAGTAGTACAAGAACTACTTTTTTAAATCGGTGCAATTCCGCAAGTGCAGTGTCGCAACCATTAGGACGGTGCCATTGCCGGCAATTGCCTCTGATTTGGCATGTGATTTGGCATGTCAAATCGCATGCCAAATCGTGTCAATGTGAACCAGGGCTAAATGTTGCTGTATGCCTCTTGGCAGCCTCCCTGACCAGTTTTCTTCTCGCCTTTTCATCAATTTTGGAGGGACGTTGCCACATCATCCCTTTAATCCAGGACACATATGAATTACACAGGTTCTGTGGCTGATTAAGGTGGTAATTAAACTCACTTGGTGCCTCTGCATTAAATTAGCCTCAGAACCTGTGCAATTCATAAGTGTCCTGGATTAAAGGGATGATGTGGCAACCCTAGATCTTGGTAATGTTACTGTTGTGCCATATTTTCTCCACTTGATGGTGACGGTCTTCACTGTGTTCCATGGTATATCTAATGTCTTGGAAATTCTTTTGAACCCCTCTCCTGACTGATACCTTTTAACAATGAGATCCCTCTGATGCTTTGGAAGCTCTCTGAGGATCATGGCTTTTGCTGTAGGATGCGACTAAGAAAATGTCAGGAAAAACCTACAAGAACAGCTGAACTTTATTTGGGGTTAATCAGAGGCATTTTAAATGATGGCAGGGGTGTACCGACTCCTATTTAATATGAGCTTGAATGTGATTGCTTAATTCTGAACACAGCAACATCCCCAGTTATAAGAGGGTGTGCACGCTCATGCAACCACATTATTTTAGTTTTTTATTCCCCCCCCCCCAAAAAAAAGATTTCAGTTTTTTTTCAATTGAGTTGTACAGTTTATAGGTCAAATTAAAAGGTGGAAAAAGTTCTGAAATTATTTATCTTTGTCTCATTTTTTATATCACAGAAAGCTGACATTTTAACAGGAGTGTGTAGACATTTTTTATCCATTGTATATACAGTTGATATGTATATTATGGTTTTTATTTACTTTTTATTTATTTTATTTATTTATTTATTTTTAGAAACATTGGGTTACTTGTTGCTTTTGGCAGCCTATACAATCTTCCGGCTAATTTTTTTGTTCAGAACAACTACCTATATTTTGCTCAGAGTATGTGTTAATCCTGCTTTGTGACTTCAGTAGGTGACTGCATGCATCTTATGTTTGACTCTGTAGCATTAATCTGCTGTAAAGCAATATATTTTATTCACTGCATGTTTATGTCATCATGCCACTCCCTTATGAGCCATCTACATCGTCTCTGTTTTAGAACCTATAAACCTCTAACATAAGGTTTTCTTTATTAGAGACCCTTTTTCGTTTCTGAAATATTTTGCTGTAGTTCGGCAAGCTGAATTGTGTTCAGCATTCTCCATGTGGTCTTGTTAGCGCTTTATCTTGTGCCAGAATAGCCCTGTATCGGTGTATTCTTTCTCTGCAGCTCCAAGCCTTGTTTGGAACTTTGAAGTAGTGGGATATTATTTGGATAGTTTAAATATGACTCAATCTGTTGCATACCACCCTTTGGCTATCCTCTTGTAGAATTATGATTCCCTGTGTGATTTCTGGCTTCTGGACAAGACTTTTCTATAAAAGTGCCAAAAAGAATTTTACGTGTGATTTTTGCAGCAGGGGATAGAACATTGAGCTACATATGTTTAGAATAGAGATAACAAGCATTTATACAAAATTCCTTGCACATTGTCTCAGTCTGTTTTCAATGAATCCGTGTCACAGGCCTGGTTTACCAACAATTCACTAGTTAGGGCTAATAGGAGGGGTTTTATATATGTATCCTTCCTAATAAAACACATACCACATATTTAAAAGTAATGGAGTTGTCAGTAATCCACACCAACCAATCCAAATGATTATTTTGCTGTTCAGTGAAGAAAAATCTACCTGGTCAATATGGATTACTGTACTATTCACATTATCTTGTCTTTCTGAATTGCTTTTCTAAACTAAATGTATAATAATTTGTATAATGTACATCAATACATCTCAATAAGCGAATCTAGATGCACATGCTGTGCATACTTAATATCTATGTGTTATTATATGTACACTTTTCAATTAAAAGTATTTAAAAATAAAATAAAGTGTATAATAATGTTAGAATGGTCATAAACTGTGCTTAAAGCTGAACTCCAGGCATACAGCTAAATGAACATATATGGGAAATGTTCTATCTGTCAAAGGATTTGTCTTTATGTCCATCCAGTTCTGAGATTTATGCAGCTATGCTATCCAGCACAGCCATATCTAGCAGGGCACGAGACCTGTGGCAGTTCAGTAACACTGTATGGGTCTCCTCTCCAACCCCTGCATGTGATTGGGTTGTAAAAAGAGCATCAGCAGACTGATTAGCTTGTTTCTTTTTTACCCTGCCCTCTCCAGCTATCAGCATGCTCCTTGTACTCCATACAAACTGATTGGACGAGGTGCTGCTTTTCCCCTCCCCTAGTCTAACTTCTGTTGTTCAGGGACTGCAAGAGGATGGTACCAAGGTCAATTCAGATACTTTTAGAATGCTTGTATTTAAATAAATGCAAAAATATACACTCTCCAGCCACTTTATTAGGCACACCTTGCTAGTACCAGGTTGGACCCCCTTTTGCCCTCAGAACTGCCCTAATTCTTCATGGCATAGATTCAACAAGGTGTTGGAAACATTCCTCAGAGATTTTGGTCCATATTGATACATGATAGCATCACGCAGTTGCTGCAGATTTGTTGGCTGCACATCCATGATATGAATCTCCCTTTCCACCATATCCCAAAGGGGCTCTATTGCAGTGTTCCCCAACCCAGTCCTCAAGGCCCACCAACAGGTCATGTTTTCAGGATTTTCCTCAGATGAATCAGCTGTGGTAATTACTAAGGCAGTAAAACTGATCAAATCACCTGTGCAAAATAATGGAAATCCTGAAAACATGACCTGTTGGTGGACCTTGAGGACAGGGTTGGGGAACACTACTCTATTGGATTGAGATCTGGTGACTGTGGATGCCATTGGAGTACAGTGACCTCATTATCATGTTCAAGAAACCAGTAGATGATTTGAGCTTTGTGACATGGTGCATGATCCTGCTGGAAGTAGCCACCAGAAGATGGGTACACTGCAGTCATAAAGGGAGGGACATGGTCAGCAACAATACTCAGGTAGGCTGTGGCATTTAAACATTGCTCAATTGGTACTAAAGGGCCCAAAGAGTGCCAGGAAAATATCCCCCACACCATTACACCACCACCACCAGCCTGAACTGTTGATGGTACAGGCGGGATGGATCCATGCTTTCATGTTGTTAATGCCAAATTCTGACCCTACCATCTGAATGTCGAAGCTGAAATCGAGACTCATTAGACCCGGCAATGTTTTTCCAATCTTCTATTGCCCAATTTTGGTGAACCTGTGTGAATTGTAGCCTCAGTTTCCTGTTCTAAGCTGACAGGAGTGGCACCCAGTGTGGTCTTCTACTGCTGTAGCCCATCTGCTTCAAGGTTCGATGTGTTGTGCATTCAGAGATGGTATTCTGCATACCTTGGTTGTAACGAGTGGTTATTTTAGTTACTGTTGCCTTTCTATCATCTTGAACCAGTCTGCCCATCCTCCTCTGACCTCTGACATCAACAAGGCATTTTCGTCCACACAACTGCCGCTAGTTTCTCTTTCTTAGACCATTATCTGTAAACCCTAGAGATGGTTGTGCGTGAAAATCCCAGCAGATCAGCAGTTTCTGAACTACTCAGACCAGCCTGTCTGGCACCAACAATCATGCCACGTTCAAAGTCACTTAAATCCCCTTTCCATTCTGATGCTCAGTTTGAATTTCAGCAAGTCGTCTTCACCACGTCTAGATGCCTAAATGCACTGAGTTGCTGCCATGTGATTGGCTGATTAGCAATTTGTGTTACAAAGCAATTGAACAGGTGTACCTAATACAGTGGCCGGTGAGTGTCTATTTAAGGCTTTAATAATGAATACCCATCTGTATCAGTTTGTATATTTTATATCTGCCTGGAGTTCACCTTTAAATGGGGTTTCTAAAATCAAATGCAAACAACAGTATGAAAGTGTTCCCTCTTTTGTTTATAGATTTGCTATAGAAGGGGCTGTTATGTGTTATTAAATTGTCTGTCAACCTAGAAGTGATAGTGGACCTGGCTTGGCTGTGTCAGCCTGTCTCCTTACAGGTCTCAGCTACTCCAACACTGAGAGCTACCTGCCCATAAGTGACACTATTCCCCAAAAATCCATTTTCTGTTTCTTACTGTGTTTTTCTGCCTCCTTGTAACATTCTCTGTACATTCCTCTTTTCCCCCTCACTTCTGTTTGTTTGGAATGAGCGCTGCACATTAGTTGTGGTCTACAAATCTCAGAGTCCTTGTTCCATCTTGGGAGTAAGGAAGGGTGGCTAGGTTCCTACATATGGTGGGAACATAGAGAACAAACATAGTGAACCCTCTATCAGGAAGTCACATCACAGCAGCAAAAAAAAAGGAATTTGGAGTTTTACCAAAACCATGTAGTGCAAGTGCCTGCCTGATTGCATACAAATTGAAACTCTTAAAGGGGTTGTAAATCCTTGCAGTTTTTCACATTACTGTATTCTATGCATTAATGTAAAAAACCTTTTGTTGTGCAGCTGCCCCCAGAGCCCCCCATTTACTTACCTGAGCCTGATCGTTCCCACACCGGGGACGAGCACACCCGCTCCAGCCAGTGTCTCGGGTCCTCATTGGGTAGAGTAATAGAAGCCCAGCCATTGGGGGCCGAGTCCTGTTGTTTGTGTCAAGGGACACAGAAGCACAGGTGACCCTAGGGAGAGCGCTTCCCTGATGAGTCACTCGATGCAGGGAGG
The DNA here is from genome assembly GCA_018402905.1 of Glandirana rugosa. Lineage (NCBI taxonomy): Eukaryota > Metazoa > Chordata > Amphibia > Anura > Ranidae > Glandirana > Glandirana rugosa. Next base: position 563,075 of record BLSH010152872.1, read on the forward strand.
AGCCAGGAGCACTGCTGGGAGACCCCAGAAGAGGAGGATCGGGACCACTCTGTGCAAAACCGCTGCACAGAGGAGGTAAGTATGACATGTTTGTTATTTAAAAAAAAAAAAAAAACCGAACCTTTAGTGTCAGTTTAAGGTTTGACCTCATATTATATGGTTTTGGTAAATCTGATGGAAAAAAGCTGCAGGAAATTGTATAGTGTGTATCCAGTTTTAAAGCGGAACTAAACTCTCTCAATCAAAATTAACTATGCTAGGCTGCTAGTATTCGTAAATAGATAGGAAGTTACCATATTTATCGGCGTATAACATGCACCTTAATTTTAAGAGGGAAGTTTCAGGAACAAAACTTACATTTTAAATAAAGAACTTTGAACCAAAATAAGGGTCAGTGCCCATTAATGCAGCCTGATCAGTGCCCATCTGCAGCCTCACCAGTGCACATCTGCAGCCTCACCAGTGCCCATTAACCACTTAAGGACCGGAAGGATTTCCAGCTTTAGGACCGGAGCCCTTTTTGCGATTCGGCGCTGCGTCGCTTTAACTGACAATTGCGCGGTCGTGCGACGTTGTCTACCCGTGACTAGTCCGACGTAATTACCCGTGACTGGGAATAAAACCAAGTTTCAAGAAATAAATTTTACATTCAAAACAAGGACTTTGAAGGGAGAATTTTAATTCCACGTACAATATGCGGCTATTTATACCATTGAAGGATAGATAAATGCTTATGATCGTCGGATCGTATCAATTAAAACTAACTCTCTCAAATCAAGGCGAAATTTTGACCTATGTGTGATATGTTAAAGGACGTCGAAAAAAGGTAGTCTAAATGGTTTTGGTATATTATACTCCAGTTTGGAATTTGACTGTGATTT
>BLSH010152872.1:564601-590705 GCA_018402905.1 Glandirana rugosa
CGCGCGCGCCTCCGGCGGCGCGCGCGCGCTCACAGTATCTCTGTATCGCAGCCGCCGTCGTATGACGGCGTTTTGCGTTACAGAGCCACTTTGCCGCCGTCAATCTCCGATCGGCGGTCGGCAAGTGGTTAATACAGTCTGATCAGTGCCCATCTGCAGCCTCACCAGTGCCCATCAATGCAGCCTGAGCAGTGCCCATCTGCAGCCTCACCAGTGCCCATTAATGCAGCCTGATCAGTGCCCATCTGCAGCCTCAACATTGCCCATCATTGCAGCTTGATCAGTGCCCATCTGCAGCCTCACCAGTGTCCATTAATACAGTCTGATCAGTGCCCATCTGCGGCCTCACCAGTGCCCATTAATGCAGCCTGATCAGTGCCCATCTGCAGCCTCACCATTGCCCATTAATGCAACCTGATCAGTGACCATCTGCAGCCTCGCCATTGCCCATCATTGCAGCCTGATCAGTGCCCATCTACAGCCTTGCCATTGCCCATCATTGCAGCCTGATCAGTGCCCATCTGTAGCCTCACCATTGCCCATCAATGCAACCTCACCAGTACAGGATTACACAGAGGGATCTCTTGTTTACTCGATGCTCGCAGCCAAACAAAGTTTCGCATTCTGGACCGGCTCCTATGATAGACAGAACACCGGTCCAATGCCGGGACATGTGACGTCTATCCTTGGGGCCGTCCAGGAGTCGGGATTGTGTGTGACTGCAAGCATCCCGGCTCTGTGTAACCAGGTGGCACTCCCCCCTCCCCTCCAAGGCATCCGTGTAAAATATTGGCGTATAACACATACCCATGATACATAACTTTCGATGGCCGATTCCGAATTTTCATACGAAAATTCCCTAAGGGACAAACTCCAAAATTTTTCTTGCACGGGAACAGAACGAACAATTTTCGTTTAATGTGTACCGTTTTCGTACGATTTGATACAAGGAAAAATCAGAAAAGAAAGACTGCGCATGATCAGAAACAATACACACCAAACAAAAACTTTTGTCGTACAAGAATTCTCTTATAATGTGTACCCTACATTAGGGCAGATGGATGGATTCTAGGAAGTATATGCTGCATGAATCATCTGCCCTAAGGCTGGGTTCGCACCTCCGATGGCTCCGGTTCACAGCAGGGGTCTGGTGCATCCTGGTTCACCATTTCAGGTCCGATTTCAGCCCGAATTTTGGACCTGAAACGGAGCCGAAAACGCACATGGCTCCTGTGCAAATTCGCACCAGAACCGCATCGGAGATATGTGAACCGACTCCATAGAGAGCAGGTCACAATCTCTTGCTGTTGCGAATTGGATGAGGGAAATTCACATCCAATTCACAATGGTGTGACCCCAGCTCAAGATGACTGGGGATGGGTGTTTTTCAAAGTGATTTCTAGTATTTGCAATTTGTGGTGCCCAGATACTGTTTAGTTCCACTTTAAGAATACACAGTATCTCACAAAAGTGAGTACACCCCTCACATTTTTGTAAATATTTTATTATAACTTTTCATGTGACAGCACTGAAGAAATTACACTTTGCTACAATGTAAAGTAGTGAGTGTACAGCTTGTATAACAGTGTAAATTTGCTGCCCCATCAAAATAACTCAACACACAGCCATTCATGTCTAAACCTCTGGAAACAAAAGTGAGTACACCTCTAAGTGAAAATGTCCACATTGGACCAAAGTGTCAATATTTTGTGTGGCCACCATTATTTTCCAGCACTGCCTTAACCCTCTTGTGCATGGAGTTCACCAGAGCTTTACAGGTTGTCACTGGAGTCCTCTTCTACTCCTCCATGATGCCATCACGGAGCTGGTGGATGTTAGAGACCTTGTGCTCCTCCACCTTCCATTTGAGGATGCCCCACAGATGCTAAATAGGGTTTAGGTCTGGAGATATGCTTGACCAATCCATCACCTTTACCCTCAGCTTCTTTAGCAAGGCAGTGGTCGTCTTGGAGGTATGTTTGGGGTCGTTATCATGTTGGAATACTGCCCTGCGGCCCAGTCTCCAAAGGGAGGGGATCATGCTCTGCTTCAGTATGTCACAGTACATGTTGGCATTCATGGTTCCCTCAATGAACTGTAGCTCCCCAGTGCCGGCAGCACTCATGCAGCCCCAGACCATGACACTCCCACCACCATGTTTGACTGTAGGCGAGACACACTTGTCTTTGTACTCCTCACCTGGTTGCTGCCACACACACTTGACACCATCTGAACCAAATACGTTTATCTTGGTCTCATCAGACCACGGGACATTCTTCCAGTAATCCATGCCCTTAGTCTGCTTGACTTCAACAAACTGTTTGCGGGCTTTCTTGTGCATCATCTTTAGAAGAGGCTTCCTTCTGGGACGACAGCCATGCAGACCAATTTAATGCAGTGTGCAGCGTATGGTCTGAGCATTGAGAGGCTGACCCCCCACCCCTTCAACCTCTTCAGCAATGCTGGCAGCACTCATACGTCTATTTCCCAAAGACAGCCTCTGGATATGACGCTGAGCATGTGCACTCAAATTCTTTGGTCAACCATGGCGAGGCTTGTTCTGAGTGGAACCTGTCCTGTTAAACTGCTGTATGGTCTTGGCCACTGTGCTGCAGCTCTGTTTCAGGGTCTTGTCAATCTTCTTATAGCCTATGCCATCTTTATGTAGAGCAATAATTATTTTTTTTAGATCCTCAGAGAGTTCTTCGCCATGAGGTGCCATGTTGAACATCCAGTTACCAGTATGAGAGAGAGAGAGAGCGATAACACCAAATTTAACACACCTGCTCCCCATTCACACCTGAGACCTTGTAACACTAACGAGTCACCTGTCACCAGGGAAGGAAAATGGCTAATTGGACCCAATTTGGACATTTTCACTTAGGGGTATACTCACTTTTGCTGCCAGTGGTTTAGACATTAATGACTGTGCGTTGAGTGATTTTGAAGGAACAACACATTTACACTGTTAAACAAGCTGTACACTCACTACTTACTACTTTATATTGTAGCAAGGTGTCATTTCTTCAGTGTTGTCACATGAAAAGATATAAACAAAATTTACTAAAATGTGATGTCACTTTTGTAAGATACTGTATACTTGAATATTTTTTTTTTTAATTTATATACCAGAGTTTAGTGTCATTTTTATTCTCACCTCTCTTCCTATCCACATTTTTCAGGTGTTGCTGACCGCCTTTGCATGTTTCAGTACCTACCTTTGCAATATTCATAATTATATTGCTCAATCTTTTATCACAGTTTTTAAAGAAAGATAGTACAGAGGTTTCTTAGGCACGTGTCCAAAAAAATGAACATAGACATTTCAGACATGGCAGCATTATTGCAATGATTATCACCTGTATAATGAGTTATATTGGATACATACAAGCAGTGCACAATCTTTATAATTTTAATTAAATTAGACTCATTCATTTCCATAGGAGATCCAAGGGCTATGTGAAGAGTTAATTCCATATATATATATTATCTTCTATGTTGGTTGCCAGAGAGGACTATTAATTCAGAATCTAGAAACGATGTTGCCATAGGGACAACATTACCGGACAGGTTGCATCTACTGCCTTTTAATTAGCCATCAACTGCCAGCCCCTTATAGCCAAGGTTGGGTGCATAGTGCAAATAGAGCTTCACTGTGAAACTATATGCAGGGCTTTGTGAAGAAGAGGAGATAAAAAACATGCAGGAAACCAAACAGGTGATTTGTGTGCAGTGTGCGGTGCAGGTAAGCATAGACTGCACACCACTGTGTCATTGGCCATAAAGGTAGGCTGAGTAGACTCCCTGAAGAAGGCAACATATACATTTGTCTTCATATAGACCAGGGGTAGGCAACCTTAAAGAGGTGGAGATCTACCTGAACAATGTGGGATAAGTCAAAGATCATCGGACCCAGTGTTGTCTCTAATTACCATACTATCACGGAAGCGCAATCACGGACATTGCACAGCAATCATGGGTTTAAATCAGGTGGTGACAAGGCAACATATTGCCTCACCACCTGTCAAACACACTTGGATCGCTTTTTAGAAGAGCAGCAGTGCTTGCTGCACTTGTGAATGAGCCCTTAGTTGCACTTGGCAGCAACACCCTTAGTGCTTGTTCACTTATAAATCTGGGGGGTGGTAAAACCTTACGGTTGAGTCATGGTTTTACCAGTCCCTACCCCCTTTAGCTGCTGTGGCAGCAGCCAAAGCTGTGCACATGCCGCAGCAGGAATAAAGCCCCCTTTTTGCTTTTGTACATTCACATCAGTCCCTACCCTCAAGGAGCTCACAATCTAAGGTCCCTAACTCAGATTCATATACTAGGGTAAATTTAGACAGGAGCCAATCAACCTACCAGCATGTCTTTGAAGTGTGGGAGAAAAACTGAGGACTCGGAGGAAACCCACACAGGCACATGGAGAACATGCAAACTCCAGGCAGGTAGTGTTGGGGTTGGGATTCGAACCAGCGACACTTTTGCTGCTAGGCGAAAGTGCTATCCACTACACCACTGTGCTGCCCGAATTAAAAAACGCAAGATGGAAATCGCTGTAAAATCGCTGTAAAATTGCGGTAAAAGACGTGGAAAGCACAGCAAAAAGCACTGCACAAATACTGAAAATTAAAATGCTTATTGCTCCCCTCATTCTCACAGACCTGCTCTGTAGGGGACTACAGGAGGGTCATGCAAAGTGAAGTATAGGTAATTACACTACTTGCATTTAAAACTGTACATTGTGGTTTTAATATATAGCTTTAGAAATTGCTGTTTTACATCTGCCTGGAGTTCAGCTTTAATTAAGATATCTATTATTTATAAATAAGCAATTATAGAAGGGAGCAAGCACAGTGTGCTTCTTTAATGGTTTTGCCATAGTAAACATTTCCTGGCATGCACCACAGGATCCTAATTGAAATGCTTTTGGAGTGTTATGGTTTGCAAGATGCAGCATGCATCTGTATCCTCATGGTATATATACAGTATAGGGAGGATAACAGAGATACATCTTTATATTTAAAATTGGCTTGCTTTATGCATTCGGTAGCAGCTACAGATGGCTCATACCATGGAAAGATTTATTCCGTTTTTGGCACCCAGGATAGTTTTGGTGCCAGCCAGCATGACACAAATGTCAAAAATCTGATAAATGGTGCTACAAGTAAATATGTTATTTCAAATGTAAAAACATGCAGACTGTAACTAGTGATGGGAAGCCAACAGACTTTCCCAAACGGAATGTTTAATATATTTAGGCAGTATATACAGCTACATGGTATACAATGACAATTGTTCTGTATGAGCACAACTATCATTGCAGGACCAGCTTTAATTCTAAATCCTGTGTAACATATGAATTCCTTGAGGCTGTGTTGGATGAGCAGTTTGGCATTCATGTACCTTGTAACTCACTGATGAAACCATGTTTTCCAGTAGTTTGGCAGCCATTTCTGTATCATTAACCACTTTAATGATTTACTATACAGCATCACTGACCAAGAGAGGCTGTCACATTTCCATTAGAAAAACTCTGTACAAAGGAATTGCTGAAAGATGACTTCAGAGCCAGTTATTCCATAGTGTCTGAGAAAAAAAACACACACATAATTGCAACTACTGTAAAAAAAATAACAACTTTCAAGAAAATTGCACAGCATGCCAACTGCTCAATCATAGACACACCAGTAGATACACGATATTACCAAAATTATAGGGACGCCTTTACACGTACATGAACTTTAATGGCATCCCAGTCTTAGTCCGTAGGGTTCAATATTGAGTTAGCCTACCCTTTGCAGCTATAACAGCTTCAACTCTTCTGGGAAGGCTGTCCACAAGGTTTAGGAGTGCGTCTATGGGAATGTTTGACCATTCTTCCAGAAGTGCATTTGTGAGGTCACTGATGCGGACGAGAAGGCCTGGCTCGCAGTCTCTGCTCTAATTCATCCTAAAGGGTTCCAACATGACTGCATACCAGTGCACAAAGCAAGGTCAATAAAGACATGGATGAGCGAGTTTGGGGTGGAGGAACTTGAATGGCCTGTACAGAGTCCTGACCTCAACCTGATAGTACACTTTTGGGATGAATTAGAGTGGAGACTGTGCACTGGTGCGCAGTCATGTTGGAACAGCAAGGGCCACCCCCAAACTGTTCCCACAAAGAGCATGAAATTGTCCAAAATGTCTTAGTATGCTGACGCCTTGGAGTTCCCTTCACTGGATCTAAGGGGCCAAGCCCAACCCCTGAAAAACAACCCCACACCATAATCCCCCCTCCAGCAAATGATTTGGACCAGTGCACAAAGCAAGGTCCATAAAGACATGGATGAGCAAGTTTGGGGTGGATGAACTTGACTGGCCTGCACAGAGTCCTGACCTCAACACCTTTGGGATGAATTAGAGCGGAGACTGTGAGCCAGGCCTTCTCGCCCACATCCGTGACTTACCTCACAAATGTGCTTCTGGAAGAATGGTCAAGCTGTTATAACTGCAAAGGGTGGGCCAACACAATATTGAACCCTACGATCTAAGACTGGGATTCCATTAAAGTTCATGTGTGTAAAGGCAGGTGTCCCAATACTTTTGACAATATAGTGTATAAAAGATAGATATAGTGGGAATGCCCTTAGTTGGAAAACATAATCAACAGTAACTCCTGATGTTGACTGAAGTCTGCTATCTTGGTTTTTTTTTTTGTTTGTTTTTTTTAATATAAGCTTTTAAAATTTGTTTAATTGTTTAAAATTGTTTAATAAAGGAAAATTGCTGTTATAGGTTTTGAGGAAAGGAAGGGTAAGCCTATATTTGGGTATACCAGTAGTACCATAATCTTCTAAATATAAAACATTTGATACAAACTATTGTTTGTAGTACCTACCTATAAGGTCAGTTCACACATGTAGGTAGAGTGTGGTAGAGCGCACAGCTGAGCTAAGTTTTTACTGCCCCTAACCTCTGCCCTGGGCAGCATATACCCCTCCCCCCCCCCGTTCTGTTCAACAGGCGGTACTGTTTGCCAAACAGGATCCTTTCAACAGATTAGGGCTGCATCCACCCTGCAACCACATGCAATGCATATAGTTGCGGCACTGTTGTGTGGCCTTTAAGGGTTAAAACAAACGGGGAGGAGACATAATGGCCCCTCGCTGCCTGTCAAGCCCTCTTTGAAAACCTATTTGCCATGGAACGCTCTTGAGAAGGAAAGGGACAAGTAAATGAGCCCTAAAACAGCCCCCGTGTCCCTGATTTGGAACAGTCCCTCTGTCCCTCTTTCCTCCTCATTTGTCCCTCTTTTTGGTCTGATCTATAGAGTTGTATATAAAATGCAGTTTTTATCTTTCAAAAAGAGTTTCCCAGTGTTAAACTTTTCATCCAAATTCTAAATTGCTGCTTTTGTAAATTTCAAAAACCAATATAAAGGAATAGTAATGGTAAAAAAAAGCACTTGTGGGTTAACTAATCTTTTTTTTTTTTGTATAATTCTCTTTTAACCTCCCTGGCGGTATTCCTGAGTGTGGCTCGGGGTTAATTTCCACTGCCAAAAGCAGTAACCCCGAGCCACACTCGGGATCGCATTGCTGGATCCAGGCAGTTACTTACCTTGTCCCCTGGATCCAGCGATGTCCCCCCTCTGTATCTGTGGGCTGTGTCCTCCTCCCGATGTACTGTGTGCCGGGCTTCTGTTCCCTGCGAGCGTTGCGTCGCATGTAGACGGAGTCCGGCGGGATATTCAAAAAGTGAAACGCACATAACACATACAGTACACTGTAATCTGCAAGATTGTATCACATCCCTTTTGTCCCTAGTGGTTTGCCCAGTGCCCTGCATGCACTTTTATATTATATATGCCATTCTTTCTGCTTGGAAACTTGAGAATGTCCATGGCATCCAAAAAGCATCCCTTTACGTCAAAAGTGGTTTTTGATCAGCTAGAAAACAGCGATAGTAAATAAGAATCATTTGCAGAATTGAGTGATACTGATTTGTGCGGAAATTCGTCATTGGATGCTGAAAGTGATGACAGCGACAATTCTGCATATGAGCAAATTTCAGTGTTTTGATTACATTATTGAATACATTTTATTATTATTATATTATTATTTTTGATATTTATAGTTATTTATTATATTATAATTGATGATTTCGTTGTTTCAAACTTTATCATACCCGGGATGCCTACTAGACTCTTGTTTGGACAGATTTAAGTGAGTTATTCCTAAGAATTACAAGCCTACAATATAAAACGCCAAATTTCTATGCGAAAAAATATACCGCTTTGAGACGCAAAAATCTGACATAATCATACCGCCTGGGAGGTTAAGGGGGCATGGCAGGGGGTGTGTCTTATGCCTACATGCATTTGCTAATAGCTGTCCCTCGTTCCCATCTCAAAAAGTCGGGAGGTATGCCTGAAGGAGTCTAATGGGAATGAGGGATCTGGTACATTTCTGTCTGCACATAATGAACAGAAAGACGCACGCTATCATAGACAGCAGGAAACGCCTGCTTATTCACATGATCAGGAACTACGCTGAGTGGTTGCTGATTAACTCTGCCAACCCCTGAGGATACTTGCAGTAGGGCAATGCGGGAATTCAGCACATAGTGGTGAACAGCTTCAATTAGTAAAAAAAAAAAAAAAAAGGGCTCTCTCACCATGGGCTGGCAAACAGATTTATGCTAGTCTGTGTTTGTGAAGCCAGATCACAGCTCCTTGGCATTCTAGAAAAGTATATATCACCTGAGCCGGTTCCTACTGCTTCATAAGTCGCCTCCATGCATTGCAATGGAACCGTTCTAATAGGAGCAACTCAAGTCGCTCCGACTTAGAAAAAGGTCCCTGCTCTACTTTGGGGCGACTTGCATTGACTTCTATTACAGAAGTCGTTTGCAAGCCGCACTGAGTCGCCCCGCAAGTCGGATCACCCCTGTGTGAACCATCCCTTATTTTTTATGTTATATATATATATATATATATCTTTCCTGTTCAGTTGTAATTTACAAACAGGTATGCATAAGTTTTGTTCATAAATAAGTAGCTAATTGTTGATAAATTTGCACTGGGATAAACTATAATTCCATTGCCTTATTGTCGCTGCATCCAGTCCACTACAATCTATTACTGAGGGTTTGTATGAATACATTAAAATAATAATTGCTTTGGGATTATGGTTGTGTATTTTAAAACACAAAAGCCTTCATTTACATCTGTATCTTGTAAATGAAAAGAATACAAAGCGTGCATTATATAGTGAGTCTTTCACATGAGCTGTGGTTTCCTTCTTAGTTTATTGTGTGTTTCCTTCTGAAAAAGAATGGATGGAAATAGATTGTGCTAAGGAAGCCTGAGGTCAGTGGTAAGATTTATTACCCTCTTATTTTAAATCCACTCCTAGATCTCTTCTTTACAGCATAATCTACACTGTAAAACTTCCTCAATCCAGTAAGCAGGGGGCAGCATGACAACACACTTGCATTGTTCTCTGTCCTGAAATATATATATATATTGTAGTGCCATGCTGTCAGAACAATACAATACGAACATAGACAGGAATGCACTTTCTTTACCCCCAAGGAACGTAGCATTATATGTATTTTTGCTTGTTTGTTATTGTTCCTATTCATTTGTAATTCCATTATTTTTACAGTTTTCTAAATCATTAATCCACACATTTCTTAGATTATTAAATATACAGTATATTACAATTTAAAATGCTGGTTTTACATTTGTAGGGGTTAAAGTGGTTGTAAAGGCCAAAGGTTTTTTACCTTAAGGCTAGGTTCATAATTTAGCGTTTCGTTTTGTAGTGCGATTCTAAGGATCACAGCCAGTGCGACTTGATCTAGGTTCATCTGTGATTGCAATGCGATTTAAATGCAGCAGCTCTCTCTCTCTTTCCCTAACTTTCTCTCTCTCTGGAAAGGACTTGAGAAGTACAGCATAGAGTCCTAGGAAACGTACTGCAATCGCATTGTATTTGAACACCTACCGTGTTTCTCCGAAAATAAGCCTGGGTCTTATATTAATTTTGGCAACAAAAGACCCAGTAGGGCTTTTTTTGGGGTAGGGCTTGTCATGTGCTGTCTTCTCCCCCCCCCCCCTCCTTGTCAGGAATCCCCAGTGGCCAGTGGAACTGTGTAAAAGTACTTCTAAGATCCTAAAATGCACTGCATTACTGCATCCCACAACGTGAACTGCATGTTTCTATAATCTATATGTCATAACTACCTTCTTATCGGCGTTTCCGTGACCCACCTGATTGATCTTCCCCCGCTCCGAACACTGCAGAGGGAAGAGGGCCCGAGATCCCCCGATGGCAGAAGAGAAGAGGAGATCAGATGACTGTCACTCTCCACTTCCATGGCCCCCCGGAGCTCTGCAGAGGGAGGAGGAGCCTGAGTTCCTCTGCTGACAGCTTGGAGAAGGGGAGATCTGATGAGTGCCACTTGACGCTTCCTTAGCCCACTGGACCTCTCCTCCCAGCTACGATGACTGTAGGGGGGGGGCGAAATCCCCCGCTGACAGATGGGAGGAGAGGAGGAGAGCAGCGAGAGATCAGCTGAGCGGCGCTATTCCGAAGGTGCTTGGCACAATTAGGTCACACACAAACACACACAGTCTACAGCACACTATACACACTACTGCAACGGAGTGGACTCCAGCACTCTACCAGAACTTTACACTAGGGCTTATTTTCGGGGTAGGGCTTATATTGCAGCCTTTCCCGAAAATCGGGGTAGGTCTTATTTTCAGGGAAACACGTTATGTGTTTCCAGTACTGTTTCCATTCAACTCTATGGGGCACAAAATCACACCGTATCATACCAAACACGCACAGGACCCTCTTTCAAATTGCATTGCGATTACATTGCACATATGTGAACGGCTCCATTGAAACAAATATTATTTCACTTGTCATGCAAATCTATGCTTTTGAAAATGCATCACAAATCTCATCATTTTCTCTGAATTATGATAAAAAACTTTCTAGGTGCATCCCGACCTGAATGAGCTCACATGGCACGCTGACAATGCTGCTGTTGATTGCAAGGCAGCGGCTTAGCCATACCTCACAAATTTTGAACTTAAAAGAGAAACATCACCCTCCATAGCAAAAAAATTGTATGTAATTAAAATAATACATACTGGTACACATAATTAAGCATTGTCCTCCTATCAGGCTAAGGTTCTTTTTGGTCGCTCTACTGCTATCTTTGATCGATATCCCTTGCATGCATAGACACACCACAAGATTTTAAGGACTTGTCAGAAGCCTATGGCATGTCTGCTCATGCATGAAATCCTTCACTCCTTCACATACGCAGACAGTCTGCAGGTCTCTGCCAGGTCCTATAGATCCCACAGCTTGTCTGCTCATCTGTGAGAACATGCTACTTATGCCATCTAGGAGAAGATTCTGGAAGCAAGGACTTAAAAAAAGGTATTTATTTTTTACATTTTTTTTTTTCCCTTCATGTAAGAGGGAAGGGGTGAGGGAGTCACAAGGGAGGAAGTCAGATTTATTGGTGGAGGTCCGCTTTAAGAATTGGGGACACAATGGGACAGAGAAGACATGTGGCATACAGAGCATACCGTGGCAAAAATGGGCATAGCTTAATTGGTTGAATATTGGACGTGGCTTAAAGGAGCATGGTAAGCCACAAACAGTATACAGTGGTAGGCAACCTTAAAGAGGAAGAGATCTACCTGCACAACATGGAAGAAGTCAAAGATCACCGGGCACAGTGTTGAATCCTCACACCTGATTTGAAAGTATAATTGCCGTACTACCATTTTGCAATTGCATGAATTGCACAGCAATCATGTGTTTAAATCAGGTGGTGAGGAAGCAACATATCGCCTCCTCAGCACCTGTCAAACATACTCAGATCGCTTTTTAGGGGAGCAGCAGGGATGATTGGGGGTATTTATGCTAGGAGAGAAAATTGGGGGGGGGGGTATGTGCTAGGAGGGGGGAGAATTTGTGTTAGGAGTAGGAGAAGGGATTTGGAGTGGGGGAAGAGAATTTGTGCTTGGAGAGGACATTTGAGGGGTAGAGGTTTTATGCTAGGAGGGGTGATTTTTTTTCTGGGGGGGGGGGGGTGTTGTGTTAAAGGGATTTGCAGAGAGGGAGGATTTGAGCTTGGAGGGGGAGTGGGTGGGGGGAAGGAGGGTTGTGCAGGCAGGGGGATTTCAGCATGGGGGCAGATTTGTACTTGGAGGAGGGGGGATTTATGCTCTGGAGTGGTAGGTCAGCAAGCCCATACTGTGATCTACCAGTCACCTGTCCAAGATCTACTGGTAGATTGCAATCTACTGGTTGCTGACCCCTGGTATACACTGTACACAGTTAGCAGTACTTCTAACCACAACATACTCCATAATTACTGTGCTATGAGTGAGAGTCTTACTTACATGAACTTAAAGGATCAATAAAAAATCTTGCCACATGTGTACACACAGATCCCAGCTGACAGTACAGTGCATGTCTTGCTATGTATGTACTGTACACACAGATTCAGAATGACAGAATACAATGCATGATTGATTTATGTGTACTGTATACACAGATTGAGAGTGAAAAAGAACAAAGCATGCCCTGATACATATGTACACAAAGTTATAGTCAGGGGCTGATTGCTGCCAGTAATACAAGTTCTGTGTAAAGTGTGTATGGCCCCTTTCACACGGGCTTTCCGTGTGCGGGGTTAGTTTTTGCTCAGTGGGGATTGATCCGCTGAGCTGATGGATGACAGATCCATCTCCGCTCACTGAGCAGAGATGGAACTGTCAGAGCTCTCCTCTACGAGGTCGGATGAAAATGGTTCTGCCTGTCTGTTTTCATACAATCCGCTCTGATCCGTTTCTACAGACGGATGGAAAATAGGATTTCCATCCATCTGGATTTCACAGACAGGAGCAGATCGGAGAGTGGCGGATGTCAGCGCACATGTCACCGCTGACATCAGTCACTCCATAGGGCTGAATGGAGCGTCCGTTCAGGTCTGCCTGAAAACGCACAGGTGGATGTGAACGGAAAGCCCATGTGAAAGGGGCCTGTGCTTCCTCCCTCTTTTACTGTCCCAGCTTTCATGCTGTTCAGTAAGTGTCATTTGTGTAACTAGTCAGAACTTCTGAAACTGTAGCCAATCAGGAAAGGTCTGGCACTGTTACATGACAGTATCAGAACTTCTTATTGGCTGAGGTTTCAGAACTTCTGAATGGTTACAAGGTTGAATAATAAAGTACATTGAACAGCATACCAACTGCTGTTTATTTTATTTTAGCTGTCATTTCTCCTGCCTTGCTCTCACCGTGCAGAATAGCGATGCCGCTCAGTGAGGTGTTGCCAGACAATGCTCGGGTTCATGGGGCTGGAGGATTTGTGTCAAATTTCAGGACAGTCCCGGAGAATCTAGTACTGTTGGGAGGTATGGCTTAGCATTACCAGTCTTCAGCTGTAAGTGCTGTTACTGACAGCATCTCCAGGTAAGAAACTTTGCGGTACTTTTCTATTATTTGGGAGCCACAACTTCTGCCTTCTCTGAGGAGAAATGCCACTTACCAGGAGAAAAGAAAAAGAAATTTCAATTTCTGAACTTTTTTAACTATGTCAGAATTAAGATTTGCATGTATTTCAGGAGGCCAATCTAGTACACTGGAGAACATGCCATCATATTTGTCTTTCTGCCACCATGTGAACTCAATAATGTCTTGTGGTACCTCATGCAGTAGGCCTTGGTGGCTTTGAGGATGGACATATACCATGAATGGGACTCAGAGCAGACAATGTATCAGTGTGTTCTTTCTTAAGAATTATGAAATCTTTCCTCAGGCACCGGTTTGTTTCAGACTTTAAAGACAGGTTTGAATCTGATTGATGGCAGTTCTTAGTAATAAAAGATAAAGAGAAATTGGCCGCATAACACCACGGAACTAATGCAAAATAATTCCTTTAATGTCTTCACAGTCGGGAAAGTAAGACAGGACAAACTGTTGATGCGTTTCACACTTAGATCAAGTGCGTAATCATAATGTTATGATTAAGCGCGTGATCTAAGTGTGAAACGCATAAACAGTTTGTCCTGTCTTGCTTTCCTGACTGTGAAGACACTAAAGGAATTATTTTGTATTAGTTACGTGGTTGTGTTTGGCCAATTTCTTTTTATCTCTGAAGTGTGCAGTGGCGAGCCCCACACTGAACTGTAATTAAAGGAGTTGTAAAGGCAGAAGGTTTTTTTTATCTTAATGCATTCTATGCATTAAGAGAAAAAGCCTTCTGTGTGTAGCAGCCCCCTTAAACACATCCAAAAACATTCTGTGTGCATGAGGCCTAATACTTCCTCGGCTGTCCGGCACTCTCCCTCCTGATTGGCTGAGAGACAACAGTACTCTCACTGCTGTCAATGAAAGTCAGTTAACCAATCAGGCGAGGGGGGGCAAACCACAGCTTAGTGTCTGAATGGACACACGGAGCTGCTGCTCGGCTCCAGTGCCCCCATAGCAAGCTGCTTTCTGTGGGGGCAATCAACAGGAGGGAGGAGCCAGGAGCAGTGAAGAGGGACCCAAGAAGAGGAGCATCTGGGCTGCTCTGTGCAAATCAACTGCACAGAGCAGGTAAGTATAACATGTTTGTTGTTTTGTTTTCTTTAAAAAAAAACAACACTTTACAATCACTTTTAGCACTCACCTTTATTCTTAGTAATAACACATACTTACCGAAGCCATTGTATAACACTTAAGGCCTGTACACACGGCCGGATTATCAGCCAACAATGGTAGTCCAACAGCCTGTTGGCCGATAATCCGACCGTTATTATGCACAATTCGACAGCCGATTTCCAATTGTCGTCCAGCAGAAGTTGGCTGACAAGACTAGAAAACTTTTATTGGCCATCAAGGCGTTGGCCGATTGTTGGCTCATGTGTACAGAAGTTGGCCAACAAAAAGTTGAAAGTGCAAACACGCTTGCTCGGAATCCAGGAAGTGTTCGGTCATGTAAACCTGTGTTCGTAATTCACAAATCACATTCACCTGAACTTCCTCGTTATACTCTCGTAGCACATCACTATGTTCGGCTTTGTTGGCAGATTACTTGACTACCGTCAGTACGCTAGACACAGCCGCCAACAGCCAACTTGGACAAAAGTTGGACGTTCGGTTGGCCAACAATTGGCGCGTGTTTATGAGGCTTTAGTCTGCAAGCTAGTTGTTTGACATTGAAGCTAAACCTGTTTATTGATTCCACCATGCTAGTACTGGAATGCGGCCTGAAAAGTAGAGAATGCTGTTGGATAATAAAAGGTTCTTATATCTTAGTAGTTGACACCAGAAAAATGTAAAGTAATCATGCCATATTTTGTGCACAAAAAAGTAAAGCTTTGCTCCTTTATAGTAGGAAGAAACATTATTTCCTAAAGTAGAACAGGATGATCTGCCGTAAATCAATACGTAAATGCACAAACAAAGATTTCCCCAGAAAATTCTGCTAGGTATTTGTTACTTTTTATATGCATATAAAATAAAAGTCATGTTTGGTACTAGCAAAAGTGTGAAAGACTAATATATATCTGAAGAGTTCAACTGCTTCTTTAGTGCTGTCCTTGGTTAGATGTTTGTATTGATTGCAATGTAGAGCAAGAAAAGACCCTGGTGTGTAACATTTACCATTTATGTTTCACAAGGGACAAACCCTGATTGCTTTCTACAGCCAATATTTGTGATGTCAACCTGGATCAATAACCAGCAGTGATTCAGGGAACTGCTGCTGATATAAACTGAATCTTGTCTACAAAATCTGCTACAGAGCTCAGGGAACTTGCTACAAACCTGTTAAGTTTAGACTCATGTATGATGAACAAAGAGGAAAAAGAGAAACTGAGGCTGGAAAGGAAGGCACTGGAGCCCTTGCACAACGTACTTGCAAAATGATGTTAATTATGTTAACCTTATCTAAAGCTGGAAATAAACTAGAAGATTTTGGTATGAATAACCATATGAAAATTCTCAGTAAATTTGACAAATGCAGGTTGAAAGTGCTTCAAATTTTTTTTGGTTTTCTCTTAACATTCGATTTTGGAATGAATGTAATTTCCCAAACAAAAGACACATTTACTGTTAGAAATTTGTGTAAAAAATTTCCATCCTGCTCCTTCAATTTTTCTTGTCACTTCGGTCAAAAATTAACATCGAATTAACTGCATTAATGATCAGAAAGTTGAATGAACATTTTTAAAATTAAACCTTTTGACCAAAATTCTACTAGTGTATGACCAGCTTTAGTTTGCCCTCCTCAAGTCATGACAGCTCTGTGCTTCCTGTCGCTGCTTCATCACTGCCATCTCCTGCACTTTCTATGCATCTGCCATCTTCATTCTTTAGCCATTGGGTGGCCAGTGATGCATATGCACTGGAGCCTGCACCATAAGCAGGGTACAAACAAAAATTTCTAGGCGAAAGGAGTCTTTTGTCAGAAGAGACTTACAAAGTTTCTTTCATTGAAAAAGTCTACCTATTATCATGTTTTTTTTATTTAAAACTTCAGTTCTGCTTTCAGGAGAGGTTGTCTTCAGTAAAACTGCATGTCAAAGGAGTCAATAAATACCAGCAATGTAAGCAGCCAATTTGCTATGCTAATCTCAATATTTCCTGTAAAAGCCCCACGCTTGGCTGTGCCTTCTTCCATCTCTCTGTTTTTTTATCCTTCCCATCATGTTAGAGTTCCAATAGAGGTGGGACAGGGTTGCCAACCTTGACTTTTACATAGAACTTTTTAGCTGTCTATATCTAAATCTATTATTTATTTTGAGTTGTATCTTCTTATGCATTGTTTCATCATAATCTCAGTTTGAATTGCATAGTATAAAGATGGGTTCACATTAAAGAGACACTCACATAAAAATGAGAGATCCTTTTTCAAGCTATTAAAAAGGTTACTGCCTATGTAGTGTTTTTGTGAAGCTAATTCTAAGCATACCCTATTACTCTCCATGTCTTCTGAACCCTAAAAACTAAGTCTACCATTCTCTGGGGCTGCACTTTTTCCTCTGTTTATTCTGAAGTATGCCTTTTGACATCTCTCAGAATTTAGTTTTTTGTTTAAACTGCAGTTGTACATGTAGACACAGGTCTGTAAGCCATGGTATTGGAAGAGGTTTGGCATCAAGCTGCCATATGCTTTCAGTTCTCATCAGATTTCTTTCTTCGTTTGTTTATGTAAACATCTGCTTTCATTTTCAGGTTTTAAACACCTCATTGATCAGTATGATATGTTTCACTAAGAAGCATAAATCAGGAAGTAGCTGAACAGAAAAGATATTACAAAAGGCTATCAAAAAGTTCATGAAATGACATACAGGTGATACTCGAAAAATTAGAATATTGTGCAAAAGCTCATTTATTTCAGTAATGCAACTTAAAAGGTGAAACTAATATATGAGATAGACTCATTACATGCAAAGCAAGATAGTTCAAGCCATGATTTGTCATAATTGTGATGATTATGGCTTACAGCTCATGAAAACCCCAAATCCACAATCTCAGAAAATTAGAATATTACATGCAATCAATAAAACAAGGATTGCACATCGAACAATATCAGACCTCTGAAAAGTATAAGCATGCATATATACTCAGTACTTGGTTTGGGCCCCTTTTGCAGCAATTACTGCCTCAATGCGGCGTGGCATGGAAGCTATCAGCCTGTGGCACTGCTGAGGTGTTATGGAAGACCAGGATGCTTCAATAGCGGCCTTCAGCTCTTCTGCATTGTTGGGTCTCATGTCTCTCATCTTTCTCTTGGCAATGCCCCATAGATTCTCTATGGGGTTCAGGTCAGGCGAGTTTGCTGGCCAATCAAGCACAGTAATCCCACGGTCATTGAACCAGGTTTTGGTGCTTTTGGCAGTGTGGGCAGGTGCCAATTCCTGCTGGAAAATGAAGTCAGCATCCCCATAGAGCTCGTCTGCGGAAGGAAGCATGAAGTGCTCCAAAATCTCTTGGTAGACGGCTGCGTTGGCCCTGGACTTAATGAAGCACAGTGGACCAACAGCAGCAGATGACATGGCTCCCCAAATCAACACAGACTGTGGAAACTTCACACTGGACTTCAAGCATCTTGCAGTGTGTGCCTCTCCATTCTTCCTCCATACTCTGGGTCCTTGGTTTCCAAATGAGATGCAAAATTTGCTCTCATCAGAAAAGAGGACTTTGGAACACTGAGTTACAGACCAGGTCTGTTTATCTTTAGCCCAGGTAAGACGCTTCTGATGTTGTTTGTTGTTCAGGAGAGGCTTGACAAGAGGAATACAACATTTGAAGCCCATGTTCAGGATCCATCTGTGTGTGGGGGCTCTTGATGCACTGACTCCAGCCTCAGTCCACTCCTTGTGAAAGTCCCCAACACCTTTGAATGGCCTTTTCCTGACAATCCACTCCAGGCTGCGGTCATCCCTGCTGCTTGTGCACCTTTTCCTTCCACACTTTTCCCTTCCACATAACTTTTTATTAATGTGCTTTGATACAGAAACATCCAACTTCTTTTGCAAGGTTTCCACTAGGTGGAAATAAAGGAAAGAAAGTCTAAAAAGAAAACGAATGTAGCTGGTAAGCTGCAATTTAATAATTTTTGGCGGGGTTTAATACCGCTTTAAGCTTTCTTCAATAAATGCACAACACAATTCACCCAATGAGCTGGTTTTCTATCCTCTCATGTCACAACTACTGGCATAAATCATTTAGGCTATCGTAAATTACAGTGACAGGTTTTTGCCTGGTTTTATATCGCTGACCACAAGATGGGAAGTGTGTTTGTGAGTTAAAAAAAGACACAAAAACATAAAATACACTGCACATGAGATCATAATAAATTCATGCTACTTAAAATCATAGCTACATATGTTAACAGCACTGCTTGTACAAGGTTACTTTACCATATGCTTGAGATGAGAAAGCTTTTAAAATACATTTCGTCTTTATGAGGAAGCATTTGAAGTTGTATAATATTATGTGGGAATTAGTTTTCTACTCTGTATACTAAAACTGGGACTCGGAAGAGTAATCATTGTACTTTATGGGAGAATACACCTTATTTCATTCCTTCCTGCTATATGAAAAATAATTTATTAGGCTGATGGCATTAAAAGGCAGGCTTATTACTGAAGAGAAGACGGTTTGGCAAATCAAGCTGCTTGTCTTTTGTTCCCACTGTAATAGCGGATGTCTCCTTTCAGCTTCTGAGTGGAATAAAGTTTGACAGACAAGTCTTTTTTTTATGGAGGAAAAAACTCTATCTATGGTTTGGACTACATTCAATTGCTTGTGTTTTCATCTTGGGTTATTTTAATCTACTAAGTGCAGTATAATAAAAATTATACATGAAAAGACACTCTGTATATCATTTGCCATGTATAAGAGCAACTTGAAAGCACAATATTCATAAACCAAAGAAAGAAAATGATGACATTACAAGCAGTGGAATCACTTATGGAGAGATAGTGGTTACGAAATGATTTTTTGCTCTACAAGTTATCTTAGGTATGACTTGCACTCCCCTGAATTGGAATTCTAACAATGAAAGATGATGTTGAATAGATATACACTCACTGGGCACTTTATTAGGTACACCTGTTCAATTGCTTGGTAACACAAACTGCTAATCAGCCAATCGCATGGCAGCAACTCAATGGATTTAGGCATCTAGATGTGATGAAGAAAGTGACTTAAACTTTGAACGTGGCGTGGTTATTAGTGCCAGACAGGTTGGTCTGAGTATTTCAAATACTGCTAATCTGCTGGGATTTTCACACACAGCCATCTCTAGGGTTTATAGAGAATGGTCCGAAAAAGAGAAAATATCCAGTGAGCGGCAGTTTTGTGGATGAAAATGCCTTGTTGATGTCAGAGGAGAATGGGCAGACTGGTTCCAGATGATAGAAAGGCAACAGTAACTCAAATAACCACCCATTGCAACCAAGGTATGCAGAATACCATCTCTGAATGCACAACATATCGAACCTTGAAGAAGATGGCCTACATCAGCAGAAGACCACACCGGGTGCCAGTCCTGTCAGCTAAGAACAGGAAACTATGGCTACAATTCACACAGGTTCACCAACACTGGACAATAGAAGATTGGAAAAATATTACCTGGTCTGATGAGTCTTGATTTCAGCCAGAATTTGGCATAAACAACATGAAAGCATGGATCCATCCTGCCTTGTATCAAGTGGTGGTGTAATAGATATTTTCTTGGCACACTTTGGGCCCCTTAGTACCAATTGAGTATTGTTTAAACGCCACAGCCTACCTGAGTATTGTTGCTGACCATGTCCATTCCTTTATAACTACAGTGTACCCATTTTCTGATGGCTACTTCCAGTGGGGTAATGCACCATGCCACAAAGCCCAAATCATCTCAGCACTGGACAATGAGGTCACTGTACTTCAATGGCCTCCACAGTCACCAGATCTCAATCCAATAGAGCACCTTTGGGATGTGGTGGAATGGGAGATTCACATCATGAATGTGCAGTCGACAAATCTGCAGCAACTGCGTGATGCTATCATGTTAATATGAACCAAAATCTCTGAGTAATGTTTCCAACACCTTGTTAAATCTATGCCACAAAGAATTAAGGCAGTTCTGAAGGTAAAAGGGGGTCTAACCCAGTACTAGCAAGGTGTATATGAGCTAGTGTTTATACAATGTTATGCGTAATAATATATTTTACAACACTGGATAAATATATAGGAGGAAATACATTGCATTTTGCTATTGCTGTGTATGCTGTTATTTTAAAACTGCATATTCTTCACATTGGGAATATTTCATATTACATAGTTATTGTGGACCTCTTAGCAACTTTACATACTGTATCTGCATTAAAAACATTCCTGATATGTCCTAATATACAGCAACAGTAGCAATTATTTTGAAAAGAAAAAACTGTACATTTAATTATTAAAAAGCAGCCCTTGAGCTCCAGTCATGTGATTTTGCCTTTGCAGGGATTTTGTGATGCCTTTTTTATACAAATGGTAACATTATTTTTCCTACTTGTAGCTGATGTCGGTGTGTCTTTAGTACAATCCTTAGGAAATTTAAAAAAAAAAAAAGCAGTTGAGTTGCCAAATAATTTTTTTGACCTTGAGTATAATTATATGTATTTATGTACTCATTAATTAGATTACGTCTATGGCATCTTTTCTACAAACTATCCTCATTTTTCTAATCTCTCCTTACATATGAATGCTCATATAATTATATTATCTCTATTACTCATGATTGTTTGTATCTCCTAAAGAGAGGTTGGTGGTGTTATAAAAGTCAATCATAATTATAACACTTTTAATATTCTATTACACATTATAGGTCGCTATTTGTTAGTGGCCATTGTACTTTACTACTTCTCCCAACTTGATCTTATTAAATAAGTCATTCATATTGTAGAAGGACAAACCTAGACTTATGTCAGTTTTATGGAAGATTACAGACTTTTCAATGAAAATCTTTCACCCAATGCATTTTGGTCCCATGGCTTATGCATTATGCAGTCAGATGGTGACTATACTGGCTTGGGTGTATGTACAGTGCTGAAATCCCAGCTTTTTACCATCCGACTGTGTACTTTAAGGCCAGTGCTGCCATTTCAGATGGTCATTCATGCACATTGGGGTGATTCCAACTTGGCAGTACCAATACCTGGCTTATGAAGGCTTAACAGAACACAAGTTGTAGAGTAGTTTTATATTAGACGTGTGTGAATTTACCATACAATTGGATTATTTACTATTTTTTTCTCTAGTTATTATTTAGCAGATTAATACTTTTTAATTTTTGTTTTATCTTAAAATAGTTTTAAATGTTTAGCAAACCTAAAATAATACTTTAATATTTTTGTGCTGTGTATTGCTATATACTACTTATAATGGCTGTAGAATGAAAACAATATATTTTGCCTGCAGTAATTGTATTTATTTGATCTAATGATCAGAACTAAAATGTTCCTGCTGTATTATAGTTAGAAGTTTGACTCAGTTCAGTTAAATTTTAGTTGCAAGCCATCCCTATATTTGTTCAAGTAATGCTGTTTTGTACATCAAAAAGATCAAAAACCCCTCTGTTACCTAAAATGCTATTGTTAACAGCTTTTATCCACAGACACTGAGCATGAATTAAGTGGTATTGTACCCTTGGCATGATACCAGTATTTTGATTGAATTTTTGCCTTGGGTGATCTATACGCTATGGTTCCTCAAAGCGCTGTGTCCTTTGCTGTCATCATCTAAGCAACACTTTCACTGACTGCGTCTTTAAGAAGTGCACAGCATAGAACATAAAACATCACCAAAAATTACATCAAATCCCATTTCATCCCTCAAGCAGAAAAAAAAATCTTCATTTGTAAAGCTTCCAACATCTAAATGAGAGCAAATATATATGTATGACTGTAGGTTATCAGCTAAAAAATAATGTATGTCTCTTGTGGTTATTGAGGAGACAAGGAAAAATAAATGAAGACAATACAAGCCAAGGGTTTTACATAATTCTCGCAATAGACCTCAGTATGTATATGGGCATAGTGCCGTGGGCCCCTGACTGAGTCCATCTGAGTTTAGTTTTTTGCCAAACAGTAATTTTGTTAATTCTCTAAAACTGTTGAGCTGGTCATATCATTTTAGTTTGGGATAAAAACAGATTATGAATCTTCAAACATTAAGAAAAACAGAGCCTGCAAGTATAGTTGCACATCTGACATAAGTCTTCCCTAGACAAATTTGTGGTCCTGAGGTCACAGCATGACTGGGTGTTACAAGCAGATTGAAAATATTATTGACTTGCAGAAAAGTAAGCTAAAAAGATAAGCACAAATTATTTTTTTAAGGTTGTTATTGTATATTTGGATTGATGCTGGTAATCTAAGGGCCTGTTCCGATAAGCTTTTGCTTGCATCTGATGGATTTTGCATTCAGATACGAGTCTGTGGGAATTCAGGACTTCAGAAGGTCAGGAGGAAGCAAAGCTGTAGGTCCAATGGGCTTGTCAATGAGTTTTGAATGATCCCCAAAGTAACCCAAACTAATATCAAACTGAGGCTATCAACAAAAGTCCAAAGCCCATCAAAACAGGCTTTAAGTATCTCCTATTATTCATGAATTTATAAAAAAAATTCAGAACATAAAGTGTGACACCCTTTCTTTGTAGTGGCTGCATTTCATTTGGGAAAGGAAAGAATTTGGTATACTGGTGGTCAGATCTGGCCACTGAATTTCAGGAAAGATGTAAGATTATATAAACCCTCCACATTCCTACAAATATTATTTTACATAGATTGCTATCAGGCAAACTTATTCTGCTTGATCTCTTAGGCCTTAATTTACTAAGGGAGTAAGGCACGCTCACTTTGCAATGTCCATAATCACTTAGCTTAGCGAATAAGGTGGAGCTGCATTTACATTAATCAAGACGTTCTCCAAGTGAACAGTCAAAATGTGCTTTGCTAAGTGACATTCTCTGAATGGGGGCATCAGTCTACCCAAGCTGGCACTATACTATAAAGCCTTACTCTAGCCAGGGTAATGTCCTGGGGCACACAAACCAAAATATTGAACAGGACGCTTCCCCGGAGGCATTATCTGTCTTTCCTTGGGTCCCTTTTTAACATCATTGAGCACTCGAAAGAGCATCCCTATTTAGATGCAACAATAGCTGCTATCCAATCAAAATACAAAATGGTGTAGTGCTCTAAATACATCAGCTTATTAATCATGCATATTTGATTCAAATAATAAACCAATACAAAAGCAAAACAAATGTCGCAAGTCCAAAAATCCTTACGCTTCTTCCTTTTTACAATGTACATTTAAAATCTTGCAAAAGTGTTCACTACTGCACTCCTTCACCTTCTGTGCACTTCCACCACCAGTTTATCTCTCACCTCGAAAATATGACCCACATACAAATGCAAGGTAAAAACCATCTTGTGTCTCCTTTAAATAAAATTGTCCATCCTCCAGTATGATATGGCACTTACAACTCCACTTCTCCACTTTTCATATCTAAGACTACATGCTATGTGTCATATCTGTAAATTTATGTTGACACCTTGTAACCTCTTTCTCCTTCTTAGTGTAGCCCCCTCCTAGTTTGGGTACCAGGGAATGTACAGCGGGGATCGAAAGTTTGGGAAACCTTTGAGATTGACATCACCTGGTCTTCCCAGACGATGATTGAGAACAATCCATGACACTGGCAGGTCTCAGCCTTGCAAAGGGGGCAGTGCATGCTATAAATTCTGCAGGGTGCTCAAACTTTTGAAGACGCCATTTTTTTGTTTTCTGTAATTTTGAAAGTTTAAATGATGGAAATAAAATCTAACTTTTGTTGACATATTATAAGAATGTCTAATCTGTAATTTGATGCCTTTTGGAGATTTTTCCATCATTCCTTGGCTTATTTATGCACATTAATACAAATTTTTACCTGGGGTGCCCAAACTTTCGATCCCCACTGTATATAGTTTTTGGCTCTCTCTGCTTAACATGAGAGCAGATAGGCAAATTTATATGCTATCTGTTTATCAAAGAGCCTGGATTTGAGTAAGGTCTGCTCGGTGTGCTCTGGTGCTGTTTTATGTGGTCTGGAGAGTTTTACCCTGTTCAGTAGTATGGGTCCCTATTGGACAGAGGGAGAAAACCTCAGCCAATGACAGCAGGTGTATTTGAGGGTGGTTCTGACCAACTAGCAGGGGAGTGGCCCCCACTGCATCTTGGGTGAACACCTTCATATAAAAGGGAGCACATGGGCTCAATATTAGGAGCTCCAGCCCACCCAGATCTGAGGGGTGGAGGCATGTGTTTAGCTCCTGGCTGCTAGGCTTGAGGGCCTATCCAGGAGGCTGCTGGCTGCTAGGCCTAGTCAAGGCCTATCCGGATGCTGAAGCTGCAACCCAGAGTTCTTTGAAAGCTGACAGAGTGAGGACGTCCTTGGATTCAATCTGATACCACAGTAGCAAAGTGTTGCTTGGAAGTTGGCAGAGAAAGGGCTACCGACTGTCCTGGGACATGGTGTGAGTACAGATCTGTGAGAGGATCACTGAGACTGTGTTGCTAGAATTTTCCCCTGCCCTCATATGAGTTTAATTGGGTGTGCCAGCTAGAAAGGAGACACTGGTGAGTGTCTTGAAGAACAGAGTCCAGCTTCTGTCCTTACTGCTTAAAAAGGGACCTGTTCTACTAATGTCAGCCTGCCATAAAGTGCCATTGGTAGTCTGTTATACTGAGTCAGAGAGGAGACACTGATTAGTGTCTTGAAGAAACAAAGTCCAGCCTGTCCTTGATTGATTGGAAGGGGACTTGTTTCACTGAAATCTTTACTTTTTTATATCCCTTCAAAAGTACTAAATATAGATACAATCCTCCTTCTATCACAGAGAAGGGGGTGGAGAGCTGCAGTTAGAGTTCTTGTACATTGTATGAGAACTGATTGGAGGAAAGGGATACACCCCCTTCACACACAGCACAGGAATGAAGGAAGGATACAGAGCTGTGTTCTGAATAGAAAAGCTCTGCGCTGAGTGGCCAACCTCCTGTGTTCACAATGCAGGAAAGCAGGTCAAGTGGAGTGGGAACAAGTGGAGATCACTGAAGTAGTGACATCTACTTCAGGGATTTCCAGCTTCTGGGAACATTGGCCAGGTATGGTGTATACCAGGGGTATTGATTTAAAATTCAATACTGACCAGTAACATTTTCTTACAATAGAGGTTTGAATCGCATGTTTGTGTGATGACTTAGATCATTCACATCATAGCCCCCTCTCCCCTTATATCACAATCCTGTACTTACATCAGTGTCCTCAGTTTCCCCTGTATATCACAATTCCTCTTTACATCACAGTCCCGCTTCAAATCACAGTTCCCTCCCCTTCACATCAAGATACTGCACTTCACACCACAGTCCCCCCTTCACAGCAGTGACCTCAGTCCCCATTCACATCACATCCTCCTCCCAGTAGTGTCCTGTGCCCCTTCACATCACCCTTCCACAGTAATGATGACACCTTCCCACTACACTTCCCCGTGTCCTGTGATGACCCTC
>BLSH010152872.1:631915-679140 GCA_018402905.1 Glandirana rugosa
TCATCTCAGATTTTTTTCTTTTCTTTTTCCTAAACAATTATAAAAATTTACTTTTGTTACACGTACGTTCATAAACATTGACATGAATTTTGTCGCTGTGTTTAAAAGTTTTTTCATATCATACATACTTCGGATTCGTTTATAGTTATTTCGAAAACTTTTTGTAGAATGCTATAGACGTGATCCCCCGATATTTCGTCAATATTAACAAATCCTTTTTCTTTTCTTTTTTTAGACTCTACTGAGCTTCCAAAACGCCTTAGTCTTGACAGTTCTTCATCACTTGAATCACTGGCATCTGCACAGTCTGTGTCTAACCCAATGCCACCAGGGTACCCTGGTCATCCATTCTCTCCAATCTGTCCAGATGGCATGGCTTCAGATGCTATTTCAGTCTACAGTCTAAGTTCCATTGCTTCATCAATGAGTTTTGTCTCTAAACCAGATTGCTTACCTGAAGGAGAACACAAACTACGTCAAGACCATGACAGACCAAAAAATATTCATTCTCTCAGGACCTCAGCTAGAGGCCAGTCTTCCCCACAAACCCAGATGTCATTAGGCAAAGAAGAACAGGAAGAGTATGAGGGATTTTCCATAATAAGCAATGAACCTCTTTTGTCATACACAGAAAGCCTTGATCCAAGCCTTAGACAAGGCACCATTCAGGAAACAATACAAGTTTCTGTAAACTCAAAGGGCAGTATAAGCACACCTAACTCACCTGTAAAACTAGCTCTGATTCCAAGTCCAAACTCACCATTCCAAAAAGTTGGAAAACTTGCAAGCTCTGATACTGGGGAATCAGATCAGTCGAGTACAGAAACAGACAGTACAGTTAAATCTCAAGAAGAAAACAATCCTAAACTCAATCCTGAAGAGCTGGC
The DNA here is from genome assembly GCA_018402905.1 of Glandirana rugosa. NCBI lineage: Eukaryota > Metazoa > Chordata > Amphibia > Anura > Ranidae > Glandirana > Glandirana rugosa. The sequence goes on from BLSH010152872.1 coordinate 632,803, forward strand.
TCAGAAAATTTTAGAAGAGACTCAAAGCCATCTGATTGCTGTTGAACGTCTTCAAAGAAGTGGAAGTTTGAACAAAACAAGTCATTCACCTGATGGTGCTACAACACCAAATGGCAGTTCTTTGTTCAGATCTTCAGAAACAAGTGCTTTTAGTCGACCTGTCCAGAAAGGAATGCCGTCTCCAGTTAATGTGAAACCAAAGCCTCCAACTAGAAGTTCCTCTCTTCAGAAAGTGAGCTCAGGGTATAACAGCCCAGCAAACTCTGAAACCTCTCTAAAAGAAGCAGCGAGTCTCCACAGTAACCAACCTTCCCCAAGTTCAGATTCCCCCCACTTCAAGCTGAAATATCCTAGCTCCCCATACAGTTCCCATATTTCAAGATCCCCTCGAAATATATCCCCAAGCTCAGGTCATCAATCTCCTGCAGGAAGTACCTCATCTCCAGCGCTTTCCTACTCCTCTGCTGGTTCTGCCCGATCAAGTCCCGCTGATGCCCCAGATCTAGATAAATTAAAACTTGCTGCAATTGATGAGAAGGTGAAGGCAATTCACAATCTGAAGATGTTCTGGACAAGTGGCCCTCAGCAAACATCAGGTCCAATCAAAATACTGCGTGGAACTCCAGGAACAATGACTTCAAAGAAAGACGTTCTTAGCTTGTTAAACCTCTCTCCACGACATAACAAGAAAGAAGAGGCTGTAGATAATCTTGAACTTAAGGAACTATCTGCTCAGAAAAAGCAGGTTGATGCTGCACAGCCAAATCCACCAAATGGACACAAACACACAGAAAATATTAATGTAGCAAATATAACTCAATCCACCCCGTCTATTAACATGCCTGCTTCTCTACGCAGCTTAAAACTGTCCTCTGGAAATGGGTACAAGTTCCTTTCACCAGGGAGATTTTTTCCTTCTTCAAAATGTTGAACTGTCTTTTATACAACTTTTAAGCCTGTTTTGCCATTTGTATATTGTTTATGTCCAATTGCCTTCATAAGTGACAGACTAAAATATTACATGTGAAGCAGAGGTTATAATGGTTGTCATTAAATCATAGGGTGAGGATGTTTCTAAGGTTTACCAAAAATTACATTCTGATGTACTTGTATATAAAAATATCAATTCAGTAGCAAAATGGTCCACATAGGTAATCAGAATAAATTTAAAAAAATACCAGTATTTGTATTTTTACTAATGTTTTTGTAGAACAGCAGATCAACACTTTTTTTTACTTTAGGTATTGTGGTTCCTTGGGTAAATACTTCACGTTAGACATTGCAAAGATTACATAGTGAATGATATTTATTTTCTTAGGTAGGAAAAGCTCTTATGTGATCTGATCTTCTGTATATCAACCCTAAGCCTCTGTTCAATATGTTTGGCATCATGCTTCATTGTATACAATTTTCTTAGTCAAATAGTTATTTAACCACTTAAGGATTTTTGACATTTGTCTTACATCCTGCCTTGTAGTGCTGCAAACTTGTTTTTTTTTTCTCTTCATTTGGTTCCTGGCTTTTAAGTAAAAGAGATCTGGCTGGCTGTACAGCTGCCTGATCACTTTTACAGGATAAACAATGTCCTGGCCCTCTGTGGTTCCCAGGCTCTCCCACTCTTACCAGGAGCCTGGGACCACAACAGACACGGTCAGGATGGCAAGCTGGAGGACATCAAAGAACAGCCATTCCCAAGTGTCCTCTGCAGAGTGTGGACGACCTAAAAGCACTCTGAACACTTTCAGTCAAAATTCCGACTGCAAATCCAGGTAAACAGCAAATCAAGCACAGTTTCAACGTTGTTTCATGAGTGCACACAGTTTTTAACTCAACCTCATCTTTTATTTTGTACATAACGTGGGAGATTATATTGTTTTTGTATGCATTAAAATGTGTATTTCTTACTGAAACTATAGATTTTATAAACAGTTGCACAAATATTGTGCGATATAAAATATTGCAGCCACCAACTTTTTTTTCCTCTGTATAGGGTCTCTGCTTTCAGAAAATATATGTTTTGGGATTTTAAGTAATTTTCTAGCCAGAAATGCAAATTGTACTATATGTGCAAAGTGGTTAAATCTGTTGCAAATTTTTTTTCCTGGAGATCCTGATAGTAACATCATGGTAGCAGGCTGACAACAGTAAGCCACTGACTCACAATTAGCAGCAGTGCTCCTTTAGTTGGTCATTGGGCTGCTTATCTGATAGACCTGATAGGCAGTCCAAAAGCCAACTGAAGAGCACACATGACAAGCTGACAACCCTGCTACTAATTAAGAGGCAGTGGCTTAGGGAAACTGATTACAGTGAGACTTGATGCCAAACAGAAAAATAGATTTTGGGTTTGCATAACCTTATGTGCACTTACAAAGACGGTGTACAGAACGACAAAGGTAATATGCAAAGTGAACCCATAACAACTAATTCTATTTCAGGGATGATGGATTGTGATCAGTTGTTGTGAGTAACGTTTAAATTGCATATTATTCTTTGACTTATTTAAAAAACCTTTATGACTATCTACATGCTTTTTATACTGTCTGAGCATAAGCCACTACTGAGCAAGAAATCGTATTTGCTGTTTGAGTGGACACACATGTGGATATACATATAGTGTACCTGGTAGTTTACAGATAGGCAGTGGCTACATTTCCACCATGGCACCCCAAGCAAGGAGTTGTACTTTGTGAGTATCCCCAAGGATCCTTCTTCGTGACCCTGGGCATTTGAGAGAGAGCCATACAACTTAAGAGTACTGATTAAGTTGACCGTTTCTCAATATATTCCATACTACATCATGGGCAGAACACAGAATAAGTGGCCCTTAGCATGAGGTCAGCTAGCCACTTTCTCTAGGTCATTCATGGAGAAATGTGTTCAGACAGTTCATCGTAAAGTCCATTTGGGCAGGAAAGTTCTGTTTTTTGTAAGCAGAAGTCATGAAATTGACCAAATTACCCCTATGTATCACCAGGTTCTTAGTAAGGTCTAATTAAGCCAGGTTTTTGTTGCTGTTTTTCTTTCTACATTTATTTTACTCAAAAGTAAAATGTAGCTTCTCAATTACATAGTTACAGAATTCGTTTTTATACCGTCAAACTTCTTTTATGCAGAATAATTTGTTCAAACATTTTTAGTGATGAAGAAATCTTAGCATAATTTACCCAAACTCTGTAATTAACTTTTAGACCCATTCTAAGAATAAATAGAATATATTTTATATGAATCGATGCTTGAAAACCAAGACATTCTCTTCTGTTTTATTTATACATGTGTCAAAACACAGTTGATGAATGTTCTATAAAAAAAAAACATCTGACAATAAAGACAAATTCTGAGTGATGTCGAGATGAATATAACGCTTACATCTGTAATCCACCGTAGATTGCTAATTGCAGGTATGATAATCAGAAAAGTTTTCTGGCACAATGAAGTAAACATTAATGTCTGTGTATCTTATTGGACAGTAAAGTAAATCCAGGTATTAAGAAATAGGCCTAAGGGGCAATTTTAGTCTCATGCTAAGGGGCCCCATAACCATTTGTTACACTTTGTTGCAAGTAAGATGATTTACCAACAGGCTACACATTTCTGAAAATAAAATCACCCATGTAAATTATTCATAATTGGAACTGAAATTATTTTGAGACTTTAATGATAAGGGGATCATTGTGTAAGTGCCCTTTTCCTAAGGCATATCTTTTAATTGTCATGACACAAGATATAATTTAAAGAGTGTCTTTATTATTTAAGTGGGTTTTATAATCTACCTGAAAAGTTATCAGGCATCATCTTTAATCATTAAAAAGTTTAAAGGTGCTATGTCCTGCAAGATACAAACTTTCATGTTATCACTAACTGAAACCGAGCTGCATGCTGGTGGGTAGGAGCTTTATCAGGGTGTTCTGCATTCTTTTTTAGAGTGTAAGTGCAGAAACAACCGTTCAAGTTATCTCCCACACACACCAATAAATTTGTTTAATTAGGATTGGCACACATTTATAATAATTTATGTTGTGTAGTAGAGGTGTGCAGAAGAGGTGGGGACTATAATCGTAACGAACTTTCAAATAAGTAATACAGAATGGAATAATACAGAGAGAACATTTATGGTAAAATCAGAGAAAGAATTGCTTATTGCAACATGACAACCCATGCAGACAAAACACAAAAACATTAAAAAAATGGATACAAGCCTCTAAACTGTTCTTTTATATCTGTGGTGTAAATCACATTACTTTGGCAGATCTAATCATATACACTGTGATTTCAAACAAGTGTAAGGCATGCCAGAGATTATGAGATTTTCTTTTCTGCAACCACGGGTTGCAGGAAAAAAAAATCCTCCATTCCTCCATCAGCACAGTTAGTGTTAATGGGGGGATCCCTCCCACAGAGCTATTGTGTTGTCCCGGCGGGGGGGGGGGGGAGGGGTGAGCCATCCCTGGCAGGAGAGCACGCAGTGATTATTGCTAGCAGCTCTAGCCGCTGACAATAATTACATGTCAGAAATCCAACATGCTGGTTGAACCCAAGTCGATTGATGGATTGACTTGGCTACAATCAGCCTGCCCATACATGGATTGAATATTGGATGATTCCTGCCGAACTGTCCAAGATTCAAGCCATCTATGGCATGCTTAAGTGAAGCATTGACCTCCATTACTACTCACTGGAGTAGGTTTACTTAAAGAGTACATATTTCACTTGAATCCTTAAATCCTTCTAGTCATGTGCAAAGCTAATGTCATTTATAAACTCCTTTTGAACACAATGGGGTGTTTACAGTGAATACAGCTTGAGGCTAAAGTAAAAAATGTACTCCTTTAGCCAGTACCGATCTGCACTATAGCCGAAAGGCGGCTACAGCGCGGACCTGAATTGCCAGGGGCATGTCCATAACATCCGTCCCTTTGCGCACTCACAGCCGGAGGCGTTGCGCTCTTGCTCGCAGGTCGGGCGGACTCGATGTCCACTGGTGATCGCCTAATAGAGAGGCAGAACGGGGAACCGCCAATGTATACACGGCGGCTCTCCGTTCTGTGAGGGGGACATGACAGATCTACTGTTCCCTGTACCCTGTGCAATGTCGCAGTCCCAAAAGAAATCGCAGATCGCCGCCATTACTAGTGAAAAAATAAATAAATAAATAAAAATGCCATAAATCAATTTCCATTGTTTGTAGACGCTATAACTTTTGCGCAAACCAATTAATATACGCAGATTGCGATTTTTTTTTACCAAAAATATGTAGAAGAATATATATTGGCTAAAACTGATGAATAATTTTTGCTCTGGTCAGGAAGAGGGTTAATCCTCCCGGGGCTGAAGTGGTTAATAAAGCACCCCCCACTATCCACTATCACCCTGTGACATGGGTCTATTTAAGTCAAAGAACAATGTATGAAAGCTTTGCAACTACTCATGTAGTTAGATTAGAAAATATTATGCCTAGGGGTTACTGATCTTGGTTCATCATCATTGCCCTTTGCAGCCCTGCAGAGAATAAGTCTGTTAGTGTTTATCCGGCTGCATGTAAACTAATATCAAGCTAGGAAAAGCTACAGGTTGGCTTAGCAGCATGTTCTTCATGGAGTCTATAGCCACCTTTTCCCCACCACCCTAAGCTGCAGCCACAAATTCCAGTACAGGTTATGACTTTCACAAAGTTAAAAGGTGCTCAGTGCTATGCACTTCTCATCATCCCTATGTGGCAGTACTCTGGTGTGGTATTAGGCTGAACAAGCACAAGAACTACTGCAGTTCTTCAAAAATGAATTGGTTATTTTTAATTTGTATTATTAAATGTATTAGAACAATGTAGCTTAGAGAAAGTGTCTGGTATAAGCTTTGTGCCTGATGGGAATCAATGTTTTACATACAGAATGGGAAGAACCACTGAGCCTTATGTTGTCCTAGAATTAAGCCTCGTACACACGATGCAAATGTCATACGACCGGTCGTCCAAAATCATATATTGGCTGTTGTGTCTCGCATACTGACATGCACTAAGCGATCGTACGACCAAGCCTAACGCGGTGACGTGTTACGATATAAAGAGGAAGTTCAGGTGCATGTGATTTGTGAATTAGGAACGTAGCTTTACACGAACGGACATTTCCGAGCGTTCCTGACTTCTGAGCAGTGCACTGCTTTTACCTGCAGTTATGTGCAGATAGCTGCGCTACATCGTTCCAGGACGCATTAAAATCCATTTTTTCTAATCGCACAAAATCGTCTGTAACAAAACCAATGCTAAATGCAGAATGTGAACGGGGCCATAGGAAAGCATTGTCAGAGTATAGCTGCGGTAGATAACTCCATCTATCCGCAGCCAAAAGCTGAATTCTATCCGTCCGTGTGAAAGGGGCCTTACACCTAGCCTGGCTACAACCAGTCAAAGAATTAGGCCATACAGGAGTTAAAGCTGAACTCCAGCTTTTGTTACACTTTACAAGCTGACCCAAACAAACTCTGTCCCTCACTAATGTGTGAGGCTGCTGAATGTGCTGTATAAACTGTATGTAGCTGAGGCTTCATACAGCACTGTGTGCTGGGTTTGAGCCAAGACCTTCCTGTCTCATACCCAGAACACAGTAGAGTCTATCTGAGTGGTGTTCAGCCATTCGTAGAAAGCAATGTATTCTAGCAATGAATACAGAGCTTCCTGTGACTGGCTGAGTCAATGAAGCAATCAGAGGAAGCTTTGTATTCATTGCTAGAATACATCACTTTCTATGAATGTCTGAGTGCCGGTCAGATAGATTCTACTGTGTTCCGGGTATGATACAGGAAGGTCTCAACTCCAACGCAGAACACAGTGCGGTATGCTGTAGGAAGCCTCAGCTACATACATTTATACAGCACATCCAGCGACCTCACATGTTAGTGAGGGGCATAGTTTGTTTGGCCAGCTTGGCCCAAATAAACAATGTAAAGTGTAACAAAAGCTGGATTTCTGCTTTAAAGCAGAGTTAAAGCAAAAAATACTTCCCCTCTTCCAAAGGGCTGACACACGCAAGGTCCCTCACTGGCACTGGCATCTTCTCTCTGGCTTTTTTTAGGTGCTGGTCTTTGGCCATCTTGGTTGGACAGCACGGGATGACGTTACTCCCACACATGCGCAGGAATCATTCAACAAGGTACACCAGCACTGTGCCAAAAATGTAAACTGAGCTGCACATGCACATTCTGCAGGAGATTGCAAACAGGACGCTTTATTTTATTGCAGAAGAGACATTGCAATGTCTGCAGTAAAGTGCCTACCTGTTCACAATTTCTTTTATTTTAACTTTAGCTTCACTTTAACTGAGAGTGGATTTGATGCCATCAGGCACAGTTAGTTTTTAACGTTTTTGAAAGTCTTTCCAAAAAAATGAGTCCGTTCAATGACACATTAGTTCCATTGTGTATCAACATCGACAAAATCACAAGAATGAGCAATCCTTTCATTTCAATTTATCAGTGAGCCATCTGACCCAGCCTAACCCAATATAGCTTTTCATGGTGACAGAGATAACACGGAACTCTATTTACACAATCACTTCTAATATAATCACAATGGGTATCATTACTTGGTTTAACGAGCGTTTGTAGAATTATGCACTTTAATCTAGTTGTCTGTATACTGACTGTAACCTAGGATCTAGAAATTCTGCCACTGGTTGAAAAGACTATGGTGTGCATTAATAAATAGAAATCCTGATTACTTTCCTTCTATGACATATAGCAGAGGTTGGAAATTGATCCATCTCCAGCAGTTGTTGATCCGACAAGCATGGTGGGAGTTATGGTTCCACCACGGCAGAGGAGGTCCTAACTCTGCATTAGGACCACACAACTCTCCATAAGAGAACCCTGCTTCCTTGAAATTTTTTAGTCGCTGATCAGTTTACAAAACCACTTTTTGTATTTGTATTTTGTAGCTCTGAGCTTGACACTGTTGTATCCACATATCCCTATGCAAAACATTTTGATCCCTTTGAATAATCAGGGGCTGTCGATAGTATTATTTGCAGAGACTTCCAGGACCTGAGTGGAATTCAAAATCCTGTAAATAGAACTTTGTTTAAAAGCTGCATGCATGTTTTGTGAACTGAGCCCTTGAAATCCATCCGTGTTTGTGTAGCAGTGGGTTTGGCGATAGATGATCTTTACTTTTCTGTAAGGAGAACTTTACACTCGTATCAAGACTGCAAATTATCCTAACAAGCTGTCGTTTTTCAGAGCGTCCCCTGTATCTGTGTGTCTGATCTATTTTGACTTTGTAAATTAAACAATGTTTTTTTTTTTTCCTGGGCAGCACTAAACTTTTTTATATAATATAAAATTTACCTTGTACAAAGTATTTCATATTTTTTATTGAAACTGCAAAAGGCATTTGGCCTATCTCTTTGTGATTTGTGTTTATTAAAGCATGAAAACTATATATGATGTGTCATATACCAGATACAATGCTAAAACATTGTTGAAGCCATATTTGTCTTTTTTCTATGGTGCTGCAGTTTTCCCTACCTGGCAGTATGAAGTCATTATCATGATCTGAATAAAGCAATTGGAAAACACACTCTTTTCATGTATAATTCATCCGTCAATTTGAGAGAGATATTACAGTCATACCAAAATGTGCTCCATCTTCTTTGTAAGGGGAACTTAAAGTTACACTAAACAATATCCTTAGTCTTCTAAAATAACATCCACTATTTGATGGCCCTGAAATCTACTTTTAATTGAAGTGTCACTAAAGCCACATCATAAAAAAAACGATCATTATATAGTGTATTCCATGCTGTTCATACTCACTCAGTCACTATGAGATGTGTTTATTGTATTCTGCAAAAAAACCCGGTTGATCCTGCTGCTCTCTATCTCCACTTTCTGTCCACGTCCCCAATTCAGCTAGGGATTATACAGCTGTGGTAGCAACTCTGCACATGCTCAGTTTTCAGTGAGTTTCTATGATGAGCATTTCCTCCCTATCACATCTGAGCAGCCCATGTGACTATAGAGTCACACATGTGGGCGTATACATAGTGGTAAATGACACGCCCCCTCCGCCATGCCTTACAACCAGCTAAACACAATGGGCTTGGGATATTACATGTGGATTGATGGAGGCTTCGCCTCCCTCTTATTCTAAAACTCAGGCTAGAGGGGCATGACACAACCTGTGACTGGCAGAAATCCACCTGCACCATGTTATTTCCACAAAATAATAAAGATTTGATTATATATAAATATAATGCTTGTGTTTCCCTGCAGACAGGCTGGGAAAGAGCTGGGTAATGTGAAGGAAAAAGGTACTTGGATGTCTATTTTTTATTAAAATATCTACAGTGCCATTGTCTATATAAAGAAATAGAAGGGACAATGTATTTAAACAGTGTGTGTTTAGTATCACTTTAAATAATGTATTACCTTTTTTTCTGCCTCCTTGTAATGTAGTCCATGAGCACCTAAACCTTTTCTTTTCCTCCCTCACTTCCCTGTTTGGAATGAGTAGTGAACATTAGTTGCGGTCACATGCACTGCTTTAGAATGTGCACTGCTCTATGCACACTACAAATTCCAACATAGATAGTTCACAGTCCCTAGTCAATTTCAGCAGCAAACAAGAGAAGGATGGATACACTCCTACATCCAGTGTGTTGGTTAGGTGCAGTGTGGTGTGGTAAGCAATAAACACAGAGTCACGATTTGCAAATAACGTTGTACTCAACAGTAAATCAACAGCTCAATAGGCAGAGAGCTCATCTGCCCGGAGCCACTTACAGGCATGCAGAGAATATACTGATACAGGTCAGAAGACTTGGGGATACCGACAGTGATTGCCCCGAGGAGCGAAGTGCAGTCTGGCCAGTCTGACCAGAATGGGAAGCTTCCTAAAGGGGTAAAAATACCTGTAGTCCTTCCTCTCTCCCTACTGCATCAGAAACTTTCCCTGTTGCTATCACTGTCCCTGACAGATAGGGATCCTGTCCTAACCTGTCTACTGGCATAAAGCACATCAAATACGGGGGTCAGGTTCTTAAAAATACTCTGCCTGACCCAAGATGGCCCTCAAGGTCACATGGGGAGCCAGCATCCAATCAGATAGCTGTTTCCCTGTGAATGATGAAATCATGGAGTAACCAAGTTCCTCTCAAATTTCCCCCATCTGCATTACCTCTGTGGTTGAGTGCCACCTGCAGTGGAGAATACAGACTGCACCTGCCTACATATGGAACCATGGAGAATGAATATGGCCACCCTCCACAGAAAATAAGGAATCTGCAGGAGGCTGAGGGCAATAGAATGTACTTTTTGGCTTAAGAATACATACACTATCTCACAAAAGTGAGTACACCCCCTCACATTTTTGTAAATATTTTATTATATCTTTTCATGTGACAACACTGAAGAAATGACACTTTTCTACAATGTAAAGTAGTGAGTGTACAGCTTGTATAACAGTGTAAATTTGCTGTCCCCTCAAAATAACTCAACACACAGCCATTAATGTCTAAACCACTGCCAACAAAAGTGAAAATGTCAAAATTGGGTCCAATTAGCCATTTTCCCTCCCCGGTGTCATGTGACTCGTTAGTGTTACAAGATCTCAGGTGTGAATGTGGAGCAGGTGTGTTAAATTTGGTGATACAAAAATAAGTGCTGCGCTTAAAGTGATGATATGGAGGCAGAAAGCCTCATAACTAGTGAATAAACGTAGCAGTCCTTCAACTCAAATGTTCATAAAAGTGAAATATTGGGAAAATAATGAAACAATATAATGGTAACCAAAGTCTAGAAAATAATCCAAGTGATAATCCATTTACATATTCACATATAGAAATGGTTACAGGGGCATTCAGTACAACAATTTGGATATTTAGGCTAAACCCATGGCTCTATTGCTTCTATAATTTTAATATGTGTAACACAATTCTACCGGAATTCTATAATATAAGCATAAACTGGGTCCTATATTTCAACCTCACAATAGAGTTAAAGCTGCTAGAACTGTTAAAATTCTATGCACATGTAAACATAGCTCCCAGCTGTCCCTCCATACTTTTCATTCTCGAGGGCCTCTGCTTAAAAAAATATATATAATGTTTGGAAGTTCAAAGTAGTTTCCTAACAAAAAAAAAATATGTGTCTTACCTATAGGAGAGGAATGTCAGAATTGGTCTGAAATGGAAGTGGTTAACCAAAAGTGTTTGGTATAATAATGTTTCATGGTCCACATAAAGAGAGTGTGTCTTATCCCTACCTTGTTTTTGCTTAAAGGTGTCTTTCTCATCCCAGAGGTATAGTGAAAGATTGAAACACACCAAAAAATGCAGTTATAAATAATTCTTCATTAAAATGATTGAACCTTGATATCAGACTCTTGTAATCCCCGGTGCTGCAGATGAAACAAACACACAAAGGTTAACATGTTAACTATGTTAGCACTGAGCCACATTTCAATGATAAAATAGTTGAACTAAATAAATATGCTATCATACTATGTTAACACTAGAGGGCAGTATTGTGTATTAGAGTGAAAATCAGTGCAGTTGAAAACTGAATGCTAAATACATAAAGACGCAAACTCGCACAGGCTTACCAGTTTAAAGCTTATATTACAAACTGTTTTACTTAAATGTTTTAACTTAAACAGGTTACAAGAAAAAAGATGAAATAATTTTGTGACCCATATGGGAAAGAAAAATACATAAATAGGTAATCAATATGTAGCCATGTGCTCCCTTAAGAGTGGCTGATAGTTGTGGTCCACCTGCCCATTGCCCTCAATCACACAAATTCCACACATCTAAAGTCACTGAACAGGACGGTACCATGTTTTTGTTGTTTTATTAACCCCTTCCTTACTGGGCACTTAAACCCCCCTCCTGCCCAGACCAATTTTTGGCTTTCAGCGCTGTCGCATTTTGAATAACAATTGCGCGGTCGTGCGACGTTGCACCCAAATAAAATTTGCGTCCTTTATTTCCCACAAATAGAGCTTTCTTTTGGTGGTATTTGATCACCTCTGCGTCATTTCTGATCGCCGTATAAACAAAAAATGAGCGACAATTTTGCAAAAAAGAACAATATTTTTTACTTTTTGCTAAAGTACAAATCCATTAAAAAAATTATTCATCAGTTTTGGCCAACATATATTCTTCTACATATTTTTGGTAAAAAAAAAAATCGCAATCGGCGTATATTGATTGGTTTGCGCAAAAGTTATCGCGTCTACAAACTGGGAATTGATTTATGGCGTTTTTATTTATTTTTTTTTTTTTACTAGTAATGGCGGCGATCTGCGATTTTTATCGGGACTGCGATATTGCAGCGGACATGTCGGACATTTTTTACACATTTTTGGGACCAATGACATTTATACAGCGATCAGAAATTTAAATATCCACTGATTACTGTATAAATGTCATTGGCATTGAAGGGTTAACCAGCAGGGGGTAGTGAAGGGGTTGACAAATGTTCCCTGGGTGTGTTCTAACTGTGGGGGGGCAGGGCTGGCTGGGACATAACAGATCCAACTGATCCCAGTGACAGGGATCAGTAGATCTGCTATGTCCCCTGTCACAGAACGGGGAACCGCCGTGTTTACATCGGTGGTTCCCCGTTCTGAGGCTCCTAAGAGAGATCGGCGGGTCCGGGCGGACATCGAGTCACGGGCACGCTCGCGCACCGAGGGGGCGCGCGAGGAGCGCGCACAGGGGACGACGTCCATGGACGTCGTCCCGGCATTTCAGATCCGCGCTGGAGCCGTACTTCGGCAATAGCGCGGATCTGAAGTGGTTAAGGGGTTTGAACTTGGATAGGGATTAGGGATGACTGTGGGATGCCCAGTAATAGAACATAGGACCTACTTTATACACCTCCGGTATATACACTTCTTCTCCTCCAGCACATTACTTGCTGACAGTTACACTTCTCCTGTACTCCTCTCCAGCACACTACTTGCTGACCGTTACACATCTCCTGTACTCCTGGTCCGAAGGGAAATTTATCAGACCTCCATGACACTTCCTCTTCACCACAACTAGCACCCACGGGCAAGGCCTCAGAACCACCCTTTGTGGGTAAGAGTTGCAGGTTTCCTTCACTGAAACCATACACCCTCTTTTGTGTAGCAAAATACGTTGGTGCTAGTCGGACCTTTGGATGAACTACAACTCCCAGCCCATCCATCTTCCAGACCCATCCAGTCTGTCCTGCGGTCTAATGGCTCTCCTTCCCCTTGGTTGGCTCCTACCGTAGGGTTGCCACCTTTTCTTCAAGCCAAACCCGAACACTAAGGCCCCTTTCACACTGGGACCGCCCGCTCGTCAGCGGTAAACTGCCGCCAATTTAGCGGTGATCTATCGCTGTAATAGCAGCGCTATGGTGCCGCTATTCGGGCGGCAGCACGGCACTTTTAACACCCCCACTAGGGGTTAAACAGGGGTTAAAAGTGCCGGCGCTCAACGCTCCTGGAGCGGTGTACAGCCGCTTTGGGAGCGCTGCCCATTCAATCCAATGGCGGGGCGGTGGAGCTCCCCACATTCCTGAAAAATCATGTTTGCAGGAGTTTAATTTTACTCCCACAGGCGCACCGCCCTGAGCCGCCTCAGTGTGAAAGGACACACTGGGTTGAATGGGGAGACGCTTTACAGGTGCTATTTTTAGCGCAATAGCGCCTGTAAAGCACCCCAGTGTGAAAGGGATCTAAGGGCCCTTTCAGATGGGGTTTCTGATCAGGTCAGCCTGACAGTTTTTCAGGTGGACCTGATCAGAAACTCCATTCACCTCTATGGAGCGGCAGATGTCAACGTTGACATGTCCACTGACACCCGCTGCTATCCGATCCGATCCGTGAAATCCAGACGGATGGAGGTCCTATTTTCCATATGTGTAGTGGATCGGATGAAAATGGACAGGTGGTCCATTTTCATCTGATCTCCCCAAAGAGGAGAGCGTGGCTCTGGCAGGTCTCTGCACAGTGAGTGGAGACGAGCCTGTCACCCGCCTGCTCAGTGGGGATCAATGGATCGATCCCTGAACAAAACAGAGTCCACTGGACAGAAAGCCAGTGTGAAAGACCCCACTAGTGCACTGCACTGCGCTTGCTTAACAACTCAGCCCATTCAACTCAATTGGGCTGCGCTGCAACCGTGTGCAATGCACATGGCTACAGCACAGTGGTATGGGATTTTAGGAGTTAAAAACAAGTGGTAAGGAGAAAACAACGCTTCTTCACCACCTGTCAAATATGTCTAAAAAAATTATTCACTGTGGATCACTCTTCAGAGTGCCCTGCTACTTCGTTTACACTTATGGTTGGGGGACAGTAAAAATTAGAGGTTGAGCTGTGTTTTTACTGCTACCCAACTGTTCCTCTTAAGCTGCAAAGGCAGCAGAGGGGGGATGTACACACGCAATAGCCAAAATTCTTTGCATCACAGTGCGGCAATGCCTGCTGAGCATGGCCCATCCAAGTGAATGAGGGCTTCCTGCATCCGTGTGCAATGCATTCAGTTGCGGGGTGCCGTTGTGGGGTTTAAACAGGTGGTGAGAAGGTGATATAACTCCTCCTCACTGCCTGTTAAATACCCTCTGAAGAGTGATCCAAACATGGATTGCTCTTCAGAGGGCACCATATGTGTAAATGAGCCCTAAGGGTATTCACCCATTGCAGTATATTCTGAGAAATCATCAGGGAACTGGGGACAGGACTATTGCTGAGCCCAGGTTCAGACTAGTGCGATTGCATGCGATGTCTGAGCAATGTGAGTTCAGCCATACGCTTGTATGGCTGACCTCGCATTGGATTTGCACAGAAAAGGTGCAGGGACTTGTTCTCACCATCCGATTCCTGTACAAATTCCCAGTTTGCACTGTGATCTGTGAACTGTCATTAACTTTGTAATGACACCGCAGCGGTTCACAGAGAGCAGTGTGAACTGCCTGTGGGAGAGGTGCCATTCAGGAACCGGCGCTGGAATCGCACCGCTTCCCACATCGCTACAGCGTTATCCTAGGCTGAGTAAGAGCCGGTGGTTCACACTGGAGCGGCGCGACTTGCAGGGCAAAGCAAGTCGCTCCGCTCGAGGCGACCTCAGCGCGGCTTGCAAGGAGACTTCTTACCATAGAAGTCAATGCAAGTCGCGCTGAGGTCGTCCCAAAAATAGTGCAGGAACCTTTTTCTAAGTCGGAAAAAGTCCTATTAGAACGGTTCCATTGCATTGCATGGGGACGACTTGTCAGGCGACTTGAGTCACCTGACAAGTCGCCTCAGTGTGAACCGGCTCTTAAAAGCTCTTAGCTGCAGCAATTACAAAGAACTTCAAAACTTCTGCTCAGCTGGGGGCCAGGGGAAGGGAAAGGACTATTTAACCCCCTGGACTCAAGGGCTTACCTGCTGTGGAGATCCAGGCTGGACTGTGGCTTTATCTGCTCAGCTGGTGGCTGGGAAGGAACATGAGGAGTTAATAGAATCACTCAGGCATAAGTCCTTATCTTTATTCTGCCATTCTGACCATCTTATCTGAGTCCCGACTTCCACATCTTTTGCGATCAGCTTGGCAATGTAATTGCCGGGAACCGCAGCACAAGACAAGGATCACTCCGCCTGAGCCCGAAAATGATCAAATAGTCCCTGCCAGCTGATCGCTATAGAAGTGGAAGTCTGGACTCAGATAAGATTGTCAGAACGGCTGAATAAAGATAAAAAACGTCTGCCTGAGTGATTATATTAACTATTCATGTTCCTTTCTGGCCACCAGCTAAGCAGATGGAACTCAGAGGCAGAGTACAGGCTGAATCATGTGTCCAGGAGAGAGTAGGAAGGAGACCCGGGCACATCACTCTAAACCCGTACTGTCCGGGTGAATCCCGTACAGGTGGCAACCCTATCCTACCGGCCTCCACAGACTGCTCTCTCTCCAACCAGACTGTCCCAGCCTTCTCATTCAACTCCCAGGGGGCCGCCACTCAATGACTATATGGTGGATTCTTTAAAGATTCTCCTTCCATGTAGACCTCACCTGCTCTCCTGCTTCTCCTGTGCCACTCCAGGAGCCGACTCCCGCTCCTGGCTGCACCCAAGCCCCAGGCCTCAAGGCCACCCCCCAGACTGGGGGCTCCCCTCCCGGGCAAGGCCTGATCCGCAGCTCCTGACTACATCCTCACTTTTCCACCCAAACTCTCCTGACACCTGCTGGCAGATTGCTGTATTTGAGGAGGCCTGCCCCCTGCCAATCCAGCTTCTGGATTGGTCAGAGCTCTTTGTCATACATCAGGATGTGACACCTCCTCCTCCATCCCCCTTTCCAGAACTTTCCACGCTCAAGGGGGAGGAATCTCCAAGGGGTGTTCCTTCTCTCTATCTCCAGCCCCTCCCTGAGCTACTCCCCTAGCCCAGATCAAAACATTCAGGCCTGCACCTACAATCAGACCTAACTAGATTTTTCCTCTCCTATCAAAAATCGACAAAAGTAAAGCACCTATACTATGGGGGTGCTACAAATACATTGTGTACTGTATGTATGTATGGATAGATGGACAAACAGATAAATAGATAGATAGATAGAGTCCTAGATTAACAATATATTGTACATGTACAGGCATTGCTAAATAACGTATGCAGTATGCACCAATCATTGCCTGTGTATTAAAAAAAAGGGGGGGGGGTCATCTCACTTTTTAAAGCTGAATTCCAACTTTGAATGCACATAAAATGAATGCAATGTTGCTGACGTGCAGATCCACTGATATCCTCTTTGGGGTGGCTTCCTGTCCTGTGTAACAGCATAACTTCCTGCTGAGAGACTCTAATCCTCACACAGCTACTTCCTGCCCAGGCAGAGTCAGTGGACTCCCACTTGTAGTCCTTCTGACTCTGATTCTAGATGGGATTGAATAGCTCAATCCCACCTAGTTTACTTCTAAGCCACCCACTCATGTCCTATAAGTATAGTCCCGCCCTCCTGGACCTGCCTCTGCAAGCCCCACCCCCAAAAATTCCACCCCCACAGAGCCCTGCACTCTGATCACTGCCTGCCCACCCAAGTCCAGGTCCCAACCCACAGATGCCTGCACTTTACTTGCTACTTTACTTACTACTCCCTGAGCCTGGCCTATGTGTTGTTGCAGTGAACCAATACTCCTTGGCAGACTGCAAGACATGTATGGCACATATTAAGTATGTGCTAGTCCTTTTTGGGTTAACTCTAGCTTTTCTCTCTGAAGAGCGATCTGCTTATAGAGAGGGCATTTGACAGGTGGCAAGGAGGTGTATTACCTCCTTATTGCCTGTTTTAACCCCTTGAACCCCGCACTAATGTGCTGCAAACAGGTGCATTGGGCGGTTCCAGAGTGGCCCCATTAACTTGAATGGGCTATGTTTGGCAGACACTACGCCTACAGAAAACCGGATATAATTTCTGCTGTGGCTGCAAAGCATCACTGACATGGCATGTGTAAACCCCCCCTTACTGCCTCTGTTGGGAGGCAGTAAAAGCGTGGATCAACAGCAGGGTTTTACCACTCCCCAACCACTAGATTGCACAAGCTGTTTGACAAACCACTGAATGAAAATTAACCATTAGGCCTCATTCACAAGGGGTGTATCAGTGTGTATGCCTGTGTGAGGGCCATGTTTTCCCATATGGGATATCCCTGTGCAGGCATTAGTATGCATGTGAATTGGGATGCAACGGCTGCATGGATGCGGCTGCTGTGTCCCAATATGACATCTCTGAGTGGGTGCGAGTCCCTGAGTGTGTTCCCGTACATAACAGTTGTGTCTATGCAGCTGTTACATCCCAATTCGCATGTGAAAAAAACCCTGCACAGTGATGGACAAGACACCTGTACATCCCCATACAGGTAAACACGGCCCTCTCAGAAGCGTCCACACGGATACACCCCTTGTGAATGAGGCCTTACAGCACATTTACATTTACCAATGTAGATCACTCTTCAGAGAGCATTTGACAGACAGTGAGAAGGTGTTGTATCACCTCCTCACTGCCTGTTTTAACCCCCTTAATATCACACTACCACGCTACAAAAATAAATGAAAGTGTGGAGTTCCCTTCTAATATTCATGTCATCCAGCATTAGGGTGTGATAAGACTAGAAAGGGTAACTCCGCTGCAAAAATAAATAAAAATGTAGGTTCCCCTTTATTATCCATACCAGACTGTCATCCAGGATTAGCGTCTGATATGAATAGGGAACTCTGCTGCTAAGAAACAAAATGCATAGTTTCCCTCTAATATTCCTCCCAGATCCTCATCCAGCATTAGGGTCTGATATGAATATAAAAGGGAACCCTTATGCAAAAATAAATAAAAGTGTGAGGCTCCCCTTTAATATCCATACCAGACCCTCACCCAGCATTAGGGTCTATTAAGAGTATAAAGGGAAACCCTGCATCAAAAAACAAACATGCGGGGTTCCCCTTTATAATCCATACCAGACACATGTGGGGCTCCCCTTTAATATCCTTACCAGACCCTCATCCAGTACTTGGGTTCTGATATGGATATGAAGGGGAACCCCACAGCTAAAATAAAAAAGAAAGTGTGGCTCCCCCTTAACATTCATACCCGACCCTCATCCAGGATTAGAGTCGGCTATGATTATAAAAGGGAACTCTGTGTCAAAAATGAAAAACCACATGGGTTCCCCTTTCCTATTAATACCAGACCCTCATCAGGCTTTAGAGTCTTATATCAATATAAAGGGGACCCCAAAGCTAAAATGAAAAAGAAAGCGTGGTTCCCCCTTAATACTTATACCAGACCCTCATTCAGGATTAGCGTCTGCTACGATTATAAAAGGGAACTCGGTGTCAAAAATGAAAAACCACATGGGTTCCCCTTTCCTATCCATACCAGACCCTCATCGGCATCAGGGTCTTATATAAATATAAAGGGGAAACCCACAGCTAAAATAAAAAAGAAAGCGTGGTCCCCCCTTAATATTAATACCAGACCCTCATCCAGGATAAGGATCTGCTATGATTATAAAAGAGAATGCTGTGCAAAAAATTAAAAACCACATGGGTTCCCCTTTCCTATTCATACCAGACCCTCATCAGGTATTAGGGTCTTATATAAATATAAAGGGGAACCCCACAGCTAAAATAAAAAAGAAAGCATGGTTCCCTCTTAATATCCCGATGATTCCCCGCCGGGTCGGGGGGGGGGGAACTTGTGCCCCTGTGACCACTCGAGGGTCCCCTCTGCACTTGGTTGACCCACTGTTCTTCGGTCCATCTGGACCTTTCTGGAGTATGTGGGGCCATCTTCGCTTTAGCCTCACCTGACTGAGTCTGGCCTCTACCTTTTAACACACCAGGGTAAGTAACGGCACACGGCTGGGACAGACCCACACCCATTATGATTGCCTGTCAATGTGTATATATGTATGTGCTATGATAATTACCATGTATTACCTGTAACACTCATCTGAATATTATGACTTTTTGCTAGTACTCATGTTTGCTTTGTATTTCAGAACCACATTATACAGTGTCTTTCCTGAGGAAGAAGTATGAAATGTTTAAAACTTCGAAACATGTTGGAGATGGAGCCAAACTTTGAACATCAGGATGCACTATATGCCTGAGGGTTTGCTAGCTCCTACACTAGTATAAATGTATTGGGTGGTTCTTATTTTAATTGTAATTCATGGTTTTGTGTTGTGACCCCTGGGTCATCATTCCATGTGGGACTTTTTTAACTTTGATTCAATAAACTGTATATTTTTTACTATTTGAACTATTTTTCTGGATATCTGTGTTGTGTCAAATCCCTGTGGGCCTTTTTCTTGGAATATCATCAGGCACTAGGGTCTTACATAAATATAAAGGGGAACCCCACAGCTAAAAGAAAAAAGAAAATGTGGTTCCCTCTTAATATTCCTACCAGACCCTCATTCAGGATTATCATCTGCTATGATTATAAAAGGGAACTCAGTGGCAAAAATGAAAAACCATATGGGTTCCCCTTTCCTATTCATACCAGACTGGTCCCCTATCCATACCAGACCCTCATCAGGCATTAGGGTTTTATATGAATACAAAGGGGGACCCCACAGCTAAAATAAAAAAAGAAAGTGTGGTCTCCCCTTAACCACTTCAGATCCACGCTATTGCCAAAGTACGGCTCCAGCGCAGATCTTAAATACCCAGACAACGTCCATGGAAGTCATCCACTGTGCACGCTCCTGGCGCACCCCCTGGCAGCAGCAGCAGCAGCGCGCGCCGCACGCTGCGCGAGCGTGCCCGTGGGTCGGGTCTCTTTTAGGAGCCTCTGTGACAGGGGACATACCAGATCTACTGATCCCTGTCACTGGGATCAGTTAGATCTGTTATGTCCCGACCAGCCCTGCCCCCCCACAGTTAGAAGACACCCAGGGAACATTTGTTAACCCCTTCACTGCCCCCTGCAGGTTAACCCCTTCACTGCCAATGACATTTACACAGTAATCAGTGGATATTTAAATTTCTGATCGCTGTATAAATGTCATTGGTCCCAAAAATGTGTAAAAAATGTCCGACATTTCTGCAGCAATATCGCAGTCCCGATAAAAATCGCAGATCGCCGCCATTACTAGTAAAAAAAATAAAATAATAAAAACGCCATAAATCAATTCCCAGTTTGTAGACGCGACAACTTTTGCGCAAACCAATCAATATACGCCGATTGCGATTTTATTTTTACCAAAAATATGTAGAAGAATATATATCAGCCAAAACTGATGAATATTTTTTTTAATGGATTTGTACTTTAGCAAAAAGTAAAAAATATTGTTCTTTTTTGCAAAATTGTCGCTCATTTTTTGTTTATAGCGGCGATCAGAAATGACGCAGAGGTGATCAAATACCACCAAAAGAAAGCTCTATTTGTGGGAAAAAAAGGACGCAAATGTTATTTGGGTACAACGTCGCACGACCGCGCAATTGTCATTCAAAATGCGACAGCGCTGAAAGCCAAAAATTGGTCTGGGTCTAAGTGCCGGTAAGGAAGGGGTTAATATTCATACCAGACCCTCATCCAGGATTAGGATCTGCTATGATTATAAAAGAGAACGCTGCGTCAAAAAAAAAAAAAAAAAAACATGGGTTCCCCTTTCCTATTTATACCAGACCCTCATCAGGCTTTAGGGTCTTATATAAACATAAAGGGGAACCCCACAGCTAAAATAAAAAAGAAAGCATGGTTCCCTCTTAATATTCCTACCAGACCCTCATTCAGGATTAGCGTCTGCCATGATTATAAAAGGAAACTCAGTGTCAAAAATGAAAAACCACATGTCTTCCTCTTTCCTATTCATACCAGACCGGTCCCCTATCCATACCAGACCCTCATCAGGCATTAGGGTCTTATATGAATATAAAGGGGGAACCTCACAGCAAAAATAAAAAAGAAAGCGTGGCCCCCCTTAATATTCATACCAGACCCTCATCCAGGATTAGGGTCGGCTATGATTATAAAAGGGAACTCTGTGTTAAAAATTGTTAAAAATGAAAAACCACATGGGTTCCTCTTTCCTATTCCTACCAGACCCTCATCAGGCATTAGGTTCTTAAAAAAGAAAGTGTGTGTGCCCCCCCCCCCCCCCAATATTCATATCAGTCCCTCATCCAGGATTAGGATCTGCTATGATTATAAAAGAGAATGTTGTGTCAAAAATTAAAAACCACATGGGTTCCCCTTTCCTATTCATACCAGACCCTCATCAGGCATTAGGGTGTTATATAAATATGAGGGGGAACCCCACAGCTAAAATAAAAAAGAAAGCATAGTTCCCTCTTAATATTCCTACCAGACCCTCATTCAGGATTATCATCTGCTATGATTATAAAAGGGAACTCAGTGTCAAAAATGAAAAACCATATGGGTTACCCTTTCCTATTCATACCAGACTGGTCCCCTATCCATACTAGACCCTCATCAGGCATTAGGGTCTTATATGAATATAAAGGGGGACCCCACCGCTAAAATAAAAAAAAAGAAAGTGTGGTCTCTCCTTAATATTCATACCAGACCCTCATCCAGGATTAGGATCTGCTATGATTATAAAAGAGAATGCTGCGTCAAAAATAAAAAAAACACATGGGTTCCCCTTTCCTATTTATACCAGACCCTCATCAGGCATTATGATCTTATATGAATATAAAGGGTAATCCCACAGCTAAAATAAAAAAGAAAGCATGGTTCCCCCTTAATATTCATAGCAGACCCTCATTCAGGATTAGCATCTGCTATGATTATAAAAGGGAACTGTGTGTCAAAAAAAAACAAAAAAAACATGTTGGTTCCCCTTTCCTATTCAACTTAGCATTAAAAAAATGTAAGGTAATGGTAAGATAAGCAAGGTAACGGGGGCACTGGTCATCAGGATAAGAAGGAGGGGGGCACTGAAGAGCACTGTATAGAGGCATGCATTACAAGTCAAGCTTTCAAAAATTAAATACCTGTAGATGATATGAATCAGATTGCGCATCTTAGAGTCCCATGTAGCCCGATACCTCTGCTACTGGGAATATGTGATACACTAGAGGCCACCAGAGCTAAGAAATGATTTGTCTTTTATGCAGCGTTTTACACCAGAAAGGCAATACTATGTCAGTGGAACAAATCACTCCCACCCACCTTACAGATGTGGAAATCCCTGGTAAAAGCGGCGCTAACATTATATAAACTGACCTACATGGGGCGTAACTGCCCTAAAAAGTTCAACAAGATCTGGGTGGCATGGGTGGAGGCCAGGCAGCTAACTATTGAATGACTTGAGGGTACGGCTTCCCACCATTTCCGGCCGATGAGAGGCCAGTGAGGCGGGTCTGGTTACAATGCAAGGCGATACCCCAGTCTACTTGACTCCCTCCTCTTCTCCGTGAGACATTTATATTCCCCTGATACCCTATTGGGCACCCTCCAATTGTCTCCTTTCTTCAAATGTAGTTATGACCGATTTTTGTATTCGCACTGATGATTTGCTGATATGATGTCCATGTTAAACCTTGATGTTGTGATCTAATATATTTACTCTTACCCCGTGTATATGTAACGCTGCTGTCTGCCTAGATATATGTTATGTATCTTTATTTTGAAAACTGAATAAAATTTTCTGTTAAAAAAAAAAAATTAACTACTTAGCACCCGCGCTATAGCTGAAAAATGGCGACAGCACAGGCTTAAAATACCGGAAGGGCGTGCATGGACGTCCACCCGTTCTCGCGCTGCCCGGCGCGCGGATGGCATGCTCTATGATCACCAAGTCCTTGGGACTCGGCTGATCACAGATCGGTTAAAGGGCCAATCACAGTGGGCCCTTTACCACATGATCAGCTATCAGCCAATGATCATGGAAGTAAACAAAAGCCGGTTATCTGCTTTTTTTTCCCTCACGCTGCCAATGTGAAGAAAAGCTGAATGCCGTTAACCGGCTTCTGTTAAAGGGACATCAGTCCCACACAATGCACATCAGTGCCACTAATCAGTGCCCTCTAGTGTTGCTAATCAGTACCCACCAGTACTGCTAATCAGTGCCCACCAATACTGCTAATCAGTGCCCACCACTGCCACCTATTAGTGCCCAGTGCTGCCAACCAGTGCCCATCAGTGCCTTATCATCAGTGTCACTAATCAGTGCTGCCTATCAGTGCCCCCTATCAGTGCAGAGAATCTGTTCCATCTATCAGTGCCCATCAGTGCCATCTATTAGTGCCTATCAGTGCCACCTATCAGTGCCCCATCAGTGCAACCCACCAGAGCAGCCTCATCTGTGCCTCCTGATCAGTGCCCACCAGTGCCGCCTCATCAGTGCCCATCAGTACCACCTCATCAGTGACCATCAGTGCAGCCTATCAGTGGCTATCAGTGCTGCATCATCTCCATACATCAGTGAAGGAGAAAAATGACATATTTTACAAACAAAATATGAAAAACTTTTTTTTCCAAATTTTCTTTTTTTTTTGTTTGTTTAGCAGAGGTGATTAAATACCACCAAAAGAAAGCTCTAATTGTGTGAAAAAAAAGTCATATGGGTACAGTGTTGCATGACCGTGCAATTGTCATTCAAAGTGTGACAGCGCTGAAAGCTGAAAATTTCCCTGGGCAGAAAGGGAGTATAAGTGCCCAGTAAACAAGTGGTTAAATAAAATAAAACCAATTGCTGTTAAAGCGGAAGTAAAATCCGCTATAGTTTTTTTTTTTTTAAGGCCCCCCTAGGTGAGTTATGTCGTACTGTACTAGTATGCACAGCATACACACGGGAGTCACATCACTGCGGCATGGATCAGGGGCTGATTGGGGCCGTAAATGTTCACTGAGCTGCGCATGCACGGCTCAGTGAACATGAGAGCGGACAGGCAGACGGATGCATTTATGGCAGAAGAGACCAACAGGGTCTCTTCTGTGATAAATACCCAGCCTGTCAGCCATTTGATTAAAAAACAAGTTTACTTCCACTTTAAAAATAACGAATAGTTCAAAATCAGTCCATTAAAAACCATGAGTGTGTGAGAAGGAGTGACATCACAGCTGTATACAGCCCATCGCATCTGATTCGCACAGGAATCGCACCACATTCCTGTGCAAATCACATGCAACATCTGTGCGGGGCAATAAATTTGTATAGCTGAAATTGCACCGCATCCACACAAAAAAGGTGCAGGACCCTTTTTTTCCCCCGCACTGGAATCGGATCGCATGAGTGTTCACACCTTTGCGATCCGATTCTGTCAATCACACTGCATTTTGCAAACCACTTTGGGGTGTCATTAACTTGAAATTGACACCCGCTGCGATTCGCATGAACACAGTGCGATTTCAATGCGATAAGTTACACTGACAGTGTGGTTGCTCTTCTTTCACAGACACATCTGTTGTTGTGGGGAGGACGTCCTGGAAATCGTGTCTACAGGATAGGATGTGAAGCATAATCTCACTAGTAGAGGGTGAAAAAAACTGATATTGGTTTTATCCCTACCCTACCCTAGCCAAGAGAAAAATACATAGTTTTGCTTTAAATGTACTGTAAGTCTATACTTGGTGCCTGCAAAGTATTGCAACTTCATCGGTGGATCAGGTTTGCAGTGTTCAGGCACCTCTTTCTCCAGTCCATACAGACCTTAAATAGGAATCCAGGTTTCATCTTATTTTGTGAGCCAAGATGCCCATAATAGACTGTTTCCATAACAGAGTGATACAGCGGTTGTATGTCCTGTAATATACATAAATTACACGACTAAAGGTGACATCCCGTCTGATGCCGAAATTAAAGAGACTCAGGCTGAGTGCTTCTTTGCCATTCAGGGGAAGCCTTGTATTTTTATCAATGAATACAAGGCTTCATCTGATTGGCTGGGGTGACATATTGATGTCATTAGCCTGTCTGTCCAACTTGACCATTCGGAGGAAGCCTTGTATTCACTTATAATAATACAAGGCTTCTCCTGAATGGCCGAATATCACACAGCCCAACTGCTGCCAGAACACAGCTTATTATGTGTAGCTAAAAGCCAGCTTGGCCCAGACAAGATATTATAAGGTTTGTGTTACAGCCATGGCCATGTTTTATGTTATACAGATTTTCATATTATGTGAGTCTAATTAGTAAGCACTTTGGCATGCAGTTTTCACTGAAGGAAACCACTACTTTTTTACTTAATAGGCTCTCTTTAAAGCCCCGTAACATGGGCCAACCATCAGGCAGTATCCGGCGGTTCAATAGAAACTGTCTAACATTTGGCAGGCAGCCAGTGTTTTGGCAAGGGACTGTCCCCCTGTCAGAACACAATAGCTCAGTGGGGGAGATCTCTGTACTAACATTGGATAGTTAGTCCAGCAGCTCCTCTCCAGGTCTTAAGGATTTTTTTTTGTTAAGCCCGCTGGGTTGAAGAGAAAAAAAACTGCTAGTGTGTATTAGGCTTAAACTCCCCAGGTTTATCTAAAATAATAGAATTTCCGGGTACACGGCTGCGTCCAGTCACAGTGCCGGAGCCGCGTACCCGGAAGCAAGATCCGAGGGAAGATGTCCGCTCCCTCAGAGGGGACCGAGCAGCCGGGTTGGATCTTCGTTTCAAGGTGAGTATTTCATAATGAGCTCCTTATGCTATTGTCTTGCAGATTTTTATTTTATTTTTTATTTTTTTCCGGGTAGACAACAGCTTTAAGTGTAAGTGATCTTTGTTTTTAATAAATCAGTTTTGGATATACTGCATCATGAAGCCTTTGTTTTTTACCTTATGAGTCTGGGATACTTCTGGATAAGTGAATCCATGCTCTACTAGATCCTCTGCTAAACAAGTCACTCCAGTCTTTCCGGCAAGGTCCGGCACTATTGCCGGGCCTTTGCCGCGACATACACGGCGCATGCGCCGTAACGCAGCAGCGGATTAGAGGGGGAATATCTCCTAAACTGTACAGGTTTAGGAGATATTTATTTTACCTACAGGTAAGCCTTATTATAGGCTTACCTGTAGGTAAAAGTAAAATGGGTAGACAACCGCTTTAAGATCAGGGAAAACAGCGAATTCAAACAGCCGCAGCTCCTAGCCAGCAAGCTGATGCGTGGTGACATCCAAAGGTACTGCTTCACCCAACATGTTTCCCCTTACAAGGCATTGACTAAGACCAGAGACACAATATATTATCCATTTTTTTTTTATTGTAAAAAATAAAAGATGAAGTTGCGACAAGTATATCGATACCAAACATGCCAAATCCTAAAAGTGTGCTTGCCTGTGAAATGCCGACATACTGTGCTTCAGAACCAAAAAATGTTCATAAGAGACACTTCAAAAGCCTTTATAGATTATCAGTTTAGAGTTAACCATGAATGATGGTCCTAGAACTATTGTTCTCACTCGTGTGGATAATCGCTGTTATCATATGTGGGCACATCTGTCGGTGCATGTATGTGGGTGCAGGGGACTTAAACATTATTATTTGTTTTTTTCCTATTTATTTTATTTTACCATATCATTTAAAAATGCAATCCTCATTTTTTAAATCTTTTTGGATCGTTAATTTGCTTTATCATTACAGGCGGTTCCCTAGTTACAAACATCTGACTTACAAACGACTCCTACTTACAAACGGAGGGAGACAACAGGAAGTGACAGGAAATCTTCCCCTAGGAAGGGAAATTCACTCCTGTAAGAGTTATTATGGGAAAAAGGGGTCTCCACTGATGCTTTATCACCAATCCTTGTTTCCACAACAACCCAAAATTAAAAAAAAAAAAAAACAGGAAGTGAGGTGACATCTTCTGAACAGAAATATAGACAGCAAAACAAACATTACAGGGGAGTTACCCTTCCCTGTGCTATCCAAAAAGCTTAAAAATAGTTTTTTTTGGCTGGAGCTACACTTAAAAAATGTACCTCTTCCAACTTACAAACAAATTCAACTTATGAACAAACCTACAGTCCCCATCTTGTTTGTAACCCGGGGACCGCCTGTATTCGAATGTTTAAGGATTTTTTCTGACAAGCCAAATACAGTATCTCACAAAAGTGAGTACACCCCTCAGATTTTTGTAAATATTTTATTATATCTTTTCATGTGACAACACTGAAGAAATTACACTTTGCTACAATGTAAAGTAGTGAGTGTACAGCTTGTATAACAGTGTAAATTTGCTGTCCCCTTAACCACTTGCCGACCGCCGATCAGCATCTGACGGCGGCAAAGTGGCTCTGTAAGACGAAACGCCGTCATACGATGGCGGCCGCCAGATCGCGCACAGTGAGCGCGGGCGTGCCGCCGGAGGCGCGCCCGCGTGCTCACTGTGTCCGGGGAGGGCCAGGGAGCGGGTGCGGCGGCTTCGATTGCCGCCGGCCACCCGCGATGCCCCCCGGAGTGAAGGAGCGGAGGTCCGTGTAAGTAAACACGGACCTCCGCTCTGTGTGAAGGGGGAAGGGCTGTGATCACAGCCTTCCTGTACGTGAAGGCTGTGACCACTTCCCTTCCCCAGATAGTGCAGTCCCCCTACAGTTAGAACACGCCCAGGGAACATACTTAACCCTTAGAGCGCCCCCTGCAGGTTAACCCCTTCACTGCCGATGGCATTTACACAGTAATCAGTGCATTTTTATAGCACTGATCGCTGTATAAATGCCAATGGTCCCAAAAAAGTGTCAAAATGTTCCGACATGTCCGCTGAAATATCGCAGTACCGCTAAAAATCGCAGATCGCCGCCATTATTAGTAAAAAATAAAAACCCCAAAAATGAATTCTCATCATCCGTAAACGCGACCACTTTTGCGCAAACCAATCAATAAACACCGAATGTGATTTTTTTTTATCGCAAATATGATGAAGAATATGAATCGGCCAAAAACGGTGGAAAAAAATGTTTTTTTATAGTTTTTTTTTGGATTTGTATTTTAGCAAAAAGTAAGAAATTTGTTTTTTTTTGCAAAATTGTCGCTCTTCTTTTGTTTATAGCGGCGATGAGAAATGATGCAGCGGTGATCAAATACCACCAAAAGAAAGCTCTGTTTGTGGGAAAAAAAGGACGCAAATTTCGTTTGGGTACAACGTCGCATGACCGCGCAATTGTCAGTTAAAGCGACGCAGCGCCGAATCGCAAAAAGGGCTCTGGTCCTAAAGCTGGAAATCCTTCCGGTCCTTAAGTGGTTAAAATAACTCAACACACAGCCATTAATGTCTAATCTGCCGGCAACAAAAGTGAGTACACCCCTAAGTCAAAATGTCCAAATTGGGCCAAATTAGTCATTTTCCCTCTCCGATGTCATGTGACTCGTTAATTTAACAAGGTCTGAGGTGTGAATGGAGAGCAGGTGTGTTACATTTTGTGTTATTGCTCTCACTCTCTCATACTGGTCACTGGAAGTTCAGCATGGCAGCTCATGGCAAAGAACTCTCTGTGGATCTAGAAAAAGAATTGTTGCTCTACATAAAGAGGGCCTAGGCTATCCAGAGGCTGTGAACAAATAGAGAGTGGGACCGCACACAGTTGCAGTGGAAAAAATCAATACATTTATTGTAAAATAGCAGTAAATCCAGCACGACCATCAAGGGTTATGACTAAGTTTCCGTGAAACGCGTTAACCATGTGTCTATGGTCTTGCTTTTGCCTGCCTTGATGGATTTACTGCTATTTTACAATAAATTTATTGATTTTTTCCACTGCAACTGTGTGTGGTCCCACTCTCTATTTGTTCATGGACCTGGATGACGGACTTCAGACCTGCACCTTTCAGTTGGGATTACCTTAAACATCTACACCTGGAGCTATTCCACCCTCCCTCTTTTGTTAGCTATCCAGAGGCTGCCTTTGGGAAATAGACGTATGAGTGCTGCCACCATTGCTGCAGAGATTGAAGGGATAGGGGGTCAGCCTGCTCAGATTATACGCCGCACACTGTATCAAATTGGTCTACATGACTTTGGTCCCAGAAGGAAGCCTCTTCTAAAGATTATGTACAAGAAAGCCCGCAAACAGTTTACTGAAGATAAGCAGATTAGGGTGGAACTGGAAGATAAACATATTTGGTTCAGATGCTGTCAAGCATGTGTGACGGCAACCAGGTGAGGAGTACAAAGACAAGTGTGTCTTGCCTCCAGTCAAGCATGGTGGTGGGAGTGTCATGGTCTGGGGTTGCATGAGTGCTGCCGGCATTGGGGAGCTACAGTTCATTGAGTGAACCATGAATGCCAG
Organism: Glandirana rugosa; assembly: GCA_018402905.1. Classification (NCBI taxonomy): domain Eukaryota; kingdom Metazoa; phylum Chordata; class Amphibia; order Anura; family Ranidae; genus Glandirana; species Glandirana rugosa. Next base: position 662,489 of record BLSH010152872.1, read on the forward strand.
CATGTACTGTGACATACTGAAGCAGAGCATGATCCCCTCTCTTTGGAGACTGGGCCACAGGGTAGTATTCCAACATGATAATAACCCCAAACACCTCCAAGACAACCACTGCCTTGCTAAAGAAGCTAAGGGTAAAGGCAATGGACTGGCCAAGCATGTATCCAGACCTAAACCTTATTGAGCATTTGTGGGGCACCCTCAAATGGAAGGTGGAGAAGCGCAAGGTCTCTAACATCCACCAGCTTTGTGATGTCGTCATGGGGGAGTGAAAGAGAACTCCAGTCGCAACCTGTGAAGCTCTAGTGAACTCCATGCTCAAAAGGGTTAAGGCAATGCTGGAAAATAATGATGGCCACACAAAATATTTACACTTTGGGCCCAATTTGGACATTTTCACTTAGGGGTGTACTCACTTTTGTTGCCAGCGGTTTAGACATTAATGGCTGTGTGCTGAGTTATTTTGAGAGGGCAGCAAATTTACACTGTTAGGGCCCTTTCACACAGGCTTTTCTGTTTTCGGATTCTGTTTGCTTAGAGGGGATCGGGGAGCTGTCAGAGCCCTGCTCTGCTCTATGGAAATCGTATGACAACGGACCGCCTGTCCGTTGCCATCCGATTCGCTCCAAGCTGATTCTACAGATGGATGGAAAATAGGTTTCTATCCGTCTGTATTTCACATACAGGATCGGATCGGAGAACGATGGGTGTCAGCGGACATGTCTCCGCTAACATCCGCCGCTCCATAGGGCTGCATGGAGCATCCGATCATGTCCTCCTGAAAAAACTGACAGGCAGACCTGAATGGAAAGCCAGTGTAAAAGGGCCCTTATGCAAGCTGTACACTCACTACTTTACATTGTAGCAAAGTGTCATTTCTTCAGTGTTGTCACATGAAAAGATAGAATAAAATATTTACAAAAATGTGAGGGTGTACTCACTTTTATGAGATACTGTATATCCTCTGATGGTCTTGTTTTATCCCTTGTGCTTTGTGTGGGCTCATTGGAAAGCATTCCCTGAAGACAATCTCTTGTGATTATTGATGTATAGGACTAATGTGAGTTACTTAATGTTTTTGAGTATTGCCAGCTGTTTTTTTATGTACCCTTTGAGATATTTTGTTTTCTTTTTTGAGTTTTCCATGAGGATTAATATTGATATGTACATGTATTGCAGAAATCACCATAGAGAATCTATTTCCCCGAAGAAGACATACGCTATCTGCAAGTTGAAATGTGTGGGTCTCTATTTATATATGTTATATTCTCTTTACAGTATATGAAACATCATTTATAATGGTTCCAATATTGCATCATATATGCAGGGTATTTATATATATATATGTTTTTATGATGGTTTTGTAATGTATAGAGCCATATGGCCCAATGGGCTTTTTAATATTTTGGTATTGAATAAAATGTGCAACTTTCATCAACCATGTATATATAAATTAATTTTGTTATTAGGAGCCTAAAAGTCCTGTGTTTTTTTCTCCCAGTGTGTATTTGCTCAGTCCTCATCTGTCTGCAAATCCTCTGTGCAGGGTGGGGGAAAAGCCCCCTATATGATAGCACACTATAATGACAGGGATCTATTTAAACTCCCTGATGTCTTCCATGCCTTCCCTTGCAGCTAATGGAGCACAGATTGTGCGCCATTAGCTGCTTTCCCCGACCGCTGAACTGACAGTGCTGAATTAGGAAGTGATGTAATATACATCACTTTTCAGGCAATGGAGGGGTAGCTGATCTCCCTCTTTTGCACTCATGGACACCAGCCATGCCAGTTCTGGGCCCACATATTGGACAGCAGAGCCTGGATTACATGACAGGAGCAGCTGAGTGGGGGATCAGTACCTTCACTGGGGGGTGGAAGTGATTGGGCAGCTATGATGCCCACAGTCGGCTGAACAATATTAAACACAGCCCCACCTTATATAACAGTGTGTTTAAAATCCATTTTTACCAGCCACCATTTATGAACAGCACAGGCAGACAAGTGGTATATATTTTATAAATGATACGACCAACAAGAACTATTTCTTAATCATGGAAAAGATAGCAGGGGTGTCCGTCCGTTATAATGCAGAACACTACATAAATATTCCTATATGGAGTTGGCAGACTTTCTCCGAGAAGATAAGCAGTCTCAGCACATTTCGGGATGTAAGTCTGAAGATGTTCCCTTAGTAGATGTGGCAAGCGGCATCATTCAGAAGAAGGTCACTTACTGCTCCAAGGGAGATGGGTTTATTCGGTGGCCAAGAGCCTTATACGCATGTGCACAGACAAGAAGGAAAACATAATAAGCACCACTTTTATCTGTCACCCCTGATTACACACAGACTGATGTCTCCTGAAGGAATGGTTCTTGCTGTTGCTGAGAACTTCGAATTTGTAAATGAACATAGCACCACAATCTACAAATAGGTTTATTACAACACGGGGACACGTAGATGCATTGAATGATAGCTTGCAAAATTAACACAGCAACTCTAGCTTGGTTAATTATATAAAAGTGCAATTTAGGCTATTCTGTTATTCAAATTTGCCTTTCCACTTAATGTTGTAGTCTGGTAAAAACTGTGAAGGAATCAAGATTTCCAGAATCCTCATGCTCCTGCTGCCTTTCCCACAAAGCTATGTACAGCACCCCCTGCAAAGTCCATAGGTTACTGCACCTCTAGAACAGTCTAGGGGTGCCGTCAAATAAAACACAACACAAATGTGCACAGCCACATATTTCGTGGTACTACACACATGCTACACATGTGCCGCGCGTGTGCTCTTCTCCAGAGAAAATAAACTTAAAGCAGAAATTCCGGTTTCCATTACTTAAGATGCAGATGTATGCGTCCAAAGCCGATTGAAGAATCAGCTTGGATGAGGACATTGCTGGATCCCTGGACAGGTAAGTTTCCTTATATTAAAAGTCAGCAGCTACAGTACTTGTAGCTGCTGACTTTTATTTATTTTTGAGGGGGGGGGGGGGCTGGAGCTCCTCTGTGTGTAGCCTTTTCTCGTACCTAAGGTCCTCCAGTACCCTTATTAGTTTTGTTGCTTTTCTCTGGACTCTCTCCAGTTACAGCACATTCTTCCTGAGGACTAATGACCAGAACTGGACAGCATACTCAACATATGACTGAACCAGAGCTGTATAAAGTGGTAATGTTTTCTTTTCCTTCAAATATTTTTTTTTTCTTGTTATCTTCAAATAGCCATCTCCCCAGGTTGGCTATCAAGTGCATGTGGATCCTTGATGGCCTAAATCAAGATCCACTGTTACAGCCCAGATCGAAGCATAGCAGTGGGAATGACTGTGTAGTGCTTGTAAGGACTACACATGACCAGTAGTCTTTGGTTGTCAGTCACATTATTCTTTCCAGGCTGCAGAGCTCCAGACATCTTTCCTGGACCCTGACATCAAAATCTCCAGAAAAAGTAGCTGCTGGTCTCATTGCACTGTAAATGTGATTAGGTGAAGTGGTCTGCTTATTGGTCTTGGTTACCATTTTTGTTAGTGTGAGCCCTTTATAATGGTGTGCTGCAGGATGTGGGAGAACTGGCCATACACGTTGGGGCCATGCACACAATGCCATGGCCATACACTCTGCCGAGTCACCTTTTTAACTGAGGGCATGCTGCCTCTGTTCTAGCTACATTGTTGACTTTGAGGCCTCATACACACGGACATCTCTTAAAAAATAAACAAAACGTCAGGCCCGACGTCAAGGAAAAGAAATCGGCATTTTTCGGCGTTAGGCATCAGCGTTAGTGAGCATTGGCGTCAATAGACGTTTTTTAAAAATAAAATCATCCCTCTGCTATTTTTCAACCTAAAAACGTTGGTGTCAAAAAACACCGGTTAACGCCGGTACAATATTAGTTGGCGTTTGTTGGCGTTTTGCGGCGTCGGCGTCAAAAAATGCCAAAACGTTACAGCCTCAGAAGGCGCTGGCCGTGGGTTCTAGTTTCGGCTCACTAACGCCGACGCCATCTACAGCTCAAAAACGTCTGTGTTTTTATGGGGCCATTGAATAACATGGAGAGCTGCAAAAAATGCCAGAAAACGCCGGCGTCAAAAAACGTCCGTGTGTATGAGGCCTTACTGTAGACTGTAAATTGTGGCTGCCATCTTGATTGAGGTTGTTTGCCCTTTTTCCATAGGTAATATATACTGCTGGTACAGGAAGTGGGAGGGGTGGGCTTACATGCAGGCACCATTTCTCCCAGGACACACACAACTTCACTACTGCTTATTGCCTCACCCCTGTTGGAGTGCAAGTACAGTGCATCACACTCTTTTTGGCAACACCCCTTAGGGTCATTATCTACTACATTGTTGGTCTCAGCTTGGGCCACCTGGTCTGCTTTAACCCAAAAATACTTGAATGTGTCTGTGGAGGATTTCATATCTCAGATTGTGCAAGTGCTAACGCAGCTTGGGCACAAGGTACATTGGAAGCCTCCATTCTAGAAATTCCAGATGCCTCCGAACCAAATCTGGAGGCAGATTAGCTTTACTTTATGAGTAAAGGGGACAAGATGTGATCTAGAAGGAGTTAGTTTCTGCCTTAATTAGCACAGTGTGCAAGACTCAGCTGGAGGACTCTTCCAGTAAGGTGACAGAATCTGCCCTGGTCTATTAAATGTACAGACCTAAACAATCTGCAAAGGTTTTTCCATATTATTACTTTTTTCACAGTTTCATCTACAAAGTATGGAAATGCCCAGGCAAAATCTTGGCTCTACCAAAGAATTTTTGATCTGATACCCTATACAAAGGGCCATGCCAGAATATGGATTTGTGGTGAATCCTCCATTTCCAAACTGAATAAAGCTACAATTATGCTTGCAGGCAGGTTGCTCATTGCTGCATTAATGAGTTAGTGGCTGGCCCAGGCTGAAGGAGGGAAATGGTTAACTGTGTGTGCTCAGTTGCCAGGCTTTTTAGATCTGGCCTACTTACCAGTGCTAAAAATATGAAAGAAGGCTGGATCCAGGGATCTTGGCCTGCTCTTGACAGTATATGCTGTGAAGGAGGACTGCTGTGCCTTACTGTCCACCGTAGATCAGCCAGCACCTGGAGAATTCTGGCATGGACTAGTACCTTGCAGAGGTATGCCTGTGCAGCCATTCAGTTATAGTAGAATTAGGAAATGTACTCTGTTCACATTGAACTGTAACGTTAAAAGACTTCTCATTAAAGTTGTATCAACTGTTATTAGCGGGTGCATGTTGATTCTGGCGTCTCAAAGGAACCAGGGTCTGTAAAGCACAAAAGGGGTATGAAACTCAGTTACTGCCAAAGTATTAACTCAGAAAGACAAGCAGGAGGAATGCAGTTGCTATGAGTAACCAAGCACTAATTCAAGACGCAAGCAACCAGCCATTAATTAATGTGACAGGTCCTTCGGTAGCTACATAGTTACATAGGTAGTCTGATTGAAAAAAGACACAAGTCCATCTAGTAGTGATGGGTCCATGCCTAGACTCCTTCCCTAGTAGTTGGTTTCCAGTGGCAACCGGAAACGAACCTGCATTATGGAGATCCATGGCCTGGTCACAAGGTAAAGAAGTGAAAGAGTTAATGAGTGCACATATGGGACCCCATTCTGTTACTGGGAATGAGGTAACAGAAATGTACTGGACTGGTGGAAAGAATATGGGCTCAGCAGCATCCCTTCTAATGCAATCTACATCAAGTTACAGTGTGTAGTGACATGGGACAGCACTTTCCAGTTGAATTCTGGATACAATGTGAAAGTTCATCTCAAAGTTGGTAAGCTGCCCTAATCTTTGACTTTTCACATGACCGCAGTCTCTGCCTTGTCCCAGACATTAATGAGCATGTATCCCCACGTGCACGGAGCGAGTATGGCTTGTCCACATGCGGATAGAGGAATCTTCATCTTTTAGTATCCTGCCAATTAAAAATGCAATCTGTGGTCAGATCTATGTGGACAGTCGCTGGATCACTGAATAGTGTCTCAGACAATGAAGTGTGGACAAGTCTACTATGCCAGGATTTGACAAGAAAACAGTGTATGCTCAGTCTTCTTGATCTGACAGAACAAATGGTTTATTGCTGCACTGGATTGAGGCTCCCTAGTGTCAAAACTGCACAGAACCCTCTGACTTATGTTCTGGTCAGTGGACCGGCATCCAAGCAGGTCTAGGCAGACCCCCCACCCCCCCCCCCCCCGTAGGTGATTGACTGGTATGATGACAACCCTTGGATATGATGCTGAGCACGTGCACTCAACTTCTTTGGTCGACCATGGCGAGGCCTGTTCTGAGTGGAACCTGTCCTGTAAACCGCTGTATGGTCTTGGCCACCGTGCTGCAGATCAGTTTCAGGGTCTTGGCAATCTTCTTATAGCCTAGGCCATGTTTATGTAGAGCAACAATTCTTTTTTTCATATCCTCAGAGAGTTCTTTGCCATGAGGTGCCACGTTGAACTTCCAGTGACCAGTATGAGAGAGTGAGAGTGAGAGTGATAAAACCAAATTTAACACACCTGCTCCCCATTCACACCTGAGACCTTGAAACACTAATGAGTCACATGACACAAGGGAGGGAAAATGGCTAATCGGGCCCAATTTGGACATTTTCACTTAGGGGTGTACTCACTTTTGTTGCCAGCGGTTTAGACATCATTGGCTGTATGTTGAGTTATTTTGAGGGGACAGCAAATTTACACTGTTATACAAGCTGTACAATCACTACTTTACATTGTAGCAAAGTGTCATTTCTTCAGTGTTGTCACATGAAAAGATATAATAAGATATTTACAAAAAATGTGAGGGGTGTACTCACTTTTGTGAGATACTGTACATACCATAGTTCGTAGACGGTATAACTTTTGCGCAAACCAAGTAATATAGGCTTATCAGGATTTTTTTTTTACCAAAAATATGTAGCAGAATTCATATTGGCCTAAATTTATGAAGAAATTAGATTTCTTAAATTTATTTATTGGATATGTTTTATAGCAGAAAGTAAAAAATATTTTCTCTCTTTTTTTTAACCACTTGCCGACCGCCCACCGTCGCATGACAGCAGCAAAGTGGTTCGATATCACAAATCGCAGTGACCTGACGGCGGCAGCGATATAGCGGTTTGTGAGCGTGCACGCTCACTGTGTTCCGGGGGAGCCAGGGAGTGGGTAGGGTGGACTCGATGTCCGCCGGCTACCCGCAATGGCTCTCCTGTAGTGACAGAACGAAGGTCCGTGTATGTAAACACAAGGTTCTCCATTCTGTCAGGGGGAAGGAATGTGATCACAGGCTCCTTGTATATGGGAGCCGCAATCACTCTCCTCCCCCACTCAGCCCAGCCCCCATACAGTTAGTAACACACACAGGGAACACAGTTAACCCTTACAGCGCCCCCTGCAGGTTACCCCCTTCCCTGCCAGTGCCATTTACACAGTAATCAGTGCATTTTTTATAGCACTGATCGCTGTATAAATGTCATTGGTCCCAAAAAAGTGTCAAAATGGTCCGATCTGTCCGCCGCAATATCACAGTCCCGCTAAAAATTGCAGATCGCCGCCATTACTAGTAAACAATAAATAAAAACCCCATAAATGAATTCTCATCATCCGTAAACGCAGCAACTTTTCGAAACCACTCAAAATACGCCAAATGCAATTTTTTTTACCAAAAATATGAGGAAGAATATAAATTGGCCAAAATGAAAATTTGTCTTTTTTATATCTTTATTTTTAGATATGTATTATAGCAAAAAGTAAGAAATATTGGTTTTTTTACAAAATTGTCGCTCTTTTTTGTTTATAGCGGTGATCAGAAATGACGCAGAGGTGATCAAATACCATCAAAAGAAAGCTCTATTTGTGGGGAAATAAAAGACGCAAATTTTGTTTTGCCAACATGAATGTCAACATGTACTGTGACATACTGTCTGAAGCAGAGCATGATCCCCTCCCTTCAGAGACTGGGCTGCAGGGCAGTATTTCAACATGAGAACGACCCCAAACACACCTCCAAGACAACCACTGCTTTGCTAAAGAAGCTGAGGGTAAAGGTCATGGACTGGCCAAGCGTGTCTCCAGACCTAAATCCTATTGAGCATCTGTGGGGCATCCTCAAGCAGGTGTAGAAGCACAAGGTCTCTAACATCCACCAGCTCTGTGATGTCGTCATGGAGGAGTGGAAGAGGACTCCGGTGGCAACCTGTGAAGCTCTGGTGAACTCCATGCCCAAGAAGGTTAAGGCAGTGCTGGAAAATAATGGTGGCCACAAAAAATATTGATACTTTGGGCCCAATTTGTACATTTTCACTTAGGGGTGTACTCACTTTTGTTGCCAGCGGTTTAGACATTAATGGCTGTGTGCTGAGTTATTTTGAGGGGGCAGCAAATTTACACTGTTATACAAGCTGTACACTCACTACTTTACACTGTAGCAAAGTGTCATTTCTTCAGTGTTGTCACATGGAAATATATAATAAAATATTTACAAAAATGTGAGGGGTGTACTCACTTTTGTGAGATACTGTACATATATATATATATACAGTATATATGTAAAGATATCACAAAACTGATGAGCAGTATAAAGTTAATGTTCTTTAAGGGCTTCCGGAAGGGGAATCAATCTAAATAAGTCTGGGGCTCATTCACATTGCCTCTCGTTTCAATGCTCTTTCATGCACTGTATGAATAATTGAGAACACTTTATTTTCAACAGGCCCCATACTCACCTACAGCAACTCACCAAAATAATGCAGCACGCTTAATGTTTTAACAGTATTAAACGTAACCACTTCTGACCCCGTCACACTTATAATGCAGCAAGGCGGATCTATTATGCAAATCGCAGTATTGGTACGATATAGCAGGCGTGCGCATGGCCCCAGAGCCGGTGCGCGTGGACAGCGGGTGGGATGTCCGCTGGCCACCCGCGATTGCTCCACAGAGAGGCAGAACAGGAATCTGCTTATGTAAACAAGACAGATCCCTGTTCTGTCATGGGAGTTCAGAGTGATCGTGTGTTCCTAGTGATCAGAAACAGCGATCTCTCTGCCAGTCAGTCCACTCCCCCTACAGTTAGAAACACCTCCCTAGGGAACACTAACCCTTTGATCATCACTAGTGTTAACCCCTTCTCTGCCAGTGTCATCATTTACACAGTAATCAGTGCATTTTTATAGCACTGATAGCTGTGTAAATGTCACTGGTCCCATAAAAGTGTCAAAAGTGTTCGATCTGTCAGCCGCAATGTTGCAGTCCCAATAAAAATCACTGATCACTGCCATTACTAGTAAAAAAAAAAAATGATAAAAATGCCATAAATCTATCCCCTATTTTGTAGGCGCTATAACTTTTGCACAAACCAATCAATATACGCTTATTGCAAATTTTTTTACCAAAAATATGTAGTAGAATACATATTGGCCTAAACTGAGCAAGAAATTAGTTTTTTTTTACATTTTTTGGGGGATATATATTATAGCAAAAAGTAAAAAATATTGTTTTTTTCCAAAATTGACGCTCATTTTTTGTTTATAGTGCAAAAAATAAAAGCCACGGTGATCAAATACCACCAAAAGAAAGCTTTATTTGTGGGAAAAAAAGGACATCGATTTTGTTTGGGTACAACGTCGCACAACCGTGCAATTGTCAGTTAAAGTGATGCAGTGCCATATCGTAAAAAATGGCCTGGTCAGGAAGAGGGTAAATCCTTCCAGGACTGAAGTGGTTAATAAAATGAATTAAATGCACGTAAATGTATAGAAATGTATATACATACAGGTACAGTCAAAACATGTATACTATGTGTTTTAAATGCATTTTTAATGCTAGTGAGGGGAATTTACTAAGACTGGAGCAGATAGAATCTGGCAACTAATCCACATCCAATTCGCACATACACTATATTACCAAAAGTCTTGGGACACCTGCCTTTACACACACATTAAATTTAATGGCATCCTAGTCTTAGTCCATAGGGTTCAATATTGAGTTGGCCAACAATTTGCAGCTATAACAGCTTCAACTCTTCTGGGAAGGCTGTCCACAAGGTTTATAAGTGTGTCTATGGGAATGTTTGACCATTCTTCCAGAAGCGCATTTATGTGGTCAGGCACTGATGTTGGACGAGAAGATCTGGCTCGCAGTCTCCGCTCTAATTCATCCCAAAGGTGTTCTATTGGATTGAGGTCGGGACTCTGTGCAGGCCAGTCAATTTCCTCCACCCCAAACTCGCTTATCCATGTCTTTATGGACCTTGCTTTGTGCACTGGTGCGCCGTCATGTTGGAACAGGAAGGGGTCATCCCCAAACTGTTCCGTCAAAGTTGGGAGTATGAAATTGCTGACGCCTTAAGTTTTTCCTTCACTGGAACTAAGGGGCCAAGCCCAACCCCAGAAAAAAAACACCAAATGATTTGAACCATTAGATGGATGAACGAGTTTGGGGTGGTGGAACTTGACTGGCCTGCACAGAGTCCTGACCTTAACCCGATAGAACACCTTTGGGATAAATTAGAGCAGAGACTGTGAACCAGGCCTTCTCGTCCACATCAGTGCCTGACCTCACAAATGTACTTCTGGAAGAATGGTCAAACATTCCCATAGACACACTCCTAAACCTTGCGGGCGGCCTTCCCAGAAGAGTTGAAGCTGTTATAGCTGCAAAGGGTGGGCCAACTCAATATTGAACCCTACAGACTAAAACTGGGATACCATTATAGTTCATGTTCATGTAAAGGCAGGCATTTCAATACTTTTGGTAATATAGTGTATGTGAACCTAGCCTCACTGAACAAGCTGAAGCTAGAGGTTGATTGGTTACTGTGCACAACTGCTCCAGATTTCGTCTCCTCCAGTTTTAGTAAATTACCCCCAATGAGTCCATAGCATGAAAAAATGTGTCAAGATATGTTTGAATTCAAATTTCCCTGTTACTGTATGCATTTTGTGTTGTGTGAATGTGACCTCAACCAGTTAGGACTATTTTAAAGGTATGTTTTTTCAGTGAACTTCCCTGCAATGCTTTATCTCAGTCACCTCCATCCTCTTTGCTAACAGCTCCTACAATAGAACAGTATTTTAAAAAGAAAACATTCAGAACATTAGGCTCTATGCACACTGGGCTTAAAACGTCTGTTCTCTTGGGAGTAAAAAACGCTCATATAGATCATTTTTTGTACAAAGTCTACACGAGTTTAGGAGAGATTTACGTTTTTTCTGAGTGTAAGCTCCAATCAGAAACACAAACCAGAAGGGTTTTTTTCTGCCTCTAAACGTTGAGCTCAAAATATGCCTCTAAACGTCCTTATGTGAATGGACACATAGGATAACATTGAGCTGCTTCTACAGGCAGAACACAAAACTCCTGTAGAAGCAACGTTTTTTAAGCCAGTGTGCATGGAGCCTTACTTTACGTTAAGCCCAGGGAGCAAGTAAATCTTTTACATTTCAGAATTCAAGTGTTTAGATATTTTCTCTGTACTATACGATGTACACAGGTAAAATAAGTATTGAACACATCACTATTTTTCTAGGTAAATATATTTCTAAAGGTGCTATTAACATGAAATGTTCACCACATGCGGGTACAACCCATGCAATCCAAACATACAAAGAAACCAAAACATGTAAGTTCAGAAATTAAGTTATGTGTAATAAAATGGAATGACACAGGGAAAAGGTATTGAACGCATGGAGGTGTAAAAAGGCATGGAAAGTCAAGACACCAGCTGAAATCTATCAGTAATTAGAAAACAATCCCACCTTTTGTCAGTGCAAATTAATATCAGTTGGTTCAGTCTCAAATAATGGCCTATAAAAAGGTGTCTCATTACCAAGGTGCCACACAAGAAAGATCTCATGATGGGTAAAAGCAAAGAGCTCTCCTCAAGACCTTTGCAACCTTATTGTTGAAAAACATACTGATGGCATTGGTTACAGAAGGATTTCTGAATTTCTGAATGTTTCAGTGAGCACTGCTGGGGCCATAATTCGGAAGTGGAAAGAAGATCATTTCATCATAAACCGGCCACAGTCAGGTTCTCCTTGCAAGATTTCTGTGTAAAGTGAGTGAAAAAAATTATCAGAAGATTGCATGAAAGTGTTGACAAAATATGGTGAAGATAAGTACATCCTATTTTGAATGGAACAATCCAATATGCAAAATGTGAATAATAATAATATAAGTATGGAAAAACTCAAATAAACACATAATAAACACATAATAAATGAACACTTGTGCATATAAAAGGTGCCTGGCTAAATATTAAATGCATAATAGTCCAAAGTTCAAACAATATTGAATATGGGGTGATATATACAACAGGGTGATCGGTCCCTTTCCCAATCCCACAGTGATTATAGGTGGTTGATGACTATTTTTGCCGTGCCACCTGCCTCTAGGTTTCCTGGTGAGGGTAACACGGCTTGGACAACTCTATGGTGGCCCATAGTATAATGACGTTTAACCACAATTTTATTATTTAAAAGCAACTAGTTTCACTCACTTTTTTACAGTTAAAACAAATACTCCACAAGCAGTGAGCTCTTATACCAGCGTCACTTCCGGTTTTGCCTATAGCATCAACCACCTATAATCACTGTGGGATTGGAAAATGGACCGATCACCACATTGTATATATCACCCCATAATCAATATTGTTTGAATTTTGGATTATTATGCATTTAATATTTAGCCACAATAGTCACATTTGTTTTGTATACTATTGGCACTTGTAATTTAGATCACAGTTGACTCAGACACCAGGTATGAGTGTTCAGTTATTATGTATATTGCTTATTTGAGTTTTTACACTGAGGATTTTGGCACAGCTACTGATTAACCTTTATATATATATCATTATTTTTCACATTTTGCATATTGGATTGTTTCATTCAAAATATGATATACTTATCTTCACCATATATTGTCCACACTTTCATGCAATCATGTGGTTGGGCACATAATCACAGAAAATTAGGATCTCCCTTCTTAGTTATTAACCAGTTCCCAACCGGCTCGCGTACATTTACTGCTGCAAGTTGGCAGCATAGAGCAGATCGGCGTCTACAAACAGCAATTTGGGCACCTGCAGCCCGCACGCTCCCTGAGTGGGGCCGTGGGTTGGGTGGACTCGATGTCCGCCGGCGACCCGCGATCACCTGCTACAGCAGCAAATCGGGGAACCGCCAATGTAAACACGGCAGTTCCCCTTTATGTCAGGCGACATGACAGTGATCTACTAGTTAGATCTGTCATGCCCCTGCCAGCCCAGCCCCCACACAGTTAGAACATGCCTAGGGAATGCAGTTAACCCCTTGATTGCCCGTTGCAGGTTAACCCCTTTCCCTGCCAGTGACATTTACACAGTAATCAGTGGTTTTTTTAGCGCTGTTTAACTGTCAATGGTCCCAGAAAGGTGTAAAAAATGTCCAATTTGTCCGCCGCAATATGGCAGTCCTGATAAAAATCACTGATCGCCGCCATCACCAGTAAAAAAGTAAAAACGCCATAAATGAATATGAATAATTATGGTTTGCAAACATGGCAACTTTTGCGCAAACCAATCAATAAACGCCAATTGCGATTTTTTTTGCCACAAATATGTTGAATAAATATTGGCCAAAGCTGATGAATAATTTTTTCTTTTGGACATTTATTATAGCAAAAGTAAAAAATATAGTTTTTTTCAAAATTGTCGCTACTTTTTTGTTTATAGCGGTGATCAGAAGTGACTTAGAGGTGATCAAATACCACTAAAAGTAAGCTATATTTCTGGGGAAAAAAGGATGTCAATTTCCTTTGGATACAACGTCACACGACCGCGCATTTGTCAGTTAAATCGACGCAGTGCCGTATTGCAAAAAGTGCTCTGGTCATTAAGGGGGTAAATCCTTCCGGGGCTGTAGTGGTTAACCATTTCCCATCCGGGCCATTTTTGGCACTCGTCTCCTACATGTAAAAATCATCTTTTTTTGCTAGAAAATTACTCAGAACTAGGGAATAAAATGGCGATCTTTGCAACTTTTTATGTCACGTGGTATTTGCGCAGGAATTTTTCAAACACTTTTTTTGGAAAAAAAGTTTCATGAATAAAAAAGAAACAAAACAGTAAAGTTAGCCCATTTTTCTGTATATTATAAAAGATGATATTATGGCGAGTAAATAGATACCAAACATGTCACACTTTAAAATTGCAAACACACGTGGAATTGCGCCAAACATTGGTACTTAAAAATCTCCATAGGCGACACTTTAAATTGTTTTACAGGGTACATGTTTAGAGTTACAGAGTTACAGAGGATTCTAGTGCTAGAATTATTGGTCTTGCTCTAATGCACCTGGCGATACCTCCCATGTGTGATTTGAATGCCGTTTACATATGTGGGTGCGACTTAAGTATGCATTCGCTGTGTGCGAGCTTGCGGGGATGGGAGTGCTTTCAATTTTTTTATTTTTGCTTATTTTACATTTATTTTTTTATTTTTACACTGTCTCTTTAATTTTTTTGGTCACTATTATTCCTTTTACAAAGAATGTAAACATCCCTTGTAATGGGAATAGTGCGTGACAGGTCCTCTTTATGGAGAGGTATGGGGTTATGGGGTCAATAAGACCCCACATCTCACCTCCAGACTGGAAAGACTGAGATCAGAAAAAAAATGAACTCTTTGTTTACTCTCTGATCAACTTCCAAGGGCGACGGATTCCTTCTCCCTGTCGCCGATCGTACAGGCAGCCCGGGAGAAGCACCGGATGGCGGCAAAGGGGGGGGGTTGTCCCCTTCCGCTGCCTATAAGAACGATCAAGCGGCTGAACTGCTGCTATGATCATTCTTATGGTGCAGGGAATCGCTGGCGTGACAAAATGATATCTGAATGGTGCCTGTAGTAGTGTTGCCGGCACTGGGGAGCTACAGTTCATTGAGGGAACCATGAATGCCAACATGTACTGTGACATACTGAAGCAGAGCTTGATCCCCTCCCTTCAGAGACTGGGCCGCAGGGCAGTATTCCAACATGATAAGAACCCAAAACACACCTCCAAGACGACCACTGCAATGCTAAAGAAGCTGAGGGTAAAGGTGATGGACTGGTCAAGCATGTCTCCAGACCTAATCCCTATTGAGCATCTGTGGGGCATTCTCAAACTGAAGGTGGAGGAGCGCAAGGTCTCTAAAATCCACCAGCTCGGTGATGTCATCATGGAGGAGTGGAAGAGGACTCCAGTGGCAACCTGTGAAGCTCTGGTGAACTCCATGCCCAAGAGGGTTAAGGCAGTGATAGAAAATAATGGTGGCCACAAAAAATATTGACACTTTGGGCCCAATTTGGACATTTTTACTTAGGGGTGTACTCGCTTTTGTTGCCAGCGGTTTAGACATTAATGGCTGTGTGTTGAGTTATTTTGAGGGGACAGCACATTTACACTGTTATACAAGCTGTACACTGACTACTTTACATTGTAGCAAAGTGTCATTTCTTCAGTGTTGTCACATGAAAAGATAGAATAAAATATTTACAAAAATGTGAGGGGCGTACTCACTTTTGTGAGATACTGTACATACACTATATGCAAGTTATTCCATTTGCTGATGCACATGGACACCGTTTTTATTATGAGTAAAACATTCTGGCACTTTATTTCACTTTTTTCCTGTGATTTGCACTTTCTGCACACAGATCACTTTGTCTATGTTTAATAGACTTCTTCACCTTTTCCTGATGGGTAATAGGCTTTCTAATACCATTCATATAATTTTAGGTACTGCTCCTCAGTTTTCCCATTGGGGTGCCATGTCTTCCCCACAACTCCCTAGCCAGACACTTGGTGGTGGTTTACATTTGGATGTGTTATCTTAGATTGTTATATACAGTATCTCACAAAAGTGAGTATACCCCTCACATTTTTGTAAATATTTTATTATATCTTTTCATGTGACAGCACTAAAGAAATTACACTTTGCTACAATGTAAAGTAGTGAGTGTACAGCTTGTATAACAGTGTAAATTTCCTGTCCCCTAAAAATAACTCAACACACAGCCATTAATGTCTAAACCACTGGCAACAAAAGTGAGTACACCCCTAAGTAAAAATGTCCAAATTGGGCCCAGTTAGCTATTTCCCTCCCCAGTGTCATGTGACTCGTTAGCATTACAAGGTCAGGGGTGTGAATGGGGAGAAGGTGTGTTAAATTTGTTGTTATCGATCTCACTCTTTCATACTGGTCACTGGAAATTCAACATGGCACCTCATGGCAAAGAACTCTCTGAGGATCTGAAAAAAAGAATTGTTGCTCTATATAAAGATGGCCTAGGCTATAAGAAGATTGCCAAGACCCTGAAACTGAGAAGAAAAAAAGTCTAGGAGTCTCTCAAGAAACGGTACTCCACGGTACAACTTAAAGGTCACTGGTCATACTTTCTCACTCTAGCTATTGTTGTTTAAATTGTGTGGAAGAGGGGTAAGTGTGGGGACTGGAACATTACGATTGCTCAGTGTACTGTGACCCCTCCCTTTATCGATTGACCCGGGTTAAACCTGTAAAAATGAATCCCCACATGAGTGAAAACAACGGTCACCAAATCTGTAATTACCGACACACAACTCAATAAAAATCCCCTGTCCTTTAAATGTGACAATATGTTCGACATGT
>BLSH010152872.1:692135-702932 GCA_018402905.1 Glandirana rugosa
TACTTGATTTTAATTTATTTTCCCTATCCCCATTTATTTGTAGGGCACTTGCCCTAGTTTGAAGATGATTTTAGAACAGTTATATGGCTTCTACCATTAATTAATACTTTTCAGACACAGTTTGAAGATGATCCACATTCACCTCCATTTTTGCTTTTTTTATGTTTTTATTTTTTTTTAAATATTTACAGTTATTTCCCTGGCCCCATTTTTTTGTAGGGCACTTGCCCTACCCTTACCCCCATTTTACTTCCTTTTGCAGCCCTCTAGGGCTTTCCAGGACTTTGTTACAGCCATTTTTGTGCATAAAAGTTCGGGTCCCCATTGATTTCAATGGGGTTCGTTGTCCGTGCGATCGTTCGGGTTCCGTCCGGACCCGGACCCGGACTTTGTCCCGAAGTTCGGACGGACCAGCAGAACCCGAACTTCCAGAGGTTCGCTCAACTCTAATTATGACATCACTGGCAGCAGTTTACCTGTGGAGGAGAGCCAGTTGCTGGGCACAGAGCGCTAGTGACTGTCCAAGGTGTTAGACCTGTCTGATACTACTGACCTGAATTTTGAATTTCTGCATTTTTTTTGCTGGATAATTCTACTATTTTTTATTTTGTGTGTGAATTCTACACAAAAGGTGAGATTATTGTTATAATTGCTGATATTTTTTTTCATGATTTGGTAACTAAATAAGTTCAGCTCAATTCTCAAAGTGGAAACGCCTGGAATATAATCCTCATTTTCAAACTGATTTTCTGCTGAGGTTTTAGCGGTTTGAAAATAACAGTCAGATGAGTGAAAACAACGATCCTTTGCCTTGAGTGAACAATTGTTAGCTGAACTTAGTAGGTACATTTAATAGGAAAAGGTGAACATTAGTGATACATGTAAACCTACAAGCGCATCCATCATAAGAGGAATATATGGGCAGCCATTGCAGACCTCCATGTGATCACACGCTTTTTTTTCTGTGCTGGTTTCCAATACAATCCTAGCATAGTAAAGCCTCCTTCAATCACTAATGATTCACATCTCATTCCTTCACATATCCCAAATATAGGAGATATCAGGAGAATCATTCCTCATTTCAGGACAGTGGGGGAAGCCATAAATCTAATTTCTCTATGCCCTATTGGCCAGATCCACATCCAGAACCACTAATGTATAATGCAAATCTAGTCTAATATTATACAGCCATTAATTCCAAACTGCATACAGCTGCTAGAGGCTATTTGGTCATCATCAGTGCAGTGTATGGAAACCATGGTGTCTATGGAGTAGGGATTGAGAGCCAACAAGGCAGCATTACCATAGATTATGGTGAGAAGGAACCAAAGCCATACATTTCTAAACTGTCTATGTGATGTACTTTTGGTACATTCCAAAAATTCTGTTATAAACGCCAAACAGATTGGATAATAATAGAGCTACCTGGCGTGGTTATTGGCCGGTTTGAAAAACAAGCACTTATATTCTGATGAGTCTAATGAGACTTTAATATGAAAGTCACATGACCACAATAAGGACCCTTATTCTATAACTCCCAACTTTTTGAGATGGGAACGAAGGACACCTATTAGGAAATATATGTAGACATAGGACACACCCCCTGCCAAACCCCCTTAAAAGAGAATTATACAAAAAAATGATTAGTTAAACCTACAAGAGCTTTTTTTTTAACACTACTATTCCTTTATACTTGCATTTGAAATGTAAAATGCAGATATATAGAATATATTTATATATATAAAATGTTTAGCACTGGGAAATACTTTTTGAAAGCTAAAAAGTGCATTTGATACACAATTATATTGATCAGACCAAAATAAGGGACGAATGAGGGACAGATACCAAATCAGGGACTGTCCCTCAAAATCAGTAACAGTCCCTCAAAATCAGTGACAGTTCCTCAAAATCAGGGACAGTCCCTCAAAATCAGGGACAGTCCCTCAAAATCAGTAACAGTCCCTCAAAATCAGGGACAGTTCCTCGAAATCAGGGACAGTCCCTCAAAATCAGGGATAGTCCCTCAAAATCAGGGACAGTCCCTCAAAATCAGGGACAGTCCCTCAAACTCAGGGACAGTTGGGAACTGTGTTATCCCTATGCTGAAGATTTGTGAATGAAGACTAAACTTACTGCATTTCACACATGACTATCGCTATCGCCAGTGTTTCACTGAAATAAAAAACATTTTTATATATATATATACACACACAAAGTAGCTGTTCATCCAGACAAGAATCTTAGGAGCTGATAACTTCCTGTGATTTCTGCCTCTGGACTGTTAGTTTGCATTGGTCCTGTTATCTCCATGGACTATAAAACACCTCTCCTATTATGGAGAGCAGAGGGAGGTGTTATGTAGTCCTAACACAGGGTTATGTAGCTCTAACACACTTTCTGTCCTAGGGTGACAAGGCTGCTCAGTGCAGTTGTCATCCCGGGACAGAAAGTGTGTTAATGGCAGGATTTCTAGGGTAGAATAAAAGAAAAAAGTGTAAAAATAAAAAACAAGCTAATGCAGCCACCACATCTAAGGAACGCTGAGCTGCAATACTATCAAATTTTATTCTTGAGTTTACATACGCTTTAAAAAGATACCGGTACAGAATGATCTACTTCTGAGATTCTCTAGGTTTAGAGTAGGTGCACTAGGTGCGTGCGCCTTTCTTTTTCTCTTGTTTTTTAGAGTAGGTAGCTCTAGGGATAGCATAGGGGCAAAAGCACTTAGACTTGATTCACGTCTATGCATTTTTAGTGCTTTTTGCATTTTTCAGATTTGCACTGCAGTCCATTGAACATGGTTTCCTATGGAACACGTTCTGTAGTGCAAATCTGCAAAATGCAAAAAGCACTAAAAATGTATATAGGTGTGAATCCAGCCTTAGGGTCTGTAGGGAGTTAATAAATGTTAATATTTACTTATGTTCATATTCTAATCATATTTATTGTCTTTTTTAGTGTTAGAAAATGACTCAAAGAATGAATATTTCTTTCAATCACATCTCAACTGCATTGCAGCAAGTGCCAACTGTTGGAGCTGGTCTTAAGAACCTGGGCAATACTTGCTTTGCCAACTCTGTATTGCAATGCCTTACTCACACTCATCCGATCGCGGACTACATGCTCTCTTGTGAGCATTCTCAGAAATGTAAGTACGCCTTTTCACAACTTTGTACCTCTCATAGCTGTTGGGTCATTGTAGCTCTAGTACAGAGACAGATGACTGCTGTTCATTTATTAATTAATGGTCACTTAGGCTGCGTTCACACCTGAGCGTTTTGAATTGTGGGCAGTATAGCAGAATAGCTGCCATTCTGTCCACGATTTCAAAACACTCTGGTAAAATGACAAATCGCACAATGCACGTTTCAGATGCCATTCATTTTAATGGCACCTAATAATGCAGTGTGGTTCTGAAACGATGGTTGTATGATAAAATCGTGCTACAATCATGGAAAACTGCATCACGTGAAGCTTGTCACCCATAAAAAGTTCAGGACCTTCTTTTGGGCGACAAGCTTCATGCCCCGCCCTTTCTCTCTGTTCATTGGCTCACTGCCTGTGATCGACAGCAGAAGGAGCCGATGGCTCCCACTGCTGTGTGAACCAATGAGGAGAGACCCAGGAAACCTACTGCTCTTGTGCACAGCGCTGGATCAAGATGGGGCTCAGGTGAGTATAAGGGGGGGGGGGGGCTGCACCCAGAGGATTTTGTACCTTAGTGCATTCTATGCCCAACGCACTCTGCATTTTATGGTCTGTTCTCAGAGGGCAGCCGCAGTGTTGAAATGGAAGTGGCCCAGGAAGTTTTCTCTGCAGCTCAGGGATTGGAGGGGGGAGCTAGCCATGTGACTTTGCTTTATTATAAACTTACCCGTGGGTTAAAGTGAGAATGCAGAGTTTAATACCGCTTTAACTTTTATTGTGCTCCACTGGCTTCAAACTGCCAAAGCCTGTTGAGAGCAAAGCACAAAGCACCAATGTGCTTTATAAATGTGCAATGTTTTATTTTTTAAGAAGCAGTATAGCAGTGTTGTGATTATATCACAGCTTTATAAATGTACCCCTAATGTTTTAGGTATGTTTATAACCTGGTGAATTGAAGCACTCAGTAGTGCTGACCACACAGGTTACATTCTGACCACACAATCTGCTATAGACAATACCAGAGCACAAAGATCCTGACACTGTCTTTCTAAATACCTACAATTCTGTGGTTTTACCTTCTGTCATTAATGGAATTTTAAATCTGTTTGATTCTAGGCTATATGGATACGTTCTGCATGATGTGTACAATGGAAATCCACGTCAACATGGCTTTCAATAATTCAGGCGATGTCCTGATTCCGGATATAGTCATCGATAATCTGCAAAGTAAGTACTCTTTCCTCTCTGTACACTGCCACTATGAATGTCTCAGTGTCGGACTTTATAACTATCACCATTAGAACTGGTCTGATGATTTGGGGGGAATTCTAGTTACTTGCTGTGTACCTGTAAGACGTTGGAATATATCTTAAGAAGCAAGTCTGTACAGAAATGGTATAGACGCTATTTTAAAATACACATGTAGGAATGTGCCTTGCAGGCAGCAGTCCCTCTAGAACACATATATCAAACACAAGGCCCACAGGGTGAATCCGGCCCGCCAGGCCTTGTCATGCTGCCCTCCCACTCAGTTTTGCTCTTACCCTCTGCTCCTGCTTCCCACTGTACCTTTTAAACACAGAAGCCTTCTGTGTTTACAAGGGAAAGCTTTGCCTTCAGTGGCTTCAGGATGTAACAGACCCCTCACAGCAGGGCACGGTGGGAACGGTGCTCTAGAATGTGAGAGTGAGAGTGATCTCTCTGCAAAGCAATGCCGCCTACATAGGGAGAGATGGGAGAGACTAAAGATGCAAAGAAGCTTCGGGAAAGTGGGTGGTTTGGGGTTGCACACTCTGCATAGCGCACCCCTAAACCCTACACTCTGTACACAGCGCACCCCTGAACTCTGCACCCTGTATGTAGCATACTCCTGAACTGTGCACTCTGTGCATAACTCACTCCCAAATAATAAAAGAGTAGATACATAGTCTTTCAGATACAACTGGCACTTTGAGGGCAACCATACCGATTTGCGGCCCATGATGAAATTGAGTTTGACACCCCTGCTCTAGAATTTTACCAACATGTGTTTTGTAATGGTACAGACTAGTTCTAATGGTTGCCATCACAAACTGACACAGAAGATGGAGCTAACATGACCCTTCCAATATTTTCCAATCTTCTATTTAGAACACGTATCTTTAGGCTTTCCCTTTGCAGCTCATTGCTTTCTACTGTAAGGCCAAACCAGACTTTGTACGCTCATACGATCATTATATGCATTAGCGGGCTTCAGTGTCATTCATTTTGAAGGGCACCCCAACGCAATAAGGCTATGCAGCTCTGATACACATGCGTTGCATTACAATACATAGTGATACGATTCTGTGCGTTGTAATGTGCCACAGTTAAAAATGCTGCATACCTAGTTTTTCTTGTCCTCTCTGGTGCTTTCAAAATGAATAGGGTGCTTTAACACAACGCACATGCTTGACACAACCAGTGTTATTGCACACTCATCAATGCATTGCACAAGAACAACAAAGATTTACAATGGAAAAGTGACATCCCCTCCCCAGGTTCTTCTACCACTCCATTGGACCTGAGGGCCTAGTCCCTGTAAACTTTCTACCAGACAGTGTTGGAGCTTATACAGGATTACCAACCTGCTCCTCCCTAATCGGCTGATCACATCAACATAGGTGTGTGGGGGAGAGTAAGCTTTTAAAAGAGACTGTTAAAGAGGAAGTAAACCCTTATGGGTTTTACTTCCTCTTTAATAAGACTTAATACCCTGCAATGTAAAAGCACAATAGGTTAGTATGCATCGCATATTAGCCTATTCTGTGGCATTTTACCTGCATTGGAAGCCCGCGATGTCCCCGCTCCAGGCAGCGTCCATCATCTGCCCCTCTTCCTTGCACACGGGAGCCGCCAGTCACGGCAAGATCACATTGAAGAAACGGCTAGGGGACCGTTTCTTCACTGTGCATGTACCTAATGACGTAGGCACATGCAATTAGACTGTATATCTCCTAAACCGTGCAGATTTAGGAGATATGCAGGGAACCTACAGGTAAGCCTTATTATAGGTAAGCCTTATTATAGGCTTACCTGTAGGTTAAAGTGGTTGTCACAGGTTGACAACCACTTTAACCTGAATAGTCCACGTGACAGATTATCTTTACCTATTCTCTTTAAGTCATCTATTAGCAGATTAGTATGGTATAATGTGGTCTCAATTTGTATAATGTATCTTCACTGTTCTGTTCTTTTTTTCCTTTCAGACATTGCAGAGCATTTTAAACTCGGCCAGCAAGAAGATGCTCATGAATTTCTGCATTATGTTATTGATAAAATGCGGCAATCGTGCATCTATGAAGATCCTTTTGAGTTAAGGTAAGAATCAATTACTCTAAACAACAGTGGGGCTCAGTTATAATGCTAACTGGAGGGCACTAGGATAATGCTATTTTCATTCCTGCAAAAATTGCTTTTTTCCCCCATCAGCACAGTTACTGTTGATGGGGGAATGCCTCCCATGGAGCTATTGGACTCGATCCATCTATGACTGGCTTAAAGGCTAAGTTCACATTTGTTCACTTTTTTTTTTTTTTAAATTCCAGCTCCCCTATGTACCAATAAATTATTAATGTACTTATGAAGCAGCTTTCCATTAATTCTACACAGGCTTACCTCACTCTTAATAGCTGTTTAAACACACTGGTCAACTCAACTCCTTCCTGTGTCAAGACCTAAAGTAAATCCAGGAAGTAAGGCAGAAGTAATGGAGCAGGGTGTTTAAACAGCTATGAAGAGAGTGAGGTAAGCCTGTATAGAATTAATGGAAAGCTGTTTTATTTTTGCAAAAGAAGTACATTAATACTATATTGATACATAGGGGAGCTGGAATTTAGAAAAAAAAAGGTGAGCAAAGGTGAACTTAGCCTTTAAGCCAGCCATAGATTTATCAAATCAATGGCTGGCTGATTGTTGATCCATTGATCCACTTGGGTATAACAAGCATATTTTGCTTTCAGCTCTCTATCCTTCTCCTTCTAATTTTCTTGTCATTGTGGTCAACAGTGAATGTCAATTTGACCTCCCTAACGATTAGAAAATTGAATGATCGTTTTCAAAATGAAAACTTTTCAACAAAACTGCACTAGGGTATGACCAATGTTACTCACACTGTAGAAATGGCAGGAGACAGTTATGGATATCCCGAAATCGGGGTGAACCTGACCAAGCAAACAATAAGATTCATAGATATTTTAAAAGAGAAGTATGGGTTTTTTTTTTTTTAGATTCATATTTACTTAGGTGGATGCTGCATCGGTCCAATGCTGCATCTGTCCCTCTGCGCCTCTACACTGAGAACCGTGCAATCCAACACCACTGATCGCTCAGTTCTCACAGCTCCCTGAGCAAAGAGCTGCTGATCGACAGCAGCTCTCTGCTCCGCCCCCCCCCCCCCGCTCACTGGAGTGCTGGGCTGTGAGGGAGCGGAAGTGGCGCCAGCTCAGGCTCTCAGTGGCTCGCTGAGAGGCTGAGCTTGGTCGTCGGTCTAGTAATCTTGTGGATCCCTACTCCATGGTTATGATTTGGTGGAGCCTTGAACGACTCTGTGAGGTCAGCAGAGAGCAGACTTCGGCCCGCTCTCTGCTGAAACCGGGTCACAGGATTGCAAAACAAACTTCACTCCTGAATCAGCCCTCTACTAAAATCCCATTTATCATAGAACATGTCCTGTTTTACTGATCCTAACCTGGCTTAGAATATAGTAATTTTGGATAACTGTACAGGGAATGTCCGCCTTTAGGCTTCTGTTGCCATTTGGGCTTAATAGGAAGAATATTTTTACCTTTTGGGGAGCCAATTTACAGTCCAGACCTAAACAGGATCTCATTTACACTTCAAAATAATACCTGCTAAGTTCAGTTCTGTGTATTTTGAGTTTAATTGATTGTTATTTTTGTCTTTTAGCTCTGGCCAAAGAAAAACTTCCAATCTGATGGGCAGCCTATTTGCAGGATCTCTGAGATCACAATGTAAGTTGACATATTACCATATCTTGTTGCATTGCTTTATTTAGAAGACGCTCTAAACATTTTATATTCTTCTTTGTTCAAAAATATTAACAATGCTAATTAAACATATTTTTTGTTTCTTTTGCAGTGGTTTGCCAGAATTGTCAGTACACATCTGACAGAACCGAGGAATTCCTTGACATTGCTCTGGACATTAAAGTAAATATTGGACTTATTTTTTTGTTATAATTTAGCATTTTTAGTTTCCTATACAGTAGAAGTCAAATTATAATTCTAGGGCACATCCGTGAGAGTAGCCTATTCATTTTTTATTTTTAACTTTGATTTAAAAAAACACAGGCATCTATTTATGAAAGATTTGATGGGAAAATTGCAAAGCAAATACTTTCCTGACATTCACTTAAATAGCGCAGCATTCTTCCAACATTTCATAGTCACATTCACCATATTTAGAATAGGTGGAATGTGCACCAGATGAATGCAGCATTTGGTAAACCACCATGGAATTTATATAGTAGCTGTCAAGTATAGCTTTTGCTATACTGGTGTATCTGCCAACAATTGCTCTCCATGGTGCTGCACTAGAATTACCTGTCCTTTCTTTAGGCTGTTTTTATTTTTTTATATATATATTGAACACAGAGCCAGATTATAGACAATAATTACATTTTCAGTAGAAAATGAAATGATTCCATAACTCAACCCGGAGAATTTTAGTAAAAGATAGGTTTCAGACTAACTATATACAGTACAAGCTGTGTCAACCCCGGCATGCTCCACCTGAAACTGTGAAAAATATTTTGGATACATTGGCACTTTAAAAGAACTCTTACTAGATTTTGGTCCTGTGATATAATGTAAAATAGAGACCAACTAAAAAGTTACATTGACTTATTTCATCACCAAGTTCTTGTTTAAACCTTTCTGTAAGTTTAAATAAAAGAAAACAGTAGTCGGACACAGCATAACAATCAGCATACATTTACATTTTTGATAGGCATCTTAAGTATGAATGACCTCTGCTCATTGGAAACTATATTTATGTATTGATATCACCTATTGTACCAATGGATATTTGTTTCTCTTTTTTTCAGTCTTCAAATACTGTTCCAGAAGCTTTAGAAGATTTCGTTAAAGTTGAAACACTGGAGGGAGACAACGCATACCGATGTGGCCAGTAAGTCTTTTTTTCCGGTTAATCAGTCATATACTATACATCTGTAGAAGATACTTGGTTAAAGAATAAGTTCATCTTTTTTTAAACAAATAATAAATGCACATCTTTTTTGCAAGTAAAAACATGTGCATTTATTCTTGTTTTATTAGAAGCATGTAAAGCATTGCACCAGCGATTGCATAGCATTGCATCAGCAGATTGCAGGTGCAATCTCAGGCATCCTGCAGACTTTTACTGGCAGGCAGTTACTGAATGATAGGAAAATGTAATGATCTACCTGGAACGCTCAACAGCGCCCTTGTAGTACATTGAGAACTACAAGCTGTCGGGCGCAAATGCGAACTCTGCCAATGAATGACGTGGCCGGTTGGACAAAACATTTTTTTTTTCATTTGTGACAGCGGGTGCATGGGGAAGATCCCCAGCCAACTGTCACAATGGGAACTTGGGGGGAGGGGTGCAGGGGCTGCTCATTTAGTAACATGTTATATGTCACACCCTAAATATGGATGTAACATGTTACTAAAGACTAACTTATCCTTTAAGGCTCGGTTCACACTGCAGCGATGCGGGAACCGTGCAAATCCACTGCGGGTTCCCGCATCGCATGTCTCCCAGCGGCAGTTCACACTGCCATATGCAAACTGTAGGGAGTGTCAATACAATGTTAATGACACCCCCAAATCAGTTCGCATATCGCACTGCGAACTGCAAACTTGCATAGGTGTCGGATCGCATGGTGTGAACCACCATGCGATCCGATTCTGACCCTGCGAAAAAAAGGGTCTTGTGCGAGTTTGTTCCGATTGCGATGCGAATTCAGCCATACAATCTCTATGGCTGAATTTGCATCGCATAGAGATCGCATATGGTTCACACTGTAGTGTGGTGCAAATCATATGCGATCTCTGAGATCGCTGCAGTGTGAACCCAGCCTAAAGCAGTGGAGGATGCAGTTCTGATGTACATCATCCTGTAACTGACTTGAAGAAAGTGTCCATGCCATTTATGATGGGTTCCCCGCTCTATCCAAAACTAAAAAAAAGTTGTTTATTAAAACATTTTGGAGATTTCTTTTTTTTTTTTTTTTTACTTTTTTAGGGCATTCAAGAAATTATTCCCTTGGGTAGTATTTACCGTACCTGTGAAAGAAGTTCAGTCAATGTCCTACTACATGTAGTCTTGACGTAGGAGGTGACGAAATCCGACCCAAGTGTGACGTCGCTAGAGTCTCTAGCGTATACTAAACGTGGTGTGATGTCACACTTGGTATACGCTAGAGATACGCTACGTTTAAGTCGGTATCTCTAACATACCGACTTAAGCGTAGCGTTAGCCTTGTTTGAGCGTGTTCTGGGAAAAAAAGCGTCCCAGTCTTAGCCTAGCGTACCACCAAGTGTGGTACGCTAGGCTGTGGATACGTTCAAACGTCAAGCGTCACGCTATACGCTTGACTAAACCCCCACAGTAATTGTAACATAA
>BLSH010152873.1:4519-15634 GCA_018402905.1 Glandirana rugosa
ATCATTATACATCACTGTCCATGAGAAAAAAACTTTTTAAACCCCAGATAATCTGAGATCTAGAGAGGAGTTTGAGGAGAGATCTAGAGTCTAATAGACCCCAAATTTTTCAAAAAAAGAGTACCTGTCACTACATATTACTATCATAGGGGATATTTAAATTCCCTGTGATAACAAAAAAAATGATAAAAAAACTAAAAAAAAAAATGAAAGTGACAGTGTAAAAATAAAAAGCAAAATGAATAATAATAAAAAAAAAAATAGAAATTAAAGCACCCCTGTGACCCCGTGCAAGGTGAACTCAAGCGTCAGTCTTGTGACATATGTAAACAGCAATTGCACCATGCATGTGAAGTATCACCACGAACATCAGATCGAGGGCAGTAATTCTAGCTGTAGACCTCCTCTGTAAATCTAAAGTGGTAACCTGTAAAGGCTTTTAAAGGCTTTTAAAAATCTGTATGGTTTGTCACTGCTGCACGGGTGTGCGTGATTTTAAAGCATGCCGTGTTTGGTGTCTATATACTCGGCATGAGAACATCTTTTATATTTCACCAAACATTTGGGCAATATAGTGTGTTTTTGTGCAATAAAATTCAAAAAAAGTGTTTTTTTTCCCAAAAAATTGCGTTTGAAAAATAGCTGCATAAATACTTTGTGGAAAAAAAATTGCACCACCCACCATTTTAATCTGTAGGGCCACTACTTCAAAAAATATATATAATGTTTGGGGGTTCAAAGTCATTTTCTAGCAAAAAAAAAAAAATTTTCATGTAAATAAAGTGTCTGAAAGGTGTTGGTGGTTCAAGTGGTTAGAAGAGTGGGTGATGTGTGGCATAAGCTTCTAATGTTGGGAATAAAATGGCAGGACAGTTTAACCCCCCCCCCAATTGACCCCAAGCTATTTTCTGAGAGACATGTTGAGTCCATGGAATATTTTATATTTTGCTACACATTTCAGGAAAATTACTTCTTTTTTTTTTAAACAAAGTTGTCACTAAATGATATATTGCTCACACACGCCATGGGTATATGTAAAAATACACCCCAAAATACATTCTGCTGCTTCTCCTGAATATGGGGCTACTCCATGTGTGAGACTTTTTGGGAGCCTAGCCATGTACTGGACCCCAAAATCCAATCACTATCTTCAGGCTTTCTAAGGGCGTAAAATTGTGATTTTATTTATCAGTACCTATCACGGTTTTGGAGGCCCTGAAATGTCAAGGTAGCACAACCCCCCCCACCAAATGACCCCATTGTGGAAAGTAGACACCCCAAGGTATTTGCTAAGAGGCATGTTGAGTATTTTGCAGCTCTCATTTGTTTTTTTTCTTTTTTCAATTTTCAAATCAAAAAGCGAGATCTGCAAAATACTCGACATGCCTCTCAGCAAATAGCTTGGGGTGTCTACTTTCCAAAACGGGGTCATTTGGGGGGGTTTGTGCTGTCTTGGCATTTCATGGCCTCCGAAACTGTGATAGATAGTGAGGAGTGAAATCAAAAATTTACACCCTAATACCTTAGCTGAGGGTCTAGAGGCGCAGCTTCTTTCCAAAATAAATAAACAGTATCTGACTTACAGGCTTATACCAAAAATATCAGAGAAACCTAAACAACTACAAAAGGTTACGGGTTATACAGGGTACAGTCCTATTTGGGATAACCAAACCTACGAATTGGCCAAGTTACAGCATACGGCTAGGTGGCGAGCGTATGGGGTGACGCATATAAAACATATCATGACTAATGGTCATTTCATCTCCTTTGCATAATTGCAGTCTAGATATGGCATTCTCTCCAATATGTTCTTTTATAATTTGCAATTGAAACAAGCGTTGAATGCTCAGTGGTCTCTGGGGGCCTCTGAGATGTCACCGACCCCGATCTTTGGAATTATGCAGCAGTCCAGTTCAGGGCTGGCCCAAGACATTGTGCTGCCTGGGTCCAAGAATGAAATGCTGCTCCCCCCCTCCAAAAAAAAAAAAAATCAGAAAGAGAAATAAACCCCCTTTGATGGGACTTTGATTAGGCAGCAAACCACCACACTTAAATCAAATTTTGTCAAAAAAAGTCATTTTTATTTAAAATAGGGTTATGTGGATTTGATAAACCCTGTACATCATAAAATTTTTTATCACATCTCTATATGACGGATCAAGTGGTCAAAAAGTACATCACAGGGTTAAACATAGGTAAATAAGTGTACATAGCTTAGATAGTGATATGGAGCAATCCGTTGTCCAGGAATGGGGGAAGATGGTAGTCCGGCTGGAGCGTCCCTGAAGGACGGAATGACGTGAACGCTGACGCGTTTCGTCCACCTATCGTGGACTTTGTCAAAGCAAGGGCAGGACTGAAGGAGGGGTGGTATTTATACAGCACATATAATTAGACATGTAGTTTCCTGTGTAAGCCACAAGATGTCTCCAACATTCACTTCACCCAAACGGTCTTTCACAAATGGCTAGAGAAAAAAAAGTATACTTGATCAGCACAGGATAAAACCAGACCAAGGGCAGCCAGGGCGAACACATTGATCAGCGTCCGTCCCGACAAGTGGTAAACAAATATAATTTGTTAAAGATCAGCTTGCCAGTGGAGACAAAAATCCAAAGAATACAAAGAGCAAATATTAAATTAAATTAATTATTACCCAATTCAGAGGAAAACGTGGGGGCAAAAAGGAAATGGGGGGGGGGAGAGGGAGGGAAGGGAAGGGAGGGGGACTTGGCCTTGTGTTTTGGATCATTGTCATGTTGGAATGTCCAAGTACGTCCCGTGTGCAGCTTCCTGGCTGATGAATTCAAGAGTTCCTCTAGGATTTTTTTGATAACATACTGCATTCATCTTGCCATCAATTTTGACCAAATTTCCTGTGCCTTTGTAGCTCACGCATCTCCAAAACATCATCAATCCACCTCCATGTTTCACAGGCCTTGTTGACCTTTCCAAATGTAGCATTTATTGTTGTGGCCAAAAAGCTCAATTTTGGTCTCATCACTCCAAATGACCTTGTGCCAGAAGGTTTGAGGCTTGTCTCTGTGCTGTTTGGTGTATTGTAAGCGGGATACTTTGTGGCATTTGCGTAGTAATGGCTTTCTTCTGGGGACTCGATCATGCAGCCCATCTTTCTTCAAGTGCCTCCTTATTGTGCATCTTGAAACAGCCACACAACATGTTTTCAAAGAGCGCTGAAGTTATTTGTGGGTTTTTCTTTGCATCCTGAACAATTTTCCTGGCAGTTGTGGCTGTAATTTTAGTTGGTCTACCTGACCGTGGTTTGATTTCAACAGAACCCCTCATTTTCCACTTCTTGATTAGAGTTTGAACACTGTTGATTAGCATTCTCAATTCCTTGGATATCTTTTTATATCCCTTTCCTGTTTTATACAATTCAACTACCTTTTCCCGCAGGTCCTTTGACAAATCTTTTGCTTTTCCCATGACTCAGAACCCAGAAACATCAGTGCAGCACTGGATGAAAGATGCAAGGGTCTGTTAGGAGTCCAGAAACTCATTGACCTTTTATACACACACACTAATTACAAGCAAACACATCACATGTGTGGATTGTTACCTTTAATAGCCATTCAAACCCCTTTGTGTCAACTTGTGTGCATGTTATCAGGCCAAAATCACCAGGGTATGTAAACTTCTGATCAGGGTCATTTGGGTAGTTTCTGTTGTCATTATGATTTAAAAAGAGTAAACACAGTTGATTGATAATAAATGGCTTCAGCCAAACACTAACCACGAGTGAGAGAAATGTTTTTGTGTTATCATTCATATTCTCTGAAAAATGGCCAAGAAACCATAAATTCTGCCAGGGTATGTAAACTTATCAGCACAACTATATATATATATATACACACAGTATCTCACAAAAGTGAGTACACCCCTCACATTTTTATAAATATTTTATTATATCTTTTCATGTGACAACACTGAAGAAATGGCACTTTGCTACAATGTAAAGTAGTGAGTGTACAGCTTGTATAACAGTGGAAATTTGCTGTCCCCTTTAAAATAACTCAACACACAGCCATTAATGTCTAAACCGCTGGCAACAAAAGAGAGTACATCCCTAAGGGAAAATGTCCAAATTGGGCCCAATTAACCATTTTCCTACCCGGTGTCATGTGACTCGTTAGTGTTACAATGTCTCAGGTGTGAATGGGGAGCAGGTGTGTTAAATTTGGTGTTATTGCTCTCACTCTCTCATACTGGTCACTGGAAGTTCAACATGGCACCTCATGACAAAGAACTCTCTGAGGATCTGAAAAAAAGAACTGTTGCTCTACATAAAGATGGCCTAGGCTATAAGAAGATTGCCAAGACCCTGAAACTAAGCTGCAGCACGGTGGCCAAGACCATACAGCGGTTTAACAGAACAGGTTCCACTCAGAACAGGCCTCGCCATGATCGACCAAAGAAGTTGAGTGCACGTGCCCAGTGTCATATCCAGACGTTGTCTTTGGGAAATAGACATATGAGTGCAATCAGCATTGCTGCAAAGGTTGAAGGGATGGGGGGTCAGCCTGTCAGTGCTCAGACCATACGCCGCACATTGCATCAAATTGGTCTGCATGGCTGTCATCCTAGAAGGAAGCTTCTTCTAAAGATGATGCTCAAGAAAGTCTGCAAACATTTTGCTGAAGACAAGGAGACTAAGGACATGGATTACTGGAACCATGTCCTGTGGTCTGATGAGACTAAAATAAATGTATTTGGTTCAGATGGTGTCAAGCGCGTGTGGGGGCATCCAAGTGAGGAGTACAAAGACAAGTGTGTCTTGCCTACAGTCAAGCATGGTGGTGGGAATGTCATGGTTTGGGGCTGCATGAGGTCTGCCGACACTGGGGATCTATAGCTCATTGAGGGAACCATAAATACCAACATGTACTGTGACATACTAAATCACAGCATGATCGCCTTGCTTCGGAGACTGGGCCGCAGGGCAGTATTCCAACATGATAATGACCCCAAAAACAGCTCCAAGATGACCACTGCCTTTCTAAAGAAGGGTTAAGGTGATGGACTGGCCAAGCATGTCTCCAGACCTAAACCCTATTGAGCATTTGTGGGGCATCCTCAAATGGAAGGTGGAGGAGCGCAAGGTCTCTAACATTCACCAGCTCCATGATGTCGTCATGCAGGAGTGGAAGGGGACTCCAGTGGCAACCTGTGAAGCTCTGGTGAACTCCATGCCCAAGAGGGTTAAGGCAGTGCTGGAAAATATTGGTGGCCACACAAAATATTGACACTTTGGGCTCAATATGGACATTTTCACTTAGGGGTGTACTTACTTTTGTTGCCAGTGGTTTAACCATTAATGGCTGCGTGTTGAGTTATTTTGAGGGGACCGCAAATTTACACTAATATACAAGCTGTACACTCACTACTTTACAGTGTAGCAAAGTGTCATTTCTTCAGTGTTGTCACATGAAAAGATAGAATAAAATATTTACAAAAATGTGAGGGGATATTCACTTTTGTGAGATACTGTATATATATATATATTTAAAAAATTTTTTATTGGTTGAACTAGATGGACTTGTGTCTTTTTTTCAACCTGGCTAACTATGTAAGATTTACATGCAAGAGCACCTTGTCTATATGCAAAATTATATGGCATACCTTTGTGTTCAGTTCCAAGGGGCAGGCTAGAGTAGTATTGGGGCAGGTTAGGGTAGTATATGGACAGGCTAGGGTAGTATGGGGGCAGGCTAGGGTAGTATATGTACAGGCTAGGGTAGTATAGGGGCAGGCTAGGGTAGTATATGTACAGGCTAGGGTAGTATAGGGGCAGGCTAGTGTAGTATATGGACAGGCCAGGGTCATATATGGACAGGCTAGGGTAGTATGTAGACAGGCTAGGGTAGTATGGGGTCGAGCTAGGGTAGAATATGGACAGGCTAGGGTAGTATAGGGGCAGGCAGAGTGGCCAGGGAGGGGTCGGGGGTTGTCATCATGACACACAAAACTGCTGGAGAAAAAATCTTGGTCGTCAATTTGCTGGGTAAACAGAAGAGAAGGAGAGGCGGATGTGGTTCAATTTGCTGCCCCTCTCAAAGTGCTGCCTGGGTCCATGGTAGGGCTGGCCCTGGTCTAGTTCTACCAAGGGTTTTATCTTCAACTACTATGCTATGCTCCTGGGGGTATATCTGGAGAAATTTCCTAGCTCAGCATGTGAAAGGTGGGAGAGGGACATAGGCGATATCCTGGGAGACCAGTGGGAGGAGACTCTGGAGGAAGTGCAGGGGTGCTCTCTTAACATCTCACCGAGACTCTCAAAATTATACATTCTATGGAGAGTCCACCATAACCCACTCAGGCTACATTCCATGGGCGTACGCCCTGACCCCTTATGCGTTAGATGTAACAGGGATGTAGGGGACTTAATACACTTGCTATGGAGGTGCCCGAAGCTTCATCGCTACTGGAATCCTGTGGTTACTACGGTGAACACCGCATTTCAGATATCCATAGACATGGATCCTGTATACTAGGTTTGCTTGATGCTGTAATACTAGATAGGTATGTTAAAAAGGCCACATCCAGAGCATTGTTTCAGGCTCGCAGGCTCATTTTACTTCATTGGACTTCCAGTACTCCACCTTCGCCTCAAATGTGGCTTGCACAGATGGGCACAACATTGAGGTTAGAAAAACTGATATATCAGCATAGGGGTAGCTTTTCCAAATTTGAGAAGGTATGGGGTAATTGTTTGGCTTCTGTCACGTACCTGGTGATGGAGTCTGGCTTATGCAGGGGTAACCTCTCTTGCGACCCTGATTTGCAAACCCCTGGTAGAGCAGACAGGAGGTTCAGGAGTGAGGATTGCACAAGGGTTGAACTGGTCACCGGTGACAATTAAAGTAGATCTTCCAGTCTCATGCTAGTTAGTAGAGTGGTGGTACAGGCTGGGTCGGCAACGGGCAGGCGGTGCAGTACAAGGGAGCAGGCAAAAGAGTAGTCGGGCACAGGCAGAGTTCGTTAACGGGCAGGCAGTGAAGGTACAAGGGAGCAGGCAGAAGAGTGGTCTTGGAAGCCGCGGTCAGTGCAGGCAGAGATCAGAGCAGGGTCAAAACAAGCTGGGTCACAGGAACAGATAAATAGGTAATCAGATAGCTCAGGAACACACACAAATGCGGTAGAACGGGCAGCACTGGTTGCAGGGTGCTGTCCGCTTAAATGGGCCGTTTAGGCGCCAATTCCAGCACACACGTGCGTACGTGCGCACAGGCTTCCCGACCTGAATTCCGGGGGCAACTGTTGTTTCCTGACGTTGTCCCCCCCCCGCCAAGGGGCAGCCTCCGGATGCCCAGCCGGAAAAAACTTAGCAGGGTTGTTCTCCTTGAAAGATCGGATAAGTCTATCCGCGTGGCTGTTGGCTTCGGGCTCCCAGGAGTTCACTTCGGGGCCGTAACCCTTCCATTTCACCAAATGCTGGAAAAGGATTTGGAATCACGGTTTTCAGCAGTGGCACGTGAAACAATGGGTGAACACGCAAAGAGGGTGGAAGCTCCAGCTCATAGGCCACCCTGTTGCTCTTCCTTTTCACTTTTCACAATAAACCTGGGTCCTAACTTCTTGGAGGGGCAGGCTAGTTTCAGATTCTTTGTGGCAAGCCAGACTCTTTCCCCAGGCTGTAAGTCCAACTCTCCTCATCTCCCTTTATCAAACACCTCTTTGTTATTCTCCTGGGTCCGGGCCATGGTTTCCTGGAGAAGTTTGCTGTTTTCTTCCCAGAACATGGAGGTCGGGTAAAAGCCATAATTGGCCAGAAATGGAAACTGTTTCGTGGCTGAATGGACGGTATTATTGAAAGCAAACTCGGCTAATGGCAGCAGAGAGGCCCAGTCATTTTGTGAGAATGACGAAAAGGAGCGAAGATATTGTTCGAGTGTCTGATTGGTCCTCTCTGTCTGACCATTTGTCTGCGGATGGTAGGCTGAAGAAAATGCCAATTCAATGCCAAGTGAGGAGCATAAAGCTTTCCAGAACCTGGAAGTGAACTGAACTCCGCGGTCAGAGACGATGCTGGTTGGGAGTCCAGGGAGCCTCATTATCTCACGGATAAATATCCCGGCCGTTTCAGTGGCTGAAGGGGTACTCTTCATGGGTTGGAAGTGGGCCATCTTTGTTAGGCGGTCTACTATCACGAAGATTGTGGAGTAACCTTGGGACAGTGGCGGCTCAACAATAAGATCCATCGAGATCATGGACCAAGCCCTCTCAGGCACAGGAAGTGGTTTCAGTAAACCCCAGGCTTTGGTCTTACTGCTCTTGTTCTGAGCACAGATAGGGCATGAGCTGACATATTTCCTACAGTCCTCGTCTGCTCGCGACCACCAGAATGATCGTAGGAGCAGTTTGGTTGTTTTGCGGGCACCGAAGTGTCCCGCCAGCTTGTGATCATGACAGGATGCCAAGACTGATAGACGCTGGTCCTCCGAAATAAAGAGCCTGTTGTCGTGCCACAGTAGGTCGTCTTTGGTTAGCAGGTTGGGGTCTGCAGGCCTGGGGGTCTTGGCTAAGGACTGTCTGATTCGGGATAGCATGTCCCTTGAGTCAGTAGAAAATTCCTGGGATGTAGGACTGTATCAGGGGTCTCAGGATCACCAGGTTCGCTGAACATGCTAGATAGGGTGTCAGGTTTGACGTTCTTCGACCCAGGTCTGTACGTGACGTGGAAGAGGAAGCGTGAAAAGAAGGGCCCATCAGGCTTGGTGAGGTCTCAGTCATTTAGCTGCCCGAAGGTATTCCAAATTTTTGTGGTCTGTAAAGATCAAGATGGGGTGCCTGGCTCCTTCTAACAGATAGCGCCATTCTTCCAAGGCGGCTTTAATGGCCAGAAGTTCTCTATATCCCACGTCATAGTTCCTCTCAGGAATGGTTAGCTTGCGGGAGAAGAATGCCACAGGATGTAAGGCAGTCTTAGCTCCATGTCTTTGAGATAGCACGGCCCCAACAGCAACTTCAGAGGCATCCACCTCCAGGACAAATGGCAAGGCAGGGTCAGGGTGCCTAAGGATGGGTGCTGAGGGTCACAAAAGCTTCCTGGGCTTCCTCAGTCCACAAAAACTGTGTGTTCAGCTTGGTCAGCTGAGCATCCAGGTGAGTCGCGAGGACCCCGCAGATCTCTCAGCTCTGTGTTCTCTGAGACGCCTGTCAATCTGGATGGAGAGGTTGATCAATGCGTCCAGGGTTTGTGGTACTCCCACGCGAGCTAATTCATCTTTTAGTGGGTCAGAGAGGCCCAAGCGGAACTGATGGCAGAGCGCTGCGTCATTCCACGCCGTGCCAGCACTCCAGCGCCTGAACTCAACCACATAGTCGCCCTGATGGCGGCCTGATGCGGGTCCTCGTAGAGGCGGGCCATAGCTTGAAGGAACAAGGTCAGGTCAGAGACTTCCGGGGGGGCCCTCTGTTCCAACAGGCGGTGTGCCCAACACTGGGTTTCCCCCAGCAACAGGAAGATTGCTAGACCCACCTTTGTGGTATCCAAAGAAAAGGTGCTGGGTTAGAGAGCGAAATACAGTTCACAGGTGTTATGGAAAGCTCAGAACTTGGTGCGGTCGCCTGAGAACCGTTCCGGTAGTAACACTTTGGGTTACGAGGGCAGAGCCACTATGGTGCGAGCTGCAGATTGACTAGCCCCAGGGGCTGAGGTAAACTCCTGGACACATCCCTCTAGCCGGTTGTAGTCTTCCTGCAGGGACTTGACGGCCTGAGTCAGACCAGCCAGGTGCGAGCAAAGTTCATCCATGGGAGAGGACCCTTGCACAGGCTCAGGCATGGCTGTTCGTTACTGTCACGTACCTGGTGATGGAGTCTGGCTTATGCAAGGGTAACCTCTGTTGCGACCCTGATTCATGAACCCCTGGTAGAGCAGACAGGAGGTTCAGGAGTGAGGATGGCATGAGAGTTGAACTGGTCACCGGTGACAACTGAAGAGGATCCTCCAGTCTCGTGCTAGTTGGTAGAGTGGTGGTACAGGCTGGGTCGGCAACGGGCTGGCGGTGCAGTACAAGGGAGTAGGCAGAATAGTTGTGCACAGGCAGAGTTTGTTAATGGGCAGACAGCGGAGGTACAAGGGAGCAGGCAGAAGAGTGGTCGTGGAAGCCGAGGTCAGTGCAGGCAGAGGTCAGAGCAGGGTCAAGGCAAGCCGGGTCACAGGAACAGATAATCAGGTAATCAGATGGCTCAGGAACACTTCTCCTTCTCCTGGTTTGGCCCCAGCTGATTTAGTAATGGACAGGTTATTGTTGTGAAATTTATCACAAAAATAGATATGTTTAATTTAGCTGGTAATGTTATGGCTGGAATTTACATGCCCTTGCTTTTCAAATGTTTATTGCTTGTTTACATGCTTTGTTATGGTGGCCCTATTGTCCCGGTTGTGCACAACCCTAGATACAACTCTAAAGGGCGCTTAAAGCATTCCCATGATGTGAACTACAATACTGGTATGCTGAATTGATAGCTAATGTGAACTACATGTACTTTTAATGTCTGGTTGTACAAATTTGTGACATCTCAATAAACCTTTGCCTGATTAAGAAAAAAAAAAAAAAAATTTACGCTCTTCGAAATCCTGAAGGCGGTGATTGGTTTTCGGGGTCCTGTATGTGGCTAGACTGCCAAAAAGTCTCACACATGTGGTATTAGCAGCAGAATGTATTTTGGGGTGTAATCCGACATATACCCATGGCATGTGTGAGCAATGTATCATTTCAGTGACATCTTTCAATCACTTGTGATAAAAAAATAAATATTGGGCTCAACATGCCTCTCAGCAAATAGCTTGGGGCGTTTACTTTCCAAAATGGGGTCTTTGGGGGAGGGGGGGGTTGTACTGCCCTGCCATTTTAGTACCTCAAGAAATGAGATAGGCAGTCATAAACTAAAAGCTGCGTAAATTCCAGTAAATGTACCTTAGTTTGTAGACACTATACCTTTTGCGCAAATCATTAAATATACGCTTATTGAAATGGAGGCCAGAGCCAATCAGTGTATCTGTGTGCGCTTCGTTGGTATCCCAAAAAAAGCCGGGCAGTCTATTTTTTTTTTCTTCAGAAATCCCAGAGGGGGGGGGGGGGGGGGGGG
>BLSH010152873.1:67830-78996 GCA_018402905.1 Glandirana rugosa
TTTTTTTTGTCACCCTCAGGTCCGACTCTGACGGTAAATGAGATAGTAGTCGCCCAGACGTAACTACACGCTGAAGTCCTAAGTACAAAAAGTCTTGTCAACGAAGCTCGGCTCAGGGAATGGGCGGTCACCACCTGTGTTCTGACGAAATGGAACATCGGACTCTTCTTGCGGAGAAAGTAATGGTCAAGTGTTCTTAACTTGGGGGAAAGTGTAAGTCACCCGTCATGACGCGGGGGGTTCGGGGGGGGGGGGTTGTGTTGGGTAAGTTCACTTGCTCTGTATATCGCCGTACGTTTCATGTACCACCAAAACACCGGAGGACTGACGGACAGTTTGGGGAAGGGCTTGGGGGGCGCAGTACTGCCCACTGAATGTGAAAGGGGGTTCAATTCTTGTGAACTGGTAATGAAAGAGGCGTTCTTCTCAGGCTACAAGGTAAAGCAGTCTTGTGTCCACCACTGGCGGGTAAGGGACTCGGCTCGAAGCAACTGTTCTGAAAAACATGAATCCTGAAGTCGCACATCAATGCAGACCCGCTGATGATAGAGTAAATGGCAGTCTCAGCCTGGACTCCCACTGTTTTTTTTTTTTTTTTTTTTTTAATTCAGAGGGTGGCCTTACAGTGTTGCTCTGTGTGGGCAAACCCAGGACTCTCAGACTAAATGCATTATAGGAGTGAAAGGCCAGGGGGTTTAGCAGTCTGATCTGCCCACCATGACCTCACACAGTGGCTGACAGGTCTTGCTATGGGGAGAGTGTAATCCCCACACTCCCAGACCTGTGTATCTACAGAGCCGCGCTCCATAGACTTACACAGCAGGACCTAGGCCCCCCCCCCCTACCATTTCCTCCTCACTGCATCTGATAGCAGCAAGAGCCAACAGGATTTACAAGCTGTTACAGGCATTTGGCATTTCAAATGCCTCTGAACTTCCATCTGAATGCATATTCATGGGTTCCAAGAAAATCTTCTAAACTCAACTGCCTAGAAACTACTGTAAACGACACTGTGTACTGATAAGATAACAGAGGAGAGTTCACGGGCAGCTGAATTTTTTTTTAAAAAAACGCCGAACTGCTCCCAAATGTCTGTTTACCAGCAGCAGTGTACATGAGGTCTATGACCCCTTTCACACTCAGGCGCATTACAGGCGATTTTGAGCTAAAAATAGTGCCTATAAACTGCCTTCTAATGCACCCCAGTGTGTATTATGCCCCCTGTTGGGAAAGCGTTTTTGACCCTCTAGTAAAACTGGGGTCTAAGCTGGAGGTGAGCACATAGTATAGTCGGTGGAGGGATTTTTTTCACTATCTGTGTGGAATAGAGACTCTGCGGACATCTTCGCATGCATCTTTAAACTGACCTATTTGTCATTGTTTGCACTCTATGTAGGCTTTTATAGAGGCACCAGATATGGACTCTTAATACTTTCTGCGCTGTATCCTTGTTGATGTTTTTACTTAATCTTTCTGACCATTTTTCATGCTACACCCATATTTAGACCTCGTTCACATTTAATGCAGCTTTAAAATCGCGTAATTTCAAAGCCACGTCAGTGCGACTTTGTACTGCTTCATGCACAGTTGTCTATGCAAGTCGCACCTGAAATTGCCAAAAAAAGTGCAGGAACTACTTTTTCAAATTGATTTGAACAGTGCCATTGCCGACAGTAGGGTGCTACTTGTCATGCGATCTGAGCTGTCAAATCGCATGACAGGTTTCTCTAATGTGAACAAGGGCTTGGGGTATAACAAGAAACATGGTTTCATTCATTGTCCATCTTCATCCCCTCTTCCTTCCGGGGACGCGATCTCCAGCTCTGTGACTGGCCGAAGTCACACGACGTCACTCCCGCACATGCGTGTGGGATCCGCCAGTCACGGCACGATCTCAGTAAAGAAATGGCACACAGGCCGTTTCTTCACTGTGCATGTGCCGAAATGACGTCGGCACAGTACACTGCAGACCTCCTGAACCGTGCAGGTTTGGGAGATATGCAGGGCACCTACAGGTCAGCCTTACCTGTAGGTTTAAGTGTTTGTCACCAGTTGACAACCACTTTAAACTGCATTAGGCAGTAGATGAGGGCGTTTTACATGTCGCAGTCACGATGCATTCGGCATAATAAGGAGTTTCCCCATAACAGATGTCCCTCTTACTGGCCAGCATACAACACTGATGTAACGCTCTTACATTGGAGTTATTGACTGGCTGCTCTGCTGTAGGTTAGGGGGGGGGGGCGCAAATTACTTGCCTTACCCCGGGCGCTGACAACCCAACACTACGCTAAAAAAAACTGGCTCCTAACTTTTTTTAGCTGGCTCCTAGATTCAAAGCAAATTTGTCCTGCCCTGGTATAATCTCCTTTAACCACTTGCCTTCCGGGCACTTTTACCCACCTTCTTTCTCAAGCCAATTTTCAGCTTTCAGCACTGTCACACTTTGAATGACAATTACGCGGTCATGCAGCGCTATACCCATATGAAATTTTTTTCACACAAATAGAGCTTTCTTTTGGTGGTATTTGATCACCTCTGGGGGTTTTTTTTTTGGGAAAATTTGACCAAAAATTATGAAAAAAAAAAAATAAAAAAATTCTTCTTTGTTTCTGTTATGAAATTTGTAAATAAATAATTTTTCTTCTTCACCGACAGCCACTGATGAGGCGGCACTAATATGCAGCTCTGACAGGCATTACCGATGGGCACAAATTGGCATCCTGACAGGCACCTCTGATGGGGCTGCACTGATGATCAATGCGGCGATCATCAGCGCAGGCCCCCTCCCCCCCGTCAGGAGAGCCGCTTATCGGCTCCCCTCTACCCATGTCCTGTCAGCGTCAATAGAGGAATGCTGATAACCGGTGCTTCCTGGTTACGCTGTGATTGGACACAGATGATCACATGGTAAAGAGCCTAGGTTACAGGCTCTTTATTGAGATCGGAAATGCAGTGTCAGAGTGACATACCACACTACGCGCCCCTGGGGGTGCCCAAAAGAGGCTTATTCTGCTGGACATCATATGATGCCCAGTCAGGATAATGGAACCCCCGAGGCTCGGCCGTCATTCTGCTATAGGTTGGGCGGGATGTGGTTAACCACTTCAGTCCCGGAAGGCTTTACCCCCTTCCTGACCAGAGCATTTTTTATGATTCGGCACTGCGACGCTTTAACTGACAATTGCACGGTCGTGCGATGTTGTACCCAAACTAAATTGATGTCCTTTTTCCCCACAAATAGAGCTTTCTTTTGGTGATATTTGATCACCTCTATGGTTTTTATTTTTTGCGCTATAAACAAAGAGCGACAAATTTTTTTATTTTTTACTTTTTGCTATAATACATATCCCAAAAAAATATAACAAAACCCCAATGTATTCATCAGTTTAGGTCGATATATATCCTTCTACATATTTGTGGTAAAAAATAAAAATTGCAATAGGTGTATATTGATTGGTTTGCGCAAAAGTTGCTGCATTTACAAACCATGAGAATTAATTTATGGCGTTTTTACAAATGTTTTTTTAATTTACTGGTAATGGCAGCGATCTGTGATTTTTATTGGGACTGTGATATTGTGGCAGACAGATCGGACACTTCTGACACTTTTTGGGACCAATGACATTTATACAACGATCAGAGCTAAAAATAGCCACTGATTACTGTATAAATGTCACTGGCAAGGAAGGGGTTCCCTGCGTGTCTTCTAACTGTGTGGGGGCTAAGCTGGCAGAGGCATGACAGATCTAACTGTTCCCGATCACTGGGATCAGTAGATCTCTGTCATGTCCCCTGACAGACCGGGGAACTGCTGTGTTTACATCGGCGATTCCCCATTCTTCCTCTCTAGAAGGCGATCGCGGGCTGACAGCGAGTCCGCCCGACCCGCTGCCACACTCAGGCAGAGTGCGGTGGGCATGAAACCTTTAGAAATGGCAATCTGCGTAGCGGAGCCAACTTACCGCAGTAAAAGGTTTGCGAGGCGGTTGGCAAGTGGTTAAAGTATAGCTGTTTTTTTTTTTTTTTAAGTTGTGGATAAGAGTGAAGAGGAATTAGAATCCCTGTTAGGTTTATTTCCTAACTGTGCCCCTGTAAGACCCCTTTCACACTGGGGCGGGCGGGCACGGTAAATCCCCGGGGATTAAGCACTGTTATAGTGGTGCCGCTATGCAGGCGGGTGCGCGGCGCTTTTAACCCCCCACAAGGGGTTAAAAGTGCAGGCGCGCCGCAATCGAGGTGGTGCACAGCCGCTTCGGAAGCGCTGCCCCATTTTTTTCAATGGGCAGGGGCGGTGGAGGGGCCGTGTATCACCGATCACCTCACCAAAGATGCGGCTTGCAGTACTTTCTGTAACGTCCTGCAAGTGCACCGCCCCACTGGGAAAGCACTCCGGCTTTCATATTGGGGTGGATGGGGAGTGACTTTTGAGGCGCTTTACAGGCGCTATTTTTTTTTTAGCTAAATAGGGCCTGTAAAGTGCCTCAGTGTGAAAGGGGTTTTAGGGAGATTCTGTCACGTTTACCTTTAGGCTCCGTTCACATCTAGGCGTTGCTATTTTACAGGCGTTTTGAAGTACCGATGTAAAAGCAGTAAAACGCCTGCAATCTGCCAAAAAGAAGCTCATGTACTTTTTGGAGCAACGGGCGTTTTGCGTACGGTGACAGATCGCTCAGATGTGAACAGGGGCCATTGAAATGAATGGGATTTGTCTTGTTTGGCGTTTTTTGAGCAGAAATCCGCTTAGGTGTGGAGAAAGCCTCATTATCGCAAGAAAATCCCACATTTTGGGTTTCCCTCACTTTGGAGGGATTTCCTCTCACTTCCTGTTTGGCTATGGGACAGGAAGTGAAGGGAAATCTCCCCAATGAGACAAAGATGACTTAACAAAAAAAAAAAACCTCATCCCTCCCTTCCTCTCTCCGATATGATCGGAAGGGGGTTGTGGGGGGGGGGGGGCAGTAATGTGGACTCCCCTCCTTCCATACATTGGTGAGGAGGATCCCCGGATGATGTAACCATGGTGATGAATGGTAACCTCAGGCCTGTGATATGAGCAGAGCCCTCCATGCACACGGCGGGGGGCACTCCCTGTACGATGCACCCCCTCATATCCCTGTGCTGTGTCCCCCCTCCTCCATGTGACAACGCACTATGGAGGAAGGCCTCGTGTTCTGGAACCTTCCATGTGCCGCTCACCCCTCATCCTCCCCTCCCTCCTCTCACCTTGGCTCCTTCCTTCAGCATCTGGGCGAAGCCCGGGGCCTTGGGGACGTGCATCGCCATGTGTGCGGCTCCGGTGTCCGAGGAGAAGAGAGAAGACTCTGCAAACCACACACTACCGGCGAGGAGACAGGCGGAGGACCACAATGCTCTGCGACACAGGCACGGCTAATCCATCCAGAGAGCCATTGAGCGGCCTGTACAGCGGGAGCGGAGGAGGGAAGAGCGAGGAGATCGATGTGATCGGGGCGCGGCTATGTGTCCTGTGCACTGAGACTGGAGAGAAGCGTGCTCAGGGCGTGAGACCAGCAATACAAAGAGAGATTCACTCTATATACAGAGATATTCACTATATACAGAGAGATTCACTCTATACAGAGAGAGATTCACTATATACAGAGAGATTCACTATATACAGAGAGAGATTCACTCTATACAGAGAGATTCACTCTATACAGAGAGAGATTCACTCTATACAGAGAGAGATTCACTATATACAGAGAGATTCACTCTATACAGAGAGAGATTCACTATATACAGAGAGATTCACTCTATACAGAGAGAGATTCACTATATACAGAGAGATTCACTATATAAAGAGAGAGATTCACTATATACAGAGAGAGATTCACTATATACAGAGAGATTCACTATATACAGAGAGAGATTCACTATATACAGAGAGATTCACTCTATATACAGAGAGATTCACTATATACAGAGAGATTCACTATATAAAGAGAGAGATTCACTATATACAGAGCGAGATTCACTATATACAGAGAGATTCACTCTATATACAGAGAGATTCACTATATAAAGAGAGGTTCACTATATATATATACAGATAGATTAACTATATACAGAGAGATTCACTCTATATACAGAGAGATTCACTATATACACAGAGAGATTCACTATATACTGAGAGATTCACTATATATATATATAGAAAGATT
Source organism: Glandirana rugosa (assembly GCA_018402905.1). NCBI lineage: Eukaryota > Metazoa > Chordata > Amphibia > Anura > Ranidae > Glandirana > Glandirana rugosa. The sequence goes on from BLSH010152873.1 coordinate 74,013, forward strand.
CACTCTACATACAGAGAGATTCACTCTATATACTGAGAGATTCACTATATAAAGAGAGATATTCACTATATACAGAGAGAGATTCACTATATACTGGGAGAGATTCATTATATACAGAGAGATTCACTATATACAGAGAGAGATTCACTATATAAAGAGAGAGATTCTCTATATGCAGAGATATTCACTATATACAGAGAGAGATTCACTATATACAGAGAGAGATTCGCTATATACAGAGAGATTCACTATATATCTATATACAGAGATTCACCATATACTGAGAGATTCACTATATACAGAGAGAGATTCACTATATATCTATATACAGAGAGATTCACTCTAAATACAGAGAGATTCACTATATATCTGTATACAGAGAGATTCACTCTAAATACAGAGAGATTCACTATATATCTATATATAGAGAGATTCACTCTATATACAGAGAGATTCACTATATATCTATATGAGAGAGATTCTATATATATCTACAGAGAGAGATTCACTATATACAGATAGATTCACTATATATCTATATACTGAGAGATTCACTATATACAGATAGATTCACTATATATCTATATACTGAGAGATTCACTATATACAGATAGATTCACTATATATCTATATACTGAGAGATTCACTATATATACAGAGAGATTCACTATATACAGAGAGAGATTCACGCTCTATCTATATACAGAGAGATTCACTATATACAGAGAGATTCACTATATACAGAGAGAGATTCACGATCTATCTATATACAGAGAGATTCACTATATACAGAGAGATTCACTATATACAGAGAGAGATTCACGATCTATCTATATACAGAGAGATTCACTATATACAGAGAGATTCTCTATATACAGAGAGATTCACTATATATCTATATACAGAGAGATTCTCTATATACAAGAGATTCAATCTATATACAGAGAGATTCAATCTATATCTATATACAGAGAGATTCTCTATATACAAGAGATTCTATCTATATACAGAGAGATTCACTATATCTATATAAAGTGACATTCTCTATATCTATATACAGAGAGAGAGTCTCTACATCTGGTCACTATATAGCAGTATACAGAGCCCCAGATAGGGGCTTGCGGCACTGACAGACCCCCCCCTCTGAAGTCGGGACAAAGTCCTGCACTTACCCCATCTAATAGCAGGCTGGATTGTGCAGAGCTCGGCTTGCGGAGAGCGTGCTGGAGTGTATGGTCGTGGATGATCTGCGTGGCTCGTGCATGGTCTGCGGCGCAGGAGTCATGACCGAAACCCGGCGGAGTGCTGCGCCTGCGCGAGTAACCACACAGCCAGCACATCCGCCACAGTCCCACCCCCGCCCACCGCATCCAATGCCAGTCAGTCACTGGCTCAGGGCAGCCAATCAGACTATGTGTGCGCGCCTGTTAAGCGCACACACATAGTCTTTTATGACTGACCAATCAGCTCACTACTTGCTGTCAGCAGACAGCAAGGAGCCGAGAAAAAAAAAAGTCAATATACTGGCGCCTGCTGTAGGGGGCGGGCTGCCTTTTTTTTCTCTTCTTGTCAGCGGTGGGGAGGCGGCGCCCAAGTGCTCCTTATTGATCGGCCACCGCTGTATCTGTATATCTATATATAGAGAGAGAGAGAGAGAGAGAGAGAGATACACTGTATATCTATATATAGAGAACCCACCAAATGCTGAGAGATATACTTTATGTCTATATATAGAGAGAGAGCGCTTATCCACTACAAAGACTGAGAGATTCCGTATATATATATATATACACAGCATCTCACAAAAGTGAGTAGACCCCTCACTGAAGAAATGACACTTTGCTGCAATGTAAAGTAGTGAGTGTACAGCTTGTATAACAGTGTAAAGTTGCTGTCCCCTCAAAATAACTCAACACATAGCCATTAACCACTTGCCGACCGCCAACCGCAGGTTGATGGCGACAGAGTGGTTCGATATCGCAAATCACGCACTGTGAGCGTGCGCGCCGCCGGAGGCACGCCCGCGCGCTCACTGTGTTCGGGGAGGGCCAGGGAGCGGGTGCGGCGGCTTTGATTGCCGCCGGCTACCCGCGATGCCCCCCCCCCGGAGTGAAAGAACGGAGGTCCGTGTAAGTAAACACGGACCTCCGTTCTGTGTGAGGGGGAAGGGCTGTGATCACAGCCTTCCTCTACACGGAAGCTGTGATGGCTTCCCTTCCCCTGCTAGGGCAGTCCCCCCACAGTAAGAACACGCCCAGGGAACATAGTTAACCCTTAGAGCGCCCCCTGCAGGTTAACCCCTTCACTGCCAATGGCATTTACACAGTAATCAGTGCATTTTTATAGCACTGATCGCTGTATAAATGCCAATGGTCCCAAAAAAGTGTCAAAATGGTCCGACATGTCCGCCCCAATATCGCAGTACCGCTAAAAATCGCAGATCGCCGCCATTACTAATAAAAAATAAATAAAAACCCCAAAAATGAATTCTCATCATCCGTAAACGCGGCCACTTTTGCGCAAACCAATCAATAAATGCAGATTGCGATTTTTTTTAATCGCAAATTTGAGGAAGAATATAAATCGGCCAAAAACGGTGAAAAAAAGTTTTTTTGTATTTTTTTTTTGGATTTGTATTTTAGCAAAAAGTAAGAAATTTGTTTTTTTTTTGGAAAATTGTCGCTCTTCTTTTGTTTATAGCGGCGATCAGAAATGACGCAGCGATGATCAAATACCACCAAAAGAAAGCTCTGTTTGTGGAAAAAAAAGGATGCAAATTTCATTTGGGTACAACGTCGCACGACCGCGCAATTGACAGTTAAAGCGACGCAGCGCCGAATCGCAAAAAGGGCTCTGGTCCTAAAGTGGGAAATCCTTCCGGGGCTGAAGTGGTTTATGTCTAAACCACTGGCAACAAAAGTGAGTACACCCCTAAGTGAAAATATCCAAACTGGGCCCAAAGTGTCAATATTGTTTGTGGCCACCATTCTTTTCCAGCACTGCCTTAACCCTCTTGGGCATGGAGTTCACCAGACCTTCACAGGTTGCCACTGGAGTCCTCTTCCACTCCTCCATGACGACATCACAGAGCTGGTGGATGTTAGAGACCTTGCGCTCCTCCACCTTCCGTTTGAGGATCCCTCACAGATGCTCAATACAGCTTAGGTCTGGAGACATGCTTGGCCAATCCATCACCTTTATCCTCAGTTTCTTTAGCAATGCAGTGGTCGTCTTGGAGGTGGGTTTGGGGTCCTTATCATGTTGGAAGACTGCCCTGTGGCCCAGTATCTGAAGGGAGGGGATCATGCTTTGCTTCAGTATGTCACAGTACATGTTGGCATTCATGGTTCCCTCAATGAACTATAGCTCCCCAGTGCCGGCAGCACTCATGCAGCCCCAGACCATGACACTCCCACCACCACGCTTGACTGTAGGCAAGACACACTTGTCTTTGTACTCCCCACCTGGTTGACACCACCTGAACCAAATAAGTTTATCTTGGTCTCATCAGACCACAGGACATGGATCTGGTAATTCATGTCCTTAGTCTGCTTGTCTTCAGCAAACTGTTTGCAGGCTTTCTTGTGCATCATCTTTAGAAGAGGCTTCCTTCTGGGACAACAGCCTTGCAGACCAATTTGATGCAGTGTGCAGCGTATGGTCTGAGCATTGATGGGCTGATCCCCCAGCCCTTCAACCTCTGCAGCAATGCTGGCAGCACTCATACATCTATTTCCCAAAGACAACCTCTGGATATGACGCTGAGCATGTGCACTCAACTTCTTTGGTCGACCATGGTGAGGCCTGTTCTGAGTGGAACCTGTCCTGTTAAATCACTGTATGGTCTTGGCCACCGTGCTGCAGCTCAGTTTCAGGGTCTTGGCAATATTCTTTATGTAGAGCAACAATTCTTTTTTTCAGATCCTCAGAGAGTTCTTTGCCATGAGGTGCCATGTTGAACTTTCAGTGACCAGTATGAGAGAGTGAGAGTGATAACACCAAATTTAACACACCTGCTCCCCACTCACACCTGAGACCTTGTAACTAGGGTTGAGCGAACTTCTGGAAGTCCGGGTTCTGCTGGTTCGGCCGAACTTCAGGACAAAGTCCGGGTTCGGGTCCGGACAGAACCCGAACTTTGTCCCGGACCCCGAACCCCATTGAAATCAATGGGGACCCGAACTTTTAGGCACAAAATGGCTGTAAAAAAGTCCTGGAAAGTCCTAGAGGTCTGCAAAAGGAAGGAAATGGGGGTAAGGGTGGGACAAGTGTCCTACAAAGAAATGGGGACAGGGAAATAACTAAAAGCATTTTTAAAAAAATAATTTCATAAAAAAATAAAAAATGGAGGTGGATGTGGACCATCTTCAAACTATGTCTGAAAAGTATTAATTAACGGTAGAAGCCATATCACTGTTCTAAAATCATCTTCAAACTGTGTCAAAAAAGTATAAATAAGCCGGGAGAACCCATATCCCTGTTCTGCAAGCATCTGGAAACTGTGTGTAACACTTTAACTAAAACCGGGAGAAGCCATACTACTGTTCTGCAAACATCTGGAAACTGTGTGTAACACTTGAACTAAAAGCGGGAGAAACCATACTACTGTTCTGCAAACATCTGGAAACTGTGTGTAACACTTTAACTAAAACCGGGAGAAACCATACTACTGTTCTGCAAACATCTGGAAACTGTGTGTAACACTTTAACTAAAACCGGGCGAACCCATATCACTGTTCTGCAAACATCTGGAAACTGTGTGTGAAACTATAGCAGAGCGAACCCATATCACTGTTCTAAAATCATCTAAAAACTCTATGTCAGGGGTCCTCAAACTATGGCCCTCCAGTTGTTCAGGAACTACAATTCCCACCATGCCTAGTCATGTCTGTGAATGTCAGAGTTTTACAATGCCTCATGGGATGTGTTGTTCCGCAACAGCTGGAGGGCCATAGTTTGAGGATGCCTGCTCTATGTGAAACTA
>BLSH010152873.1:101482-125853 GCA_018402905.1 Glandirana rugosa
TTTGAGGTACGTCTCGTAACGTGTATCATTAAGTATCCTTTGAGGTACGTCTCGTAACGTGTGTCATTAAGTATCCTCTGAGGTCGTCTCGTAACGTGTATCATTGAGTTTCCTATGAATTACTATGTGCAATGCTCTGCATGGAGTTTCCTATGAATTACTATGTGCAATGCTCTGCTGGAGTTTCCTATGAATTACTATGTGCAATGCTCTACTTGAGTTTCCTATGCATTACTATGTGCAATGCTCTGCTGGAGTTTCCTATGCATTACTATGTGCAATGCTCTGCTGGAGTTTCCTATGCATTACTATGTGCAATGCTCTGCTGGAGTCTCCTATGAATTACTGTGTGCAATGCTCTGCATGGAGTTTCCTATGAATTACTATGTGCAATGCTCTGCATGGAGTTTCCTATGAATTACTATGTGCAATATTCTGCATGGAGTTTCCTATGAATTACTATGTGCAATATTCTGCATGGAGTTTCGGAACCTGTATACCCTATCTGGGACCATGTATACGCTATCTGGGACCCTGTATACCCTTATCTGGGACCCTGTATACCCTATCTGGGACCCTGTATACCCTATCTGGGACCATGTATACCCTATCTGGGACCCTGTATACCCTATCTGGGACCATATATACCCTATCTGGGACCCTGTATAGCCTATCTGGGTGACTGTTTACCCTATCTGGGGCTCTGTATACTGCTATATGGGGACTCGGTATACTGCTATCTGGGGCTCTGTATACTGCTATATGGTGACTCTGTATACTACTGTCTGGGGCTCTGTATACTGCTATATGGTGACTCTGTATACTCCTAACTGGTGATGCTATATACCACTATCTGGTGATGCTGGGCTGTATACTCCTGACAAAAGGGGTGGAAACTACAGTGGGTGGGGCTTATGAGAAGTGGGAGGGGTCAAAAAGGAAGGCCGGGGTCTGGTGCCCGCCCATCCTAAAATTTCACCAGCCGCTACTGGACTTATCTCTTAAATTTACATTTTAAATTTTTACCGGGCACTGGGAGCATAGCTATCACTATACTTCTTGCTCTTGGACGCTGAAGCAGCAGCTGTAGAGTTGTATGTAGCCATTCTGCCCAATGCTCCCCTCCTCCTGCCTAATCACAGAGCGCTTTGTATTATGGAACCCCATTTAGAAAATACAAAGACTTCTGTGAATAGACAGCAGAGGGGATGGGTGGGTAGAGCTACTGCTGTGTGATAAAGCTGTGTCCCCTGTTAGAGCGCAGGGGATACAGTATATCCAGCGGCTTAGTTGACAGCTAGCACTGCTGTTCCAGGTATCATGCTTTCCAATTGGATGTGACGTCACCAGAAGTGCTGTAAGTCCAGCCTCAGCGTGTTCTCATAATGAGGGCGTCTTCACTAAATATGCCCTCATTGGGTGAAACGCGGTGAGGCGGGACTTACGACACTGACGTCACCTCTGGTGATGCTACTTCCTGAGTGAGTGCACTCTTTTATATATGTCTGATGGGGAAATGTTAAAAATATATATCGCAATGAGCACTTTGTTTTTGTGACCTTTCTGCACTAATTGGAGTGGAGATAGGAGGAGAGTGGCGTGGGTACAGGAGTTGCTGGACTGGTGGATCTGAAGCAGTGTGTGCTGACAATAAGGCTCCGTTCACACCATGTCGTTCTGGATCGTGAGCGGAATTGCTATGGTTCTGCCCGCTATTCCGAATCCTCACAAAATGCAGGACATGCTTGCGATCCCCATTACTTTCAGTGGCACCTCAATCACAGCATGATTTTGCCACAATTGTCGCCTGACAAATTGCAGTAAAATCTCGTATAGAACCCTCTAGTTAGGTAGGTGCTAGCTAGAGGATAGATTTGTCTGTAGGGTATAAAAATTTAGGCAGGCCTAGCTTGTGGCTAGGCCTGTTTGTTTTCATTCTTGGCTGGGAGGGGCTCAGGGTAGGGCTGGGTGACTCACAGGTGGTGTCACCAGGACCTCCCACTTCTTTCCAGAAGCTTCTGGTGTTTTCTGGAAAGAGAGGTGAAGAGGGGAGGTGTAGCCACCTGGGGTAATTTGAGGAGCCCTGTCCAATCCCCAACTTGGATTGGCAGGGGGCAGGCCTCCTTAAATACCCAGGGTCATCCAAGCTGGGGAAGAGTTGTCGGGTGGAAGAGGTAGAGTAAGAGAGTGCTGAGGCTGTCGAGGCCTAGAAGGAACTCACCATTCTGGAGGGGGAAGAACCTTGTGCATGGGCTCGGGTGCAGTCGGGACCACTTTCAGGAACGCATGAAAAGGTCCTGGACCAGAGGCACAAGAGAGAGCAAGGATAGGACCGCAAGAGAGTGCACTGCTGAGAGACTCCAGGGAGGACAACTGGTTGCAGCCAGGAGGGCTGGTGAGTGAGGCACAGTCAGCAGGACTCGGGAGGCACACCTGAGAGGACTGTGAGTTTGCAGTCAAAGATGGGTGTAGAACCAGAAGAGTGGGCTGTGGGGAAAGGGGCAGTGGAAAGGGGCGTGAAGGGGAGTGAAGAAGAGGTCTTAAGCACGAGTTGTGCTGGCGAGAAGACTGTAGTGTATATACTGGACTTTGTTGCAACACCAGTTGAGGAATTGAACTTTGGGGAAAGAACTTATGCGCTCTGCCTGCTATTCAGTGCTACAGTAACAAGTGTCGTTGTCTACAGCAACCAGCGTGAGCTGCCTTCAAGTTCATCTTATAGCTGCCTGCTCACCCAGTCGCCCCAATCACGGCTGGGATGGACACTTGTGCTAAAAACCTGCAACTCAGGAACTGTTTTACCATGTGCTGTCACCCGTGGCAAACACGGGGGGCGATCATGCCCATGGATTACAAATACATCCAGTGATCTGCTAACGCTGGATGTCTTGAGTTGGATTACAAACATGTCCAGCAATTTGCTAATACTGGGCATCTTGAATTTTTGCTTCAAAATCCTGCTTTGAACAGGAAAGTGTGCCTGGAAGTGTCTACTGTTGCCCGGGGTGATCGTGATAAGCCTGCAGGTGCCTGCGGGCAGGACTGTGCTAAAAGTGTTCCCTTCAGTGAGGCATGGGTTACAAACTTTATTGTTGCTCCCGGCAACCACCAGGGAAGTCAGTGGTCATCTGCTTCTAGTTGCTTGGGCACATTCGGTACCAAGCGACATGCCTGGACAAGTCTTGCTAGCTACAGTGTGCCTACAAACTTCAGTTCATCTAACAAGGGGTTACAGCAGCACGTTCAGGGAAGGGCCTGCCTATCAGTTCTGCAGATACCAGTCTGTCTGGAAGTGACGGGGCAGTGCCACACCCTGGAGGAGACTCAGCATTTCCTGCTAGCAGCAGGCACCACGAGGCAGAGGAGCAAGATGGCAAAGAGTGGTCGCATACTCCTAGCGCTGACTTCGTTGTCTGAACTGCAGGAGCAGACACTAGTTGACACTGGTGTCCGGTTGGAGCATTGCGGGGAATTCGCCCTCAGGATGATCGGGGGGATGGAGCGGCTATGCCTGTTGTGTCCAGAGTGCCGGATAATGACCACGATGGTCAGTGCCTGGATCCGGTGCGGGCATTGTGGCAAACTGCTCATCCAGCTTGCATCCAGTCAGCAGGAGCCACAATACTACCATGTGGACCTGCATTCAGGACTTCATAAAGTACAGCCGAGTCAGCTTGCAGTCTGGGGTTTTCCCAGACTGCAAGCTGACTTTGGGTCCCTGGACCTAGAATGGACATCTTCAGATAGCAGCTGTAAGTAATGAGAGAAAGGAGGTTCCCAGGTTTTGGAAGTTCCATCTGAATGAGGAGAAGAGCCAGAGTCTCCTGGGAGGCCCAGAGACACAGCAGGCACCCCCATCAGTTACAGACAACTTTTTGTCCAAAGACCTTCCACTACACAGACCAGAGCAGCTGAATACAGGCAGTGGGTTCAGAGATCCCCTGATGCCTGTGTCCTGCCCGGAAAAGGAAAACCAAGGGAGCTGCTCCAATTTTCCCGGTTCCAGCGGGAAGTTCAGCGTAGGGTTGCTCTGGAGTGGGGTCTGGACTTTCCCTATGTCCCTCCTGAAACAATGGACATCATCGAGAACTCACGGGGAGAATGGGAGTATGACCTGGTTTGGGAGTACCAACATGTCTCTAAGCTGCTGCGGGTGCCAGAGTGTGAGGAAACCTGGGCCCACTTTGAGGACATTCGGAAGGAATGGCAGCTGGGGAGGTCTATCTACAAGGACAGAGTGATGGTTTTCCAAGGTAGGTTGTCCTAGGAAGAGTCACTCTGTCTCCATCAGGGAAGAAGGGGCGGCAGGAAGAGATTGCCCGACCCGCACTTTATTATTTTTTTTGTAAATATATACTTTATTAAACTCCAAATGGGCACAACAAAAAACAAAACAAAACAAGCTCTTACATCCATCTTGTAAAAATGTCATACGTAACATCTATTAAGAGTAACCAGACGAAAGTCAAGCCAAACAATATAATGCCTTAACAATATGTGGGAAGCCAGAAAAGGATATTGAATAATCTTTGACATTTGTTTATTTTCCTTTGTTCGCTGTGTAATCCATTCGGATTAACGGATGGTAGGAAGCAAGGCCTGATAGTGGCCATTACCATAATAAAAACCAACATAAAAACCAAAGGAAAAAAATAAAGCAGGAGAAATAAAGTTAAGGGAAGAAAAAAGAAAAAAGATGAAGAAAGGAGGAAGAAGAAGAAATACGAAAAGGGATATAAGGGAGGAAATGAAAGAGGGAGGGGGGATTTTGTTGGATTCGGATAGCTTGGTCTTGAGAGTAACCAAGACCAGGTGAGATATTATGGTTCTAGTAGGGTTTTCTCTTCTGCCGAGAGGATAAATTGATTCCAGAGTTGCCATGTCTTGGAATGTTTTTCTTGTTGGTGTCGCGCTGTGAGCACCAAGTCCTCCAGTTTATTGATGTCCTCTACTTTTTGGATCCACTCAGCTGGGGACGGGGGTGTTTGTTTCTTCCAGTGTAGTGGGATGCAAGATTTTGCGGCGTTTAGAAGATGGCGAACAATAGATGTTTGATAAGTTTTAGCTGAAACCATTGTGACATGGAGGAGAAAAAGGCTGGGTCATCAGGGATCTCATATTCCATGAACCTCTGAGTGACTCCCTTGACTGTGGCCCAGTAGTGATTGAGTTTCAGGCAGGATCAAAAAATATGTAGTAGTGTTCCTCTGTCTCCCAGGAATCTCCAGCAAAGGTCAGAAGTGGTCGGGAATATTTTTTTAAGTCGATTCAGTTTGAAATACCATTGCGTTAGTAGTTTATAAATGGTCTCTTGGATTTTTGTGCATATAGAAGATTTCAGTGAGAATCTGAGGATAAGTTGTATTTGAGCAGGAAAAAAACGTACGATTTAGATATGATTCCCATTTGTGTATATATGGCAGAGTTGGTTGTTCAGGAGGACTATTTAGGAAGCTATACATTTTAGAGAGGACTTAGGTAAGAGTGCCATCTTCTGAGCAGCATTCCTCTAAGGTAGTTAGCGGGCGGTCAAAGCATCTTGGGTTTGGAAGGGAACAGAAAAAATGCCTTAGTTGAAGTACGGACAAGAAAGGGAGTTGGAAGAGGCCCGCTTTACTGCTTAGGGCCTCTATAGAGGGCCACTTCCCTGCCACTAGGAAATGTGACACATTAACCCGTCCTGCTTGGGTCAGATTATAAGCGATCTGCGAGTTTAGTCCCGGAGGGAACTGTGGGTTGCCTATTATAGGATTATATATTATATAATTATATATTATACCTCTGCGAACAGATACGGAGTGTTGTACCTATTAACGGGTGGTTTTTTAACATGGGCGGGAGATGTTTATAGCACCAAAGGGTTCCTTCCAATGGGACGTCCATCTGGGATTTTTCCAGATTAACCCACAGTTTCGAATGACCGTGCCGGCACCAACCGATCAGTCGGCCTAAATGAACGGCTTGGTAATATTTTCTGATGTCTGATAGCGCTAGACCACCATAATGTTTAGGGAGAGATAAGAGATGTCTAGGAAGACGTGGTTTTTTATTTGCCCAGATAAATGTAATAAAAAGAGCATGCACTTGTCTGAAGTAGTGGAGTGGAATCTTAATTGGAGGGCCTGGAGTAGATAGAGAAGTTTTGGTAGTATACACATTTTGATTAAGTTACACCTGCCGAACCAGGAATGTAGTCCCTTATGCCAAGTTTCTAGTAGAAGATGGAGTTTGGTTAGCAGGGGTTGGAAGTAAAGAGCAAAGGTACGTGTCAGTTTTACCGGTGTAAGGGTACCTAAGTATTTCAGGGCCGAATCTGTTCACTTAAAATGGAAGCTTGATTTCAGAGTTGATTGGAGATTAAGGGGCAGTTTGACACCCATTGCTTCTGATTTACTAAAGTTGATATTTAAATTTGAGTGTGCTCCGAATCAAATTTGGGAGTAAAACAATCGGATTTGTGAGAGAGAAGAATAAATAGTCCGCATATGCCGAGATTTTACAATGGGTATTCCCAACGGAGAGGCCGCTAATATCAGGATTTCATCGTATAGTACATAAGAAAGGTTCTAACGTTAAGGCAAAAAGCAGTGGGGAAAGTGGGCAACTTTGTCTTGTCCCATTCGTTATCGAGAAGGGGTCCGATAGTATCCCATTGGCTTTGACCTGAGCAGAGGGGTTCAAGTATATTTTAGTTATCCAGTTGATTATAGTATCTCCCAGTCCAAAGTATTGAAGAACTTAAAATATGAATTGCCAATTAAGGTAGTCAAATGCCTTTTCTGCATCCGTACTGATAAAAACGCTTGGTGTGTGTGTCGTAGAGGCAATATGTAACAAGTGGAGCACTTTAGTGTTGTCTCTCGCTTCTCTAGTGGGGATAAAACCGACTTGGTCCAAATGGATCAAGTCTTGTAGATGGCATGCTAGGCGAGTTGAGAGGATCTTGGAGAAAAGTTTGAGGTCAACATTCAAAAGGGAAATGGCCTATAACTGCCACATAAGGCGGGGTCTTTACCTTCCTTGGGTATAACCGAGATATGTGCTCTTAAAGTGTCTCTATGGAAAGTCTATTCTGAGCCTACTCCGTTGAAAAAAGTTACCATATGGGGGCCTAGAAGTGGGAGCAAAGTTTTATGATATTGAAGGGTGAAGCCGTCAGGGCCCGGGACTTTACCTGGGTTGGATGACGCAATGGCCTGTTCTAACTCCTTGAGAGTTATAGGAGTATCCAGTTCCTCTCTAATTTTTGTCGATTGTGTGGGAATATGGGCAGAAGTAATTTATTTGTCTATTCGAGATTGGGGAGTTGATGAAGTGGGTAAATTATACAGGGTGTCATAAAATTCTCTAAACGCCCGCATGATCTGCATCGGCAAAGCTGATTTTTGACCAGTGGATGATATGATGTGGGAAATGTAGGTTTGTAGTTTGTGGTCCCTAACTGATCTGGCTAATAATTTCCCACATTTGTCCTCGGATTCATAGGTCATCTTACTGCAAACTTGTAACGCAGCTTTGGCTTTATATAGTAAAATATCGTTAATTTGGTTCCTAAGAGCAGTCACTTCGATAGTTAGTGAGAAGGATTGTGTTTATGCTGGGATTCAGCGACATGGAGTTTGTTAAGGAGGAGGTATAGCTGCTTCTGTTGTTCTCTCTTAATCCGAGAGCCGTGTTTTATAAATATTCCTCGGATTGCAGTCTTATGTGCTTCCCACACCATTCCCTGGTCGCAGTCCGTGATAGAATTTGTTTGAAAGTAGAACGTGCGTTCTTTGGTAACTTCGGCTGGTATGTCTGGTGTCTGTAGGAGGCTCTCATTTAGCCTCCAAATGTGATGCCATGGGGAGGAAGTATCGGTCAGCACGTAGGTCAATGCTATGGGCGCATGATCAGACCAAGTATGCATCCTGATAGAGGAGTCCTGTACTGCATAAAGTTGGGCGTGGGGAATTAGGTAGTAGTCTATACTGGTGTAGACCTTGTGTGGTGAAGAATAGAATGTATAATCATGCTCTCCTGAGTGTAGTAGGCACCAGATATCAATCAGTTGAGCTTTATGTAGGGATTGAGATATCCGTTTGCGAAGGTCCAGGGAGACAGAGGAAGATCCCGAGGACACAGTAGTAATCAGGGAATTATTAAAATCACCACCCAGAATCAGTTGGCCTTCCTTAAAGTCCAATAGTTTGTCTAAGGTCCGTCGAATAAAGATATCCTGGTGATCGTTTAGGGCAGAGATCGTTGCAAGTGTCAATCGTGTCTCCGCTACCAGGCCCTTGATAAACGCGAAGAGCACTCCTTCATCCATGAGAACCCCCTAACAGGTCCATGGCACTTTGCCAGAGAGAAGAATAGAAACGCCTCTCGATTTGGTCTCATTAGTTGAATGATGAGCTAGAGGGTAGAACTTATTTTTGAGGGCAGGTACTTTATCATCTATAAAATGGGTCTCCTGAATAAATGCTATGTCCACATGAAGACGTTTCAGGCCGTTCATGAGCATATGTCGTTTTTCAGGTGTATTGAGGCCTTTCGCATTTAAGGAGAACAACTGTAGCTTATCCATCACCAACTAGAGATGGGGGGGGGGGGGGAGAGGGAAAGGATAAAATATGAAGAATATCAAGATAATATAGAAGGGGAAGTAGGAAGAAAAGGAAGAGGGAAAGCGACCGGAACAGGTTTCAGGACAGCCCACTCAACCTATCCCAGCCACCTCAGCTTATGGAAGTTGAGCAGAATTAACGGCAATAACAAAATATAAAATAAAGGAAATTACATTAAATCACCATGAGGAAACCTCCCGTGAAAAACCAATATATTTTAATAGCTGTATCTAGCTCTCCCTAGTCTATCCCTCCCCCTCAACAACCCAGGGGAACCAGGATCAGTACCAGCAAGAAGCACATCCCGCCTAGTGTCCATCTCACGTCCATAGTCTAAATTCACCATTTCATTTCCTCGGCTGGTGGTTGCCCTTTGGAGTGAGTATGAACTCCCGTGTACAGTCACAACAGAATATATTAAACTTAGTATATTTATAAAGGTCTACACATTGCAGCTGTCACAAATAATAGAAGTCTTTCTGGTATAGGTTAGTACATGTGGGTGCTCAAGTCAGGTGACCCATTTTCACGAACAATCCCCCTATTCACCACATCCCGACAACTGTGAGACATACACCATAAGGCATTATAGGTGATATGGATAACATTGTGATTATAACATCTCTCCCGATCATAATGAGAGTGTAAGGGTGAAACAGATGTTTAAACATCCCCCAGAGGACAATCCTGGAGGAGCCTCAGTTCAGTATTTCTCCTGAGTGGGTAAGTTCTGCTGGTAAGAAGGTGGTCTGTGACAAGGGGGGGGGCAACTAATCAGAAGTAGATCCATAATGTATAATAAGGGGGAGAATGAAAGGGGGGGGTGGCACCCAAAGTTTGTCCCTCAATGAGCTTTGTTTGTGAACAGTAAATCACTATCACTAAGGAAAGGTTGTGAACGGGGTGATCCAGGTCTTCCGGTGAGAGATCTAAAAGGAGCTTCATTGTAATGCGTCCCTTTCCAGGCAGGGCTAATCCATCTAGTTTTTTGGTGAGAATCAGGCAAGATTTTGAGGGGCAGGGCCCTTAAAGGCAATGTATTGAGAGGAGTGGACCAGAGGGGGGGGGGGGGTTGTATTCCAAGTCTATGTCAGTGAGAGTGTTCTCTTTGTAGTGCACATATTGTTGCTTGGGGACCATTAGGGATCAAGGTATTGTAGCAGGGCATGAATACTGGGCATAAAGGGGAGGAGAAGATCGGGAGGGAAAAATCACATACCTGTGGTCTCGCCTAATATTTAAGATTCACGAGGGCCCTCCGAGGGGGGGCACACAGGACAGCTGGTGGCTAGGCCTGTTTGTTTTCATTCTGGGCTGGGAGCGGCTCAGGGTAGGGCTGGGTGACTCACAGTTGGTGTCATCAGGACCTCACACTTTTTTCTAGAAGCTTCTGGTGTTTTCAGGAAAGAGAGGTGAAAAGTGAGGCATAGCCACTTGGGGTAATTTGAGGAGCCCTGACCAATCCACAACCTGGATTGGCAGGGGCAGGCCTCATTAAATACCCAGGGTCAGCCCAGCTGGGAGGAGTTGTCGGGTGGAAGAGATAGAGTAAGAGAGTGCTCATGCTGTCGAGTCTGCGGGGGTGACCTTGGGCGTGGGCTCGGGTGCAGTCGGGACTCCGCGGAAGACAACTGGTCACAGCCAAGGGGGCTGGTGAGTGAGGCACAGTAGGGAGTACTGGGAGTTTGCAGTCATAGATGGGTGCAGAACCGAAAGAGTGGACTGTGGGGAAAGGAGCAGTGGAAAGAAGCAGCTGCAGCCAAGAGGGCTGGCAGGGCCTGAAGAGGGCTTACTGGGATCGGTAGCCATGTTGAGGATAGCTAGCACTGGAACTATTTCTACACCATAGGGGCCCGGGGTCTCTGTCTGCAAAGGGCAATTCACTGAGTTATTGTCAGGCCTAACCAAGTGGTGCTAGCCAATCCAGGGAATTGTAGCAAGTAAAATGCTGGAGAAGTAATTGTCTGCAGCAAGAGTAGTGCTGGAGGAGTGAAGGAGAAGAGGTCTTAAGCAAGAGTTGTGCTGGAGAGAAGACTGGAGTGTATATATTAGTCCCAAGCAAGTTATACCAAATCTTACCGGACATCCCATATTCCTCTTTTTCCCATCCAAGTTCAATCCCCTCATTAAAAAACAAAGCTTATGGACTGTTCTGTGTCTCAGAGTGTCTGAGAGATGAATGCCGGACTGGGCAGGGTGACGGGTAAACCACTACATTCAGCAGCCCCTGTGGGGATACCGCTACACTCGCAAACAGAATTGAGGGAAGCCTGCTGTCCCCCTCAACAGAGCAGACCTGTCTCCTGGATGGAGCACACCTGTCTCCTAACAGGACCTCTGAACTATGCCCATGTCCTTCATTATGAGGGCTGCGTGCTCCTGCCAGTCTGCTGCAAGACCAGGACACTGGGTTAGAGACCTTTTCCTGCACAAAACTCTTTGAAATCTCCAAATCGTGGAACCCAATCTAGGAATACCAAAACCTGTAAAAATCTGAAAACCTACCTTTCCCCATTCAGAATCAATATTCTGGAGCCCTGCACTCTGCATATGTGCAAACCATTTGCCATGTATTCTTTCCCTTTCACAGTGGCCATTTAAACTTTACCTGTGATTTCATTCATTTAACTTGAACTTGAGGAAGGGAGGGAACGGCCTGAACTGTTGGCTTGTATGTTCCTATGTACTGCACTGTACTGGAAACAAATGTGGAATTTAGCAGCACAACAGAGTGCAGAACTTCTGCGGTTCATATATTTTCATATATATTTATATATACACACACAGTTGTGCTCATAAGTTTACATACCTTGGCAGAATTTATGATTTCTTGGCCATTTTTAAGAGAATTTGAATGATAACACAAAAACTTTTCTTTCACTCATGGTTAGTGTTTGGCTGAAGCCATTTATTATCAATGAACTGTGTTTACTCTTTTTAAATCATAATGACAACAGAAACTACCCGTATGACCCTGATCAAAAGTTTACACACCCCAGTTCTGAATACCGTGTATTGCACCCTTTAACATCAATGACAGCTTGAAGTCTTTTGTGATATTTGTGGATGAGGCTCTTTATCTTCTCAGATGGTAAAGTTGCCCATTCCTCTTGGCAAAAAGCCTCCAGTTCCTGGAAATTCTTGGTCTGTCTTGCATGAACTGCACGTTTGAGATCTCCGCAGAGTGGCTCAATGATATTGAGGTCAGGAGACTGAGATGGCCACTCCAGAACCTTCACTTTATTCTGCTGTAGCCAATGACAGGTTGACTTGGCCTTGTGTTTTGGATCATTGTCATGTTGGAATGTCCAAGTACGTCCCATGCGTAGCTTCCTGGCTGATGAATGCAAATGTTCCTCTGGTATTTTTTGATAACTGCATTCATCTTGCCATCAATTTGGACCAAATTTCCTGTGCCTTTGTAGCTCACACATCCCCAAAACATCAGCGATCCACCTCCGTGTTTCACAGGCCTTGTTGCCTCCTCTCTAAATGTAGCATTTATGGTTGTTGCCAAAAAGCTCAATTTTAGTCTCATCACTCCAAATGACTTTGTGCCAGAAGGTTTGAGGCTTGTCTCTGTGCTGTTTGGCGTATTGTAAGCAGAATACTTTGTGGCATTTACTTAGTAATGGCTTTCTTCTGGGGACCATGCAGCCCATCTTTCTTCAAGTACCTCCTTATTGTGCATCTTGAAACAGCCACACCACTAGACATGTGCAGGATGAAAAAAATTGTTTAGTTTCATTCCGTTTTGAGTCGTTATTTAACTTAATTTGTTACATTAGTTACATTCATTTTCGGGATTCGTTTTGTATTTGAAATAATTTGACCAAATTCAAAAACATTTGATCAAATTCGAAAAAAATTGACCGCATTCGAAAAAATTTCTATCGGATTCGTAAAACTTCTACTGCGTTCGAAAATTTTTTATCGGATTCGAAAAATTTCTACCGGATTTGAAAAAATTCTAAATTCAAATTTCAGAAGATTGTTATATATTATATTCTTTCTATTTTATTATATTCATTTCTATTGTTTTTTTATTCCATTCTTTTCTATTCTATTGTATTCTCTTATGTTCCATTCTATTTTTTTCTATTATTTTCTATTCTATTTTAATCTTTTTTATTCGAATTTGAATTTATTCTATTCGAATTTCGAAAGATGGTTATAAATTCTGTTTTAATCTTCTGCTTTTTTATTCTATTATTCTTATTATCGGATTCAAAAAATTTCTACTGGATTCAAAAAATTTCTACCAGATTCGAAAAATTTTGATAATGTTATATATTATATTCTTTCTATTTTATTAGATTCTTTTCTATTGTTTTCTATTCTATTCTACTGTATTCTAGTGTATTCTCTTATGTTCTATTCTCTTATGTTCTATTCTTTTCTAATCTTTTTTGTTCAAATTCAAATTTATGCTATTCGAATTTCGAAAGCTGGTTATATATTCTATTTTAATCTTCTGTTCTATTGTTTTTTTATTCTCTTATTTTCTATTCTATTCTATTCTTTTCTATTATTCTCTATTCTATTATAATCTTCTCTATTCGAATTCAAATTCAGTCTATTCAAAATTGAAATTCATTCTATTCGAAATTCGAATTTCGGAAGATTGTTATGTATTATATTCTTTCTGTATTATTATAAAGTATTCTTTTCTATTATTTTACTATTCCATTCTTTTCTATTCTATTGTATTCTCTTATGTTCTGTTATATTCTTTTCTAACCTTTTCTATTGAAATTCGAATTTGAATTCATTCTATTCTAAATTCAAATTTTGGAAGATGGTTATATATTCTATCTTAATCTTCTGTTCTATTGTTTTTCTATTCTATTATTCTTATTATTATCGAATTCGAAAAATTTCTACCGGATTCGAAAAATTTATATCGGATTCGAAAAATTTCTACCAGATTTGAAAAAAATGCAAAATTTGAATTTCGGAAGATTGTAATATATTACATTCTTTCTATTTTATTATATTCTTTTCTATTGTTTCTCTATTCTATTATTTTCTATTCTATTGTATTCTATTATGTTCTATTCTATTCTTTTCTTTTCTATTGTAATCTTTTCTATTCAAATTCAAATTTATGCTATTCGAAATTCGAATTTTGAAAGATGGTTATATTTTCTGTTTTAATCTTCTGTTCTATAGTTTTTCTATTCTATTATTTTCTATTTTATTCTCTTATTTTCTATTCTATTAGTTTCTGTTATTGTCTATTCTATTATAATCTTCTCTATTCAAATTCAAATTCAGTGTATTCAAAATTGGAATTCATTCTATGCGAAATTTTAATTTCGGAAGATTGTTATATATTATATTCTTTCTGTTTTATTATACAGTATTATTTTCTATTGTTTTTCTTTTCCATTCTTTTCTATTCTATTGTATTCTCTTATGTTCTATTATATTTTTTTCTAACTTTTCTATTGAAATTCGAATTTGAATTCATTCTATTCAAAATTTGAATTTCAGAAGGTTATATATTCTATTTTAATTGATTCTGTTCAATTGTGTTTCTATTATTATTTTCTATTTTATTCTCTTATTTTCTATTCTATTCTATTATTTTCTATTCTATTATAATCTTTTCTATTCAAGTTCAATTTCAGTCTATTCGAAATTGGAATTCATTCTATTCGTAATTTGAATTTCGGAAGATTGTTATATATTATATTCTTTCTGTTTTATTATACAGTATTCTTTTCTATTGTTTTTCTATCCTATTGTATTCTCTTATGTTCTATTCTATTGTTTTCTAACTTTTCTATTGAAATTCGAATTTGAAATCGATTTTAATCGATTCCGTTCTATTATTTTTCTATTTTATTCTCTTATTTTCTATTCTAATCTTCTGTTCCAGTTCAATTTCAGTCTATTCGAAATTGGAATTCATTCTATTTGAAATTCAAATTTCGAAAGATTGTTATATATTATATTCTTTCTATTTTATTATATTCTTTTCTATTGTTTTTCTTTTCTATTATTTTCTATTCTATTCTAATCTTTTGTATTCAAATGTATTCTATTCGAAATTCGAATTTCAGAAATTGGTTATATATTCTATTTTATTCTATTCTGTTCTATTGTTTTCCTATTCTATTCTTTTCTATTCTATTCTCGTATTCTCTATTCAATTCTTTTTTATTCTATTCTAATCTTTTCTATTTGTATTCATTCTATTTGAAATTCGAATTTCAGAAGATAGTTATATATTTTATTTTAATCTATTCTGTTCTATTGTTTTTCTATTCTATTATACTCTCATATTTTCTATTCTATCACTATTCTTTACAATTATTTTATTTTTATCATATTACTTTATAATTTTATATTCTTTTTTAAAAAATCAATTTTTTTTCTTGTTTGTTCCCGAATTCGATTCAAATTGTTTTTGAATTCGATTTGTTTTCGAATTTGATTCAAATCAAATTACGTCCGAATTTTTCCGATTCGAAACTCTATTTTTGATTCCTTTAATATCGCTACTATTGTAATTCAGATCCATCCGAATTCCCAATAATGAAAAATTCTTTGGATTCGATTCGGAACGAAATGAACTGCACATGTCTACACACCACATGTTTTCAGAGAATCCTATATTTCACCTGAAGTTATTTGTGGGGTTTTCTTTGCATCCTGAACAATTTTTCTGGCAGTTGTGGATAAAATTTTAGTTGGCCTACCTGACCGTGGTTTGGTTTCAACAGAACCCCTCATTTTCCACTTCTTGATTAGAGTTTGAACACTGCTGATTAGCATTCTCAATTCATTGGATATCTTTTTATATCCCTTTCCTGTTTTATACAGTTCAACTACCTTTTCCCACAGATCCTTTGACAATTCTTTTGCTTTCCCCATGACTCAGAATCCAGAAATGTCAGTGCAGCACTGGATGAAAGATGCAAGGGTGTGTCAGGAGACTAGAAACTCATTGACCTTTTAGCCCAGGTTCACACTGAGTGCGGGAATGAAATGGTGCGAGTTCAGCTGAACTTGCACCATTTCATTCCCGCATGTCAGTCCCGATTTCAGCGGTGATTGGAACTCGCACCTGTCAATCGCAAAAATTTACACAAGAACTACTTTTTGATATCGGTGCAGCGCCGTAAGTGCAGCGTCGCACCGATTAGGATTGTGCCATTGCCGGCTTTTACACACACACTAATCACAAGAAAACAGATCACAGGTGAGGATGGTTACCTTTAATAGCCATTCAAACCACGTTGCGTCAACTTGTGTGCCAAAATCACCACGGTATGTAAACTTTTGATCAGAGTCATTTGGATACAGTAGTTTCTGTTGTCATTATGATTTAAAAAAAGTAAACACAGTTGACTGATAATAAATTGCTTCGACCAAACACTAACCATGAGTGAAAGAAATGTTTTATCATTCATATTGTCTGAAAGATGGCCAAGAAATCATAAATTCTGCCAGGGTGTGTAAACTTATGAGCACATATATATATATATACAGTATCTCACAAACGTGAGTACACCCCTCACATTTTCGTAAATATTTTATATATATCTTTTCATGTGACAACACTGAAGAAACGTAATGCAAAGTAGTGAGTGTACAGCTTGTATAACAGTGTAAATTTGCTGTCCACTCAAAATAACTCAACACACAGCCATTAATGTCTAAACCACTGGCAACAAAAGTGAGTACACCCCTAAGTGAAAATGTCCAAATTGGGCCCAATGTATCAATATTTTGTGTGGCTACCATTATTTTCCAGCACTGCCTTAACCTTCTTGGGCATGGAGTTCACCAGAGCTTCACAGGTTGCCACTGAAGTCCTCTTCCACTCCTCCATGATGACATCACAGAGCTGGTGGATGTTAGAGACCTTGCGCTCCTCCTCCTTCCATTTGAGGACGCCCCACAGATGTTCAATAGGGTTTAGGTCTGGAGACATGCTTGGCCAGTCCATCACCTTTACCCTCAGCTTCTGTAGCAAGGCAGTGGTCATCTTGGAGGTGTGTTTGGGGTCGTTATGTTGGAATACTGCCCTGCGGCCCAGTCTCAGGGAGGGGATCATGCTCTGCTTCAGTATGTCACAGTACATGTTGGCATTCATGGTTCCCTCAATGAACTGTAGCTCCCCAGTGCCGGCAGCGCTCATGCAGCCCCAGACCATGACACTCCCACCACTATGCTTGACTGTAGGCAAGACACTTGTCTTTGTACTCTTCACCTGGTTGCCGCCACACACGCTTGACACCATCTGAACCAAATACGTTTATCTTGGTCTTGGCCACCGTGCTGCAGATCAGTTTCGGGGTATTGGCAATCTTCTTATAGCCTAGGCCATCTTTATGTAGAGCAAAAATTATTTTTTTCAGATCCTCAGAAAGTTCTTTGCCATGAGGTGCCATGTTTAACTTCCAGTGACCAGTATGAGAGAGTGAGAGCGATAACACCAAATTTAACACACCTGCTCCCCAGTCACACCTGAGATCTTGTAACACTAACGAGTCACATGACACTGGGTAGGGAAAATGGCTAATTGGGTCCAATTTGGACAGTTTCGCTTAGGGGTGTATTCACTTTTGTTGCCAGTTATGGCTGTGTGTTGAGTTATTTTGAGGGGACAGCAAATTTACACTGTTATACAAGCTGTACACTCATTACTTTACGTTGTAGCAACGTGGCATTTCTCCAGTGTTGTCACATGAAAAGATACAATAAAATATTTACAAAAATGTGAGGGATGTACACACCTTTGTGAGATACTGTACATACACACACTATATTGTCAAAAGTATTGGGACACCTGCCTTTATGTGCACATGAACTTTAACGGCATCCCAGTCTTAGTCCATAGGGTTCAATATTGTGTTGGCCCAACCTTTGCAGCTAGAACAACTAAAACTCTTCTGGGAAGGCTGTCCACAAGGTTTAGGAGTGTATCTATGGGAATGTTTGATCATTCTTCCAGAAGCGCATTTGTGAGGTCAGGCAGTGATTTAGGATAAGAAGGCCTGGCTCCACTCTATTTCCTCCCAAAGGTGTTCTATCGGGTTAAGGTCTGGACAGTCAAGTTCCTCCACCCCAACTCCCTCATTCATGTCTTTATGGACCTTGCTTTGTGCACTGGTCCAAATCATTTGGTGGAGGAGGGAGGGTGTGGGGTTGTTTTTCAGGGGTCGGGCTTGGTCCCTTAGTTTCAGTGAAGGGAACTCTTAAGGCGTCAGCATACCAAGACATTTTGGACAATTTCATGGTCCCAACTTTGTGGGAACAGTTTGGGGATGGCCCCTTCCTGTTCCAACATGACTGCGCACCAATGCACAAAGAGAGTTCCATAAAGACATGGGTGAGCGAGTTTGGGGTAGAGGAACTTGACTGGGCTGCATAGAGTCCTGACCTCAACCCGATAGAGCACCTTTGGGATGAATCAGAGCGGAGACTGCGAGTCAGGCCTTCATGTCCAACATCAGTGCCTGACCTCTTAAATGTACTTCAGAAGAATGGTCAAACATTCCCATAGACACTCCTAAACCTTGTGGACAGCCTTCCCAGAAGGGTTGAAGCTGTTATAGCTGCAAAGGGTGGACCAACTCAATATTGAACCCTACAGACTAAGACTGGGATGCCATTAGAGTTCATTAGAGTGCATGTAAAGGCAGGTGCCTCAATACTTTTGATAATATAGTGTATATATTCTGTATAGACATTATATATATATATATAAAATCTGAGAGTGTCCCAGTCTTATGAGGAAGGTGACCCTCTACAGTAGAGTTTGTTAGGACCATAGTAAACAGCAGCTTTTCTTCTATTGCTCAGTCTATAAGGGTGGACGTTTATCGCCTGTTTTGAGGCCGGCATGTTGAGGAGCTGACATATGGAAATCTGTTTCTTCCTGATGTCAGAGAGCTCCAACCAGGAGACCGGCCACACAGAGACTGAGGAGGAAGCCTGCAGGAGCGAGGATAAAGGTAAGTGTCATTTTATTAATCATCCCTTAGGCAAAATGAACAGTTAACGTTTGAAGTAGGAAGGGGGTCCCACTGCAAGGGTAAATCTTTTTTTCCCTGGTGTTCAGTTTTACTGCATAACATAAATGCCAAGTCATAGTTCTATAGCAGCAGTACTGCATTATTTGCTGGTATAGCCATCAACACAGCATATACAGCAGGGACTATGCAGGTGTAAGAGTGAGGCAGTCAGGGTGAAAGAAATAACATTCTTTGAAGATTGCTTTAATATTTGACCTTCAAAGCTATGGGAAAAAAGCTGACTAGTTCACAGGACTGAGCAACAGTGGAAATCCATACAAGAATTAACACCTGAGTGTCTGAGAAAGCAATTGCATTATTTATACTGTTATGCCCGGTACACATGGTACGTTTTTCTTTTTCTGGTCAACCCAGTGAGCTGAATGAAAAAAAACCGAGGGGGTCTCTGTACTAACTATGCAATGTTAGTACAGCAATCTCCCAGCTGTGCTATTGTGCTCAGACAGGGGGACTGCCCTCCCGTCAGAACACAACGGTCAGCGCTTGCAGCCATTGGCTGAGAACACTGATCGAATGCCAATCGGCTGCTGGTTTTCCAGCATGCTCATTCTACAGAAGCCGGGCAAGGACCTGTGCACACAGGACAAATGTCGGCCAGTTTCTGATTTTGGACAATATCCGGCCTGTGTATACGAAGCTTTAGACTCTTAAAGCAGAGTTCCAGTTTCCTCAACATTTTTTTTTTAAAACACCACCATGATAATTATTACTGCAATAATTAGCTGTATTCATACCAGTTATGGTGACATCTGTAATCGATCACACGATCTGGTAAGCAGGCAGGGGCCATGGTGGATGTGGGCATCTGAGGCCCGCTGCTGTTTACTTCCGGGATTTGGGGCAGCTGGCTACCCAGCATGCACCTCCGGATCTCGCACCTGCACAGTAATGACACTGTGTGGCGCAGTCTTTTGATTACAGGTTGCATAGCAACGGTGACGGCGGCAGAAGTTCCCGTCCTGTTGTTATGGCAACCTGTCAATCAGAAGACAACCCAGATGTCAGGGATCGGGGAAATAACATGAGATTTCAGTATTAGGCGATTCTCTTGGACTACTGGGATAGATGATGTCGATATCCCAGGAGTCCAAGGGAATCGCCTTATGATGACATTGCCTTGGCGGCCGGACCGGAAGTGCCACATACACAGCTAAAAATAAGCTACTGAGACATTAAAAGTATTAGAAACATTGTTATCTGTTTAGGAATGCACTGTGGATGGGCATGTGGATGAAAGTAATTTTTAAAACGGGTGGAGCTCCGCATTGACTACAGTATTGCAGGTAAACAGAAAGAAGCAATGGGGGAGATTTACAAAACTGGAACATACAGAATCCGCTGCAGCTGTGCATAGTACACATGTGCATCAGCTTCTAGCTTCTAACGCTTGTTCAGTTAAGCTTTGACAATAAAACCTAGAAGCTTTTTGAGTGCACCCGTTTTAGTAAATCTCCCCCAATAACATATTTTATTATGGCAGACCTATATTGTAGAATTCACACCAAAACATATCCTCATAAAAAGGATTCCATCAATAAACAGATTGGTGCTTTACATAGGTGTGCGCAGGGTGCGCCTGGGCACACCCTAATCACTATGTACATTGCTGATTGCCCCTACTTTCTGTGCTTCCCCCCTCCTTGTTGCAGATCACCCCCCCCCGCCTTGCAGTGCTGCTGGCTTCCCTCCTCTCCTCCCGGATGTCTACAGGGGATGTTTAAGGATGGAGAGCTGGGGGAAGGGGCTAGTAAATACTGTAGTTCCATTTCTAAATGAACACAGTGAACACACTCACTCACTGTGTCCATTCATAACTGAAGCATAGTAAACTGTATTTGCTATGCTTAGTTTGTGAATGAACAGGAAGCCACTGAGCACAGCCATTCATTCACTGCCCCGTGCAGCTGAGGCTGCAGAGAAAGGCGGGTTTGTTTGAGCTTTGGAGTGCACATCCTAATGCAATAGGCATGCACACACCTATGGTGCCTTATTGCACTAAGCCCCACACCCCAGAGTTTACAGCCTGTCTGATAAAATTCTTATTAGGCTATTGCCCACTGTGTGTTCATCCTCTCTGTGTGTCTTGGTGACCACAGAAAGTTATGGAAAATCCAAAAAAATAAAGCTTTCACTGAAACAGGAGTTGATGAGAAATCTTTCAGTGGAAACACTTGTTCTGGTGGCAACTGTTTAAGAGGGAATTTACCTTAGATTTCCATGGTTTCTGTTGTGCCTGCTGTATTTTAGCACCGGGGTCATTGGTTCAAATCCAACTTGCAACCCTACCTGGACTGTTCTTGCATGCTCTCTTTGTGCAGGTTCCTCCCACACTCCGAAGACATGCCGGTACATAGATAATTCACACCTGCCATGAAATAGCCTCTCCACTCTGTCCAATCAGAGAAAATCCAAAGTGTTCCCCTAAATGGCACCTGTGCTGAGTAAGCAACATCCTGTGTTCAGTAAGCAGCAGGGCAGCTGCTCAGCAAGGAACCCAGAAGCCAGTTGTAGATCACTATAGTAGCAAAGCCTAATACAGTGATTTTCAACTTCCACGGTGATCCCACAGGTATGGAACATACAAACTTCAACACTGCATAAATGAAAAATTTAGGTTTTAGATTACAAAACAGGATGCTATCACAGCATTTGTTAATAAGGATTCTATGGGACCCTAAAGTTCTGCCTCCAGAGGTTGCTACGAGTTCATTGAGCAATGAGCAGTGGCTCCCATCCGATAGAGCCTACATACAGTATTTCCATCGTGGAACCAATGGAAGCTCTCCTCTGGTTTTTCAGTACATCACCACTGACAACAAAGATCTTTTAAGCTATCTGTATGGATGGAATTCTTTCCACTGACCCCCCCCCCCCCCCCAGGTAACAGGTCCTTTTCATTGACCATCAATGTAAGGGGCAATGTTTGGGCCACCAATATAAGTGCCATTCATCCCATTGACCATCAATGTTAGGGGGCACTGCACAAACCACCAATATAAATGGCATTCATCCTACTGACCATCAATGTAAGGACGCACTGCATGGACCATGGAGGCATTATTTCCATTGACCACCAATTTAAGGGGCATTATTTCCATTGGCCACCAATATAAGGTGACACTGCATTGACCACCGATAAAGGAGGCATTTTTTCAACTGACCACCAATTTAGGGTCACACTGCATGAACCACCAATAAAATTGGCATTCTTCCTACCGACCACCAATGTGTAGGAATACTTCTCCTACTGCCCCACAATATATGGGAGTTCTTCTTCCACTGCTGACCACCAATGCAGGGGAATCCAATTTTCCACTGACCACCAATGAAAATAGATTTTCACTTTTTTCTAGCCATTAATATTATTCTTAATTTTACTTCTTTATTATTACTGAAAGTAATTTAGTCATATATAGCAGAGAGGTGTTAAAAACATGGCATGGCACATTCCATCATTTTATTTATAATCAATAATTTCAATAATCAATAATTTCCCTTTGGGATTAATAAAGTATTCTGATTCTGATTACATTTACAACTTTCTCATCATGCTAATGTACAGTGAACCGTAGATATAACAATTTTCAGCAGGGGTTCCCCGGACACCAGAAAATTATTTCAAGGGAGCGTCAATGGAAAAAAGGTGGAGAAAGGCTGTGCTAGAAGTTAAAATACATCTGAGCAAGGTTCTGGGAGTGGAAAGGGTCACTGGCTGCTTTTAGTTTAAACTGCACAACTTGTTATTCACCTGAAAGTACTTCTGTGACAGACTGGAGGGCCTGACCGGGAGGTGGATGAGGATCTTTCTGATCTTTCTGTTCTGTGTCACGCTCCAGAACTCCGCTGCATTAGTCAGTTCAGTGATTCTCTGCTGTAAAGCTGCTTTCATAATGTGATGAAATTGAAACTTTTTCCACTTCACCTGTGAGCTGAATCCTGTAACGGTGCTACCCTGGGGGAGCTAGAAGGCACGGGGTGAATATTTTAAGTGCAAATCAGGAATGTAAGTTAGGGCTCAGAGCAAATGCCCATTTTTGCACATATATTACATTATCTCGTAAAGCAGGCATTTTCAACCAGGGTTCCTCCAGTGGCTTCTAGGGGTTGCTTGAGCTGTGGCTGGTTGACCATCCATCTGACAGTGTCTGGACAGTTCCAGATTCAACACCATTAGGCATAGTCAGTGCAAAGGCACCAATGATCTTTTTAGATAAAGGCAGAAGAAATCCCCACTGGGGCTTTAACAGGGAAACCAACTCATCAAGAATGAAATACAGATAAACATTTAACCATTTATTGAATAAAATGTAATTACAGAATAAAATCTTTTTAGATATCTGCAAGGGTGGCATTCTTCCCACTGACCACTACTGTAAGGGGGGCATTCTTCCCTGACTACCAAGGTAAGGGGGAATTCTTACCACTGTCCACTACTGTAAGGGGGGTATTCTTCCCTGACTACCAAGATAATGGGCCATTCTTCCCACTGATCACTACTGTAAGGGGGGCATTCTTCCCTGACTACCAAGGTAAGAGGACAGTCTTCCCAGTGACCACTATTGTAAGGAGCATTCGTCTCAGGGACCACTACTGTAAGGGGGGCATTCTTCCCTGACTACCAACGTGAGGGGGCATTCTTCTCACTGACCACTACTGTAAAAGGGGCATTCTTCCCTGACTACCAAGGCAAGGGGGCAATCTTCCCACTGGCCACTATTATAAGGAGCATTCTTCCCACTGACCACTACTGTAAGGGCGGCTTTCTTCTCTGACTACCAAGGTAAGGGGGCATTCTTTCCACTGACCACTGCTGTAAGGGGGGCGTTCTTCCCTGACTACCAAGGTAAAGGGGCATTCTTCCCACTGACCACTACGGTAAGGGGGGCATTCTTTCCTGACTAGCAAGGTAAGAGGACATTCTTCACAGTTAACACTATTGTAAGGAGAATTCTTCCCACTGACCACTACTGTAAGGGGGGGCATTCTTCCCTGACTACCAAGGTAAGGGGGTATTCTTCCCACTGACCAGTACTGTAAGGGTGGGCATTTTTCCCCAACTACAAATGTAATGGGCATTTTCTCGCCG
Source organism: Glandirana rugosa (assembly GCA_018402905.1). Taxonomy (NCBI): domain Eukaryota; kingdom Metazoa; phylum Chordata; class Amphibia; order Anura; family Ranidae; genus Glandirana; species Glandirana rugosa. The sequence goes on from BLSH010152873.1 coordinate 125,230, forward strand.
ACCCTTGCTACATTAATTTTAGCAGGGGTTCTTTGAGACCTGAAAATTATTTCAAGGGTTCCTCTGGGGTAAAAAAAGTAAAGAAAGGCTGTCATAGAGGGCCTCTATCTCAGAATGACAAGTGATAAAGGAACAGCTTATTGTTGTGGCTGCGCAATAGCAAGACTATCTAAGCACAGTGGCCACGTGGTTAGCACCAGGGTTGTCAGTACAAATCCCAACCATGGCACTACCTGCATAGAGTTTGCATGTTCTCCCTGGGCCTGCATGGATTTCCGACAGGTACTCTGGTTTCCTCCCACACGCCAAAGACATGCTGGTTAATTGGCTCCTGTCTAAATTGGCCCTAGTATGTGTACTGTATGTGAAATAGAGACCTTAGATTGTAAGCTCCTATGAGGGCAAGGACTGATGTAAATGTACAATATATATGTAAAGTGCTGCGTAATTTGACGGTGCTATATAAGTACTTGTAATAAATAAATAAAATCTGTGAGGTTTTTCTGTCCAGTTCAGCTGTTTGGATGCAGCATATGCACAGTTAACACCAGGCAATTATTAGATAGTTATAGATACAGGTGAACTATTTTACCTGCCAATGAATTTGTAATTTAGTGGAGTTCA
>BLSH010152873.1:149740-164792 GCA_018402905.1 Glandirana rugosa
CCAAACCTTTAAGACGGAGATGGAATAAGGTTTGGGTTTCCGATTAAGAGTTGTACTTCGTCAAAAGCACCTCTCATCTCCTGTCACATCTTTAGTAATCTTCCGTTTTATTTAAAGGTTCTTACTTATACAAGTCAGAGACTTTTTATATGTACTGATTTCCTAAACAGTTGGAGCCGGGAGACGATTGGGAAATTTTATTATGGTGTCTGACCCGTTGTACCCGAATTCCGGCTCAAAAACGCCAATGCATAACGCCGAAAAACGTCGACTTTATCTCCTTGACGTCGGGCCCGACGTTTTGTTTATTATTTTATATACGCCCGTGTGTATGAGGCCTTAAGCCCATGTTGCCCAGTCTGTGGTATTATTTTAAAGGGTTAGCAGAGGGCCGAGGTTGACAAATCCTTTAGTCATGTATATTTTTCAGAGACTGAACATATTCATTCTTGGAAATTTATTTTGCCTTCTAATGATTTCTACACTGTCCTCTACTCTCCACGAAAACTGCTTCATGTTGAGAATTAGCCTTTGGGTTTGGAATAAGGTAGAGGCAGAATTTCCAAACCAAAGGTTTTCCCTCTGTAAAGCCGGCCATAGACTGTTCGAATCTCAGCCGTTTCAGCAGACACTGTCCGAGATTCGAACCATGTATGGGCAGGCTGAATGTTCCCAAGTTGATCAATCAATCAACTTGGGTACAGCCAGCCTGTTGGATTTTACATGCAAGTGGCTCACACAATGGCGAGAGGTATTCCCTTGTCAACACATTCTGTGGTGGTTGCAGGAAAGAAATTCGCATGGGTAAAAAATTGTCAGCGCAAAAGTGCAGTGTCAGACACAGATGTAAATAAAAATGACATTCTAGCATGAAATACGTAGAAATATTTTGTCTGGTATTCATCCAGTGATGGAACAGGTAATTCAGGGTTGCGGTGGGTTCACACTAAGGCTGCGCTCAGAGACAAAAAAGAGAAGGCAGGCGCGCCTCTAAAGCCTCGTACACACGGGACGACGATAGTATACAACAGGTCATACTAACGACTGTTGTATGCGAAATCGATCGTTCGTATGCGCGATTAGAACAGCCGACATACGACGGTCGTACAAGGGAGTTGTATGAGCAGACTAGAAAACTTGGCCGTACCAACAAGCTCTCATACGACCGTTGTATCGTGTGTACAGAGAAGTTGGTACAACAAGTTGTATTGTGCAAAACACGCATGCTCAGAAGTCAGGAACGGCCGGATGTTAATTACATGCACCTGAACGTTCTTTCTGTGGTCGTACGATCGTGTAGTGCAGTCAGTATGCAAGTTACATTATCCAACATATGATTTGAGACGATTGTAAGTACGATCGTCGTCCCGTGTGTACGAGGCTTTAGTGTAAACCATTATAGTCTTTATTAAAATCAATCACAATGGTACTCACAAAGGTTGGTGTAAGGATCGCGTTGCAGTGTCAGCCACTGCGGGCTAAAGTCCATAAAAGTCCGGTGCCCATTCAAAGCACAAGATGATCTTTTATATCACCTACGTAATACAACGACTCAGATGTAAGCACACTTTGTACTTATGTTTATTATGTTTATTCAAGATTAAACATTGTAATGTGAAAATTTCCGAATAAAATTCTTGAACAAGAAAAGTCCGGTGCCTCCGGGAGAGGGGAGTGGTGGCTGTCTCCAGGTGATACAGAGGGGGGGCGCCGGTGGTATCCGGTGCTTCCTGGTCTCATCGTGGAGCAGCGTGAGTCACTTTCGGTTCCGGTAAGGCATCGCGATGACGGTTAAACTGGCGAGGCCTGAAGAAGGGGCGTAGGCCTCGACAACGCGTCGCCGTTTACACGTCATCACGTCATTGTGATTGATTTTAATAAAGACTCTAATGGTTTACACTTAGAGGCGCGCCTGCCTTCTCTTTTAGGAAATAAATTCGCTCTGTCTATGGCCCGCTAAGGCTTGGGACCTCCATGTTTTTTTTCCTATCTCGGATATCACACAGCAGGATCAGCATAATAGTAAGGTAACTAGCCTTTTATTGCTAACAAAACTTTATCTAGTTAATTTACACAATCTGAAAGAATGCATGAAGGTAGTCCTGGGCTTTCTTGTTGAAACTGAGAATTTGAGAAATGTTAAATTTCACCTCAAATCTTTCCTTTTAAGTGGAATGAAAATCATATTTATGACATTTTCAACCAGGGTTCCACCAGAGATTGCTCGGGGTTTCCTGAGCTGTGGCTGATTGATCTTCCATGTGAAGGTGCCTACATAGTTTTGGGTCCAAAGTCACTTTGCAGAGCCAGTTGCATGATATCAATGATCATTGTAGCGGTAGTGGTGTGGTAAGAGCTGATCTAGGTGATCCTGCAGGCTTGAGGACAGAAATAAGAATTGCGGTGGGGGGGGCAACTCTTTCTTTTATAGAGTTAAAGTGGTCCTGTGTGTTGGTTGTGGGCAGAGCAAGCAACCATGTGTATGGAAATATGTGCAGTAATCCATTGTCAAACTTTACCTCTGTGCAAGAGCTTCCAAAGACCGGTCACTGCTAATCTCTCTCTAAGTGCAGGGTGACTGGTCTTGTCCCCGCCCCCTCCTATAGTTTTCTACAGTCAGCCTGTAATGATTGCAGCTTGATAGGCCCCTCCCACAGCTCTGCTCTCTGCACAGACTACATACAGCACAGTGATGTTGTCATTGCTATTTTTACAAAGTAAAATCTGGGTTTGAAAAGTCATCTAAGTGCACACAATGTGAATTTATGTCCTCTGTAGCTATTAGGAAATATATTTTATATATTATATATTATGAAAACTTTTGTGCCCGGAGTTCAGCTTTAACACATTTTCCAAGTTCTTATAAGCCAGGCAGAGGAAGGCTCCCAGTTTTCTCTCTTTCCCTTCTATAGAAAGGTGGATATTAAAAGTGATAGCAGATGAAACATAAATTTAAACCAATGATCACAGGACTGATATTTTGGACACGTTGCTGAGTGATTTAGAGATGTTTCCTTCTATGAAAACTAGATGGATTTCTAATATGAGTTCGGAGGTGAGAATGAGACCGATTTTATTTCCTCAACCGAAGTTCTAATAATGAACTGCAAGTCTTCTCGATGAACTGGGAGTTCTATAAGTGGGGAGACAGGTGTCCCGAGGCATCTGATTAATAAATCCTCCGGCAGCCAAAATGGATTGAGTTCCGCAAGAGGCAGCGCAGCAACATCTAAAACAAAACGCATGTCAGGGCCATACAATGAAAAATCACTAAGGGGCTCTGTGTAAAGAAGTTACAGATCGATTTAGGATTGCAACTTCTTATTTCAGCAGTTTTCTGACAGTTTGATCCACTAGTTTTAGGATAAAAGTGCAGGAAACTTTAAGCTCATTCATTGTTGTTACTAAAGCCCAGCCAAATTTTCTTATTTTTCTTTTAGGTAGAAAGTGGCAGGGTTGGAGCATTAATCATTGCTATTCATGTACCAATTGATGCCCATGTAACACATACACTATATTACCAAAAGTATTGGGACACCTGCCTTTACACGCACATAACCTATAATGGCATCGCAGTCTTAAGCCTCGTACACACGGTTCGGCGGTCATATGTAACTTGCGCACTGACATGCACTACACAATCGTACGACCAAGCCGAACATAGTGAGGTGTTATGAACGTATAAAGAGAGAGTTCAGGTGTATGTAATTTGTGTCCGGCCATTCCTGACTTCTGAGCATGCCTGTTTTGCACAGTACAACTTGTTGGACCAACTTCTCTGTACACACGATACAACAGTCGTACGACCGCTTGTTGGCACTACCAAAGTTTTCTAGTTTGCTCATACAACTCCTGTTGTACGACACCGTACGTCGGCTGTTCTAATCGCTCGTACTAACAGTCGGATTAGCATACAATGGTCGTTCGTATGACCTGTTGCATACGACCGTTGAACCATGTGTACGAGGCTTTAGTCTATAGGGTTCAAAATTGAGTTGGCCCATCCTTTGCAGCTATAAGAGCTTCAACTCTTCTGGGAAGGCTGCCCACAAGGTTTAGGAGTGTGTCATCCCAAGGTGTTCTATCGGGTTGAGGTCAGGACCCAAAACTCGCTCATCCATGTCTTTATGGACCTTGCTTTGTGCATTGGTCCACATCAATTGGTGGAGGGGGGATTATGGTGTGGGGTTGTTTTTCAGGGGTTGGGCTTGGCCCTTTAGTTCCAGTGAAGGAAACTCTTAAGGCGTCAGCATACCAAGACATTTTGGACAATTTCATGCTCCCAACTTTTTGAGAACAGTTTGGGGATGGCCCCTTCCTGATCCAACATGACTGCTCACCAGTGCACAAAGCAAGGTCCATAAAGACATGGATGAGCGAGTTTGGAGTGGGGGAACTTGACTGCCCTGCACAGAGTCCTGATCTCAACCCGATAGAACACCTTTGGGATGAATTAGAGTGCAGACTGAGAGCCAGGCCTTCTCTCCAACATCAGTGCCTGACCTCACAACTGTGCTTCTGGAAGAATGGTCAAACATTCCCATAGACACTCCTAAACCCTGTGGACAGCCTTCCCAGAAGAGTTGAAGTTATAGCTGCAAAGGGTGGGACAACTCAATATTGAACCCTACGGACTAAGACTGGGATGATGCCATTAAAGTTAATGTGCGTTTAAAGGCAGGCGTCCCAATACTTTTATACTTTTGGTAATATAGTGTATATGTGACGGCAAAGAAGGACAGCCAGACACTGCACATATACATCCATGGATGGCCCAGGTTTCTCTGCTGAGAGCACACTCATTGTGCATTCCCATCACAGTGACTGAGCTGTCATATACAGCTTCTGGTCCCTGGTAATGATCAGGAACTGGTGGGATTGCCTTTGGACCATATAACCACTGTGACATCCAATCACAGTGTAGACAAAGAAAAAAAAGTACTGCTGTAATGCTCCTAGTACTGATATCAGCCACCATGACATGTAATGTACTGGTGCAGATCATATAAAATGGCTTGTTAGGGTACAATATGCTACAGAAAAATGGCAACCGATTGCACACAGGATGGCGACTCATTGTGACCAAAATTAAACCAGCATTGTAAGATGGCTTCAGCTCTGCTCCCCACCTGCAGAAGAGGTCCCTTAGATGCATATTGCCTCCTATTGTCCTTAATTGTTAAGCCCACTAGGGGGCGAAGTGCGTCCAAGGGGCCTCTCCTGCGGGTGGAGAGCAGAGCTGAAGATATCTTACATTACTGGTTTAGTTTTGGTCACAGGGAGTTGGCGTCCTGTGTGCCACCAGTTGCCATTTTTCTGTAGTCAATCACAGTGGTCACAAGATCAGGCAGTCCTCCCCAACTAAAAAGATTTCCCCCTGCTACTTGTCAGGACAGGAAGTGATAAGAATTACTGCAAAAGGAACATAGACAAAGCTAAAAGACATTTTTGTAGAGTGTGCAAGAGTTACTTTTTAACACTTTTTTTAACCTCTTGAGCTCTTTGGAAGTGTCCAGTATGTCTGGAGGTTAATGCAGCTGCAAACTCGTTTCTGTTTTTATCAGCGCACTTCTGTAAAAGTCATCTCGGTGGTTGTAGAGCCCGGGATGACAACAAATGCTGGGCAAACAGTGAATCAATCACAGTTCTGTGATTGATCCACTGGAACAGAGGGCAGGGTAGACATCAGGAGTCTATTTGATCCCTAATGTCTCCATAAAAATGTCATCTGTTCAGTGCTATCACATAAGGGACTTGTTAGACCACCTGTGATAGCAATAAAGTTAAAGCGGAGTTCCACTAGTTTTTTGTTTATTAAAAGTCAGCAGCTACAAAAAGTGTAGCTGCTAACTTTTAATAAACAGTAATTTACCTGTCTCCCGGTCCAGCGATGGCTGCTCCCGAAGCCTCGCTCGTCTCCCCCCTCCTCCCGACGGCCCCGCCATTCCTAGTGTGGGCACCCGGCCCGGCTTCACGGCCGAGCACCCACTGCACATGCGCGAGTCGCGCTGCGCATTCCTAGTGGCCAGGCAATCTTCTGGGACCTGTGACGTGTCCCAGAAGATTGCCAGGAGGGAGGGGCCGCCTAGGAGGAGAGGAGGAGTCGCCTAGGTGGCCCAGAGGCGGAAGGTGGAAGAGGGACAGGAAGTCCCTCTGAAACCTGGGGACACACTCCCCTCCAAAAAAAAAAATGACATGCCAAATGTGGCATGTAAGGGGGTGAGGAGTGCTTAAAGCGGAAGTTCCATTTTTGGGTGGAACTCCGCTTTAAATTTAAAAAAGTGTTAAAAATGTGAAATATAATAAAATAATGCAAAAAATGAACCCCTAGTTGTCCGGTGCACACATTTACAAATGCGGAAGTTCACACAGGGTGGACATGTATATGTAAACGATTTCACAACACATATTGGATATTGCCACAGAGAAACAATTCTAAGTCCCTCATTATTGCTTAATTCCAAACTGATGAGCTGTAAGGCTACTTTCACACTGGGGTGCTAGTGGTAAAGCGCTGCTAGTTTTAGCAGCGATTTACCGCTGTTATAGTGGCGCTTTGACGCTGCTAGTGGGGCGCTTTTAACACCCCAGAAGGGGTTAAAAAGGGTTAAAAGCACCCACTTAGCGATGCTTTCAAATCGCTTTTAAGGCTCATTGAAAGCGGCGCCCATTAATTTCAATGGCAGGGGTAGTGAAGGAGCACTCGAGCTTTCACACTGGGGAGACAGGAGAGGCAGTTTTAAGGTGCTTTACAGGCGCTATTTTTAGCGCTAAAGCGCCTGAAAAACGCCCCTCTGTGAAAGGGGTCTTAAGGCATTTATAGCCTCACCCATTGATAACTGTGGGTACGTCATTTTTCTCAGTTTCGTGGGTGCATGCAGTTTTGAGGCTTGATGTGTTTGGTATCTATTTACTATTACTCATTGTTTATTTTGTACATTGGGGATCAAATTGTGCATGTATGCAATAATATTCATGTTAGTGTATTTTTATTGATTCACAAATAGCGTGCAACATAAAAAATATAACTACCATCTTATTATTCTACAGGCTGTCTGCGTATGGAAAATATGTGATGTTGTCGGGGGTTTAAGTAATTTTATAGCCAAACTGATTTTAACATGTTTGTAAAAAATGAAAAAAATCCCCCAGAGTGAAGTGTTTACTTGTCCTTTCCTTCCTATACTGGGGACTACCACTCCCACGGATATCACAGAGACAGTGAGAAAGTGAGGGGAAAATCTCCCCAATTGGGTCCCAGACAGAAATAAAAGCCTACCAAAAATTTGAAAGCCAATAGGCACTGTGCTCCCCACTGTGCCCCCCCCCCCCCAGCTGTATTTTATGATTTTTGTGTTATTTGCCATTTTCCAAGATCTTCTGGCTCATCACATGATGTGTTGGGTCCGCTTCGAACTTCTCCTGATGGTGGGTGGTCCTGGATGATGCAGAGAGTGAAGCTGACGTGATGACATCAGCACTCTCTCTGCAATACATTGTAAGTGCAGGAAGCTGTGCTCAGGGGGGCGGGACCATGCAGTTTTTTTGGGTTGAAAGAGACCCACCATCCACCTTGCCTTGTATGGGCAAGGTGACAGTGGGGTTTATTTACTAAAGGCAAATCCACTTTGTTCCACGAGTGCACTGCTAGTGCTCTACAAGTGCACTTGGAAGTGCACTCGCTGTAGAAGTAAAATAAAAAACAGCATTTTTGCTTGTACATGATTGGATGGTAAAATCAGCAGAGCTTCCCCTCATTTCAGATCTTCTCCTCAGATCTACAGTGACTGCACTTCCAAGTGCACTTGTGGAGCACTAGCAGTGCACTTGTGGAGCAAAGTGGATTTGCCTTTAACCGCTTCCCCACCGCGCGCCGTCTTTTCACGGCGGCAGTGGGGGAGCGCTGCGCAAATCGCCGTAAATAAACGACGATTCGCATTTGGCCACCAGGGGGCGCGCGCGCGCACCCGCCACACTCCTGGGGAGTGTGCCCGCGGCTCGGGCGGACCCGATGTCCGCCGGCGAGCCGCGATGAGCGGCAACAGAGAAAGAACGGGGAACTGCCGATGTAAACACGGCGGTTCCCCGCCCTGTCAGTGGGGCATGAGAGATCTACTGATCCCTGTCACTGGGATCAGTTAGATCTCTCATGCCCATGTTAGCCCAACCCCCCCACAGTTAGAACACACCCAGGGAACACTATTAACCCCTAGCTCTCACCCTGCAGGTTAACCCCTTCACTGCCAATGACATTTATACAGTAATCAGTGGACATTTAAATTTCTGATCGCTGAATAAATGTCATTGGTCCCAAAAAAGTGTCAAAATGTTCCGACATGTCCCCCCAATATCGCAGTACCGCTAAAAATCGCAGATCGCCGCCATTACTAGTAAAAAATAAAAAAAAAATAAAAACCCCAGAAATTAATTCTCACCATCCGTAAACGCGGCCACTTTTGCGCAAACCAATCAATAAACGCCAATTGCAATTTTTTTTATCGCAAATATGAGGAATTATATAAATCGGCCAAAAACGGTGAAAAAAAATGTTTTCTTATATTTTTTTTTTGGATTTGAATTTTAGCAAAAAGTAAGAAATTTGGGTTTTTTTGCAAAATGGTCGCTCTTCTTTTGTTTATAGCGGCGATCTGAAATGACGCAGAGGCGATCAAATACCACCAAAAGAAAGCTCTATTTGTGGGAAAAAAAGGACGCAAATTTTGTTTGGGTACAACGTCGCACGACCGCGCAATTGTCAGTTAAAGCGACGCAGCGCCGAATCGCAAAAAGTGCTCTGGTCCTGAAGCTGCAAAACCTTCCGGGGCTGAAGTGGTTAATAAATCACCCCCCTAGTCTCTTTGAGCCAATTAATCTGTAAGAACTTCTGAGCATGAGATGTTTTAAAGTGTTAAAGTGGTCGTCAACCTGTAGGTGCCCTGCGTATCTCCCAAACCTGCACGGTTCTGGAGATATGCAGTGTACTAGATGTGCCGACGTCATTTTGGCACATGCGCAGTGAAGAAATGGCCTCCGTGCCGTTCCTTCACTGTGATCGTGCCGTGACTGGCGGCTCCCGAGCGCATGTGCGGGAGTGACGTCACGCAACTCCGGCCAGTCACAGAGCCGGATATCGTGGCCCCGGAAGGAAGAGGGGCTGAAGATGGACGCCGCCAGCACAGGGGACAGCGCTGGACATCGCAGGCTTCGTTTTCAGGTAAGTGGCACATAATGGGCTACTATGCGGTGCATAGTAGCCCATTATGCATCTACTTTGCAGGGGAATGTAGAGGAAGTAAACCCCATCTGGTCTTTCGCAAACTTAAAATTATTTGTTGCTAGCTTATTAAAAATAAGCTTTAATAAAAGGTGGTCACACCCAAAGTGCTTACCATGCACAATAGGCTAATTTAAACACCCCCCTATTTAAGCAGAACATTTTTAAAAACAATTCACCAACCACATGCCAAACTTTATACCCTTTGCTTCCCATTTACCACTTATCACCTTGCACAGAGGCTTGGCTACAACTGGATGATCAAGTCTACTCCCCTTTGGCATTATTGATGATATGCTATGCCCACAAAATAAGGCAGTTTAGAGCTAAACTCCATCCTGTCTTCCAGTAAAGTCAGCACATTCTACATGAGAGTTTAGATGGCTAGGAAGCACCCAGTGCCTGTTCCATGGACCACAATTTGTGAAACAGAAGCTTAGAGGCACTCAAAGTTATAGTGTTACGGTGGTTAATAATCAGCTCTTGAAAAGGTTATAGTTGAACTTTAGGTGTGGCAATTTTTACATAGTTACATTTGTCCAGGTTGGACCAATGCACATAATTATGTATGTGCTATACGTGTGGGATCCTTGTGAAGGCTGGAAATGATTGTAGTAGAGACCGCTTCCACAGTAATTTCCATTAGCATCTAGGTCCCGTGCCAAGCAGTTGCGGCATGGGTGCCATTCAGGGAACAATTTGCATTTTCCCTGATTGGATTAAAGGTGGGGTGGCAATGTCTCCACCTTGTCCAATCAGAGGACACTTTGGGGGAGATTTATTAAAACTGGTGCACACAGAATCTGGTTCACCTGTGCATAGAAACCAATCAGCTTTCAGGTTTTATTATCAAAGCTTAAAGTGATTGTAAAGTCTCGTTTTTTCTTCCTTAAAAATAACACACACGTTATAATTACCTCCTCTGTGTAGTGGTTTTGCACAGAGCAGCCCAGATCCTCCTCTTCTCTGGTCCCTCATCGGCACTCCTGGCCCCTCCCTTCTGTCAAGTCCCCCACAGCAAGCAGCTTGCTATGGGGCACCCAAGTCGAGTCACAGCTCTGTGTGTCCATTCAGACAAAGAGCCGCGGTTTGGCTCCACCCGCTCTCTCTCTTCATTGGCTGAGTTTGATTGACAGCAGGTGGAGCCAATCAGGAGGGTCCCGGATGGCTGAATCTCTCCTGCAACTTTGCTGGATAGAGATGGGCTCAGGTAAGTATTAGGGGGGCTGAGGGGGTGCAGCACACAGAAGGTTTTTTATCTTAATGCATAGAATGCATTAAGATAAAAAAAACCTTCTGCCTTTACAACCACTTTAATTGAACAAGCTGAAGTTAGAAGGTGATTGGTTACTATACACAGCTGCACCAGATTCTATGTTCACCAGTTTTAGTAACTCTCCCCTTTTGCATTCATTGAGAAAATGCAAAGTATTCTCTAAGTCTCGGTTTACACTGGTACAATGCTGGAACCACAGCAATTCCTGTGCTGGTTTGACTCGCAGGCAGTTCACACTGCTCTCTGCGAGCCGCTGCGGGTGTCAATATAAAGTTAATGACAGTCCCAAATCGATCCATAGAACGCAGTGCAAACTGTGAAATCGGATGGAATCGGATTACATGGGTCTGATAACCGATACGATCCAATTCCGGTGCGGACCAAAAAAAGGATCCTGCACCATTTTGGTACGAATGCAATGTGATGTCATCCATACAAACTGTATGGCTGAATTCGCATCGCACAGACATGGCATGTAATGCGGTGCGAATCACATGCGATGTCTGGCATCGCACCAGTGTGAACCCAGCATCCATGGCATCCCTGCTATAAGATCTAAGTAGCAGGACGACCACTCAGCATGGAACCTGAACGCTAGCGGCAATCACTCTAGTAGTGATGCCTAAAACAGTGATTTCCAGCTTTCATGGGGATCTCACAGGTATTGCACATACATATAATTATCAAAACAATCCTGCGCTTAAAATAGTAGTGTGAAACCCTATTGGTCTATAGTGTCAAATAATATGCATAGGATCAAGATCATGCAGCCAGCAGAAAGGTCCAGGCTCGACCAACAGTTCAAATGTATATAATACTGCAGCGCATAAAGTCCATACAGATAGCAAAAGTGTCCTTAGATGTTTTGGTGAGACAATTTTTTAAAAAGTAGGCACACCGACCATCCACCAAGAGCACCGTCACCAAGATCACCCAATATTCAAGCCCCTTACCGGAACTCACCGACCCCCTATTACGGACATACATACTTAAAGTGGCGGCTGGTGAAGTTTTAGGATGGGGGGGCGCCAGACCCCTGCCCTTCCTTTGACTCCTCCTACTTCTCATAAGCCCCACCCCTTATAGAATCCACCGAGTCAGCCCCCTGTATTCCACATATTGTGTCAGGAGTATATAGCTCAGTATCACAGGACACAGTATACAGCTCAGCATCACAGGTGGGGTAAATTGCAGCCAGTAACACAGTATGCAGCCAGTACACAGGTATTGCAGCCAGTACACAGGTATTGCAGCCAGTATCACAGTATACAGCCAGTATCATAGTATGCAGCCAATACACAGGTATTGCAGTCAGTACACAGGTATTGCAGGTGGTACACAGGTATTGCAGTCAGTATCACAATCACAATATACAGCCAGTACACAGGTATTGCAGTCAGTACACAGTTATTGCAGCCAGTACACAGGTAGTCAGTACACAGGTATTGCAGCCAGTATACAGGTAGCCAGTACACAGGTATTGCAGCCAGTACACAGCACAGCAGTACGGTACCTCAAGTCAGGGGAGTCAGCCACTCTCTCTCACACGCCTCTCATGCGGCGACGGGAATAACAGATGTGCTGTGCTGGACACTCCCAGTCCAAGCACCAGCACATCCGCCAGTCCCGCCCCCCGTGACCTGACCAATCAGTCACTGGCTGGAGGCCAGTGACTGAAGCCATAGCCAATCAGTGTATCTATGTGCGCTTTGGTGGCGCACATAGATTCACTTTAAAGGCCGACCAATGCGCTTTGGGACTTGCTGTCAAAAGACAGCAAGTTTCCCAAAAGACCCAGGACAGCCATGTACCAGATGCCTATGTTTTTTTTTTTACCCAGAAATCAGCGTGGGGGGCCGCGGAGGAGGCTGCATACTTACATCGGTCAGAAGTACAAATTGCCATACTTGGTATTCAGCTATACAGAGATAGTTATAACCAAGAGCTAATTTAATAAGTGCATGGAATAGGACAATGACAACAGCAAGCAGTATTGATGCAGAGTGTCTTGGTGCAGGCACATTGCATCCTCTACCTACTCTATTGCCCACGACCCCTGTTTCTATATGGCTGCCCATAATCTTCTTTTTAATGTGCCCTACGAGTGGGCAAAGTATGCTTGTTCCAAGCCGTCAGAGTCCAGTTGGCATCTTGTATCCGGCAGAGAATGCAGATAATCTCTACGGCTTTTCCTGTACAATGACATCATCAGCGAGGCTGTGGGTAACAGCCAGACTGTTCTGAGTCATAGAATGTCTGTGAGTCAAAGTGCGTTCCTTCAATTGCACACAGAAAGCCCAGATAATCTACAAACAGGACATGATATGAAGGCGATCGCATTACACTCATCAAAACATTTTAGCACCAAGAAGTCTTCAAATGACACAATTTGTCCTGCAACAGGGGGGGAGAGATACTTATTTCAAGCACAGCGTCCAAATCCATTGAGATTAAATAGACCAATATCTGCTGTCTAATAACACAGCTGCTGTTCTCTATCCTTTTTTTCTATTTTTTTTTTTTTATTCACCAGTATTTATAAACGTCTGAATTTTCCCCCCTTGGGAAGAATTGTGCTGACAGATATATGCATAGATTACGGGGGCGGTCAGAGAGCCGTTGACATCATTTAAAGGAAAAAACATTTTTAAACCAAATACCTTCCAAAAATATCACCTAGTAAAATGTGAGAGTGCTCAGGTTATGAAAGCAACACATGGAAAATGCCAAGTAATGCTTTAAGCAAACACAAAACACGCGCTGTATTTTTTGGGTTGATGGTTGCTGGGAAATTTGGGGTGTTCTTATGAAAACTAGGGAAAGGAACAGCGCATGTACTTGGCCACCGGCCCACTATGGACTTTCAGTTTCTGCCATTTAAAAGTAAGAGATGGAATCTTCTACATTGAGCGATGCCGCACTGGTGTTGTTTTTTCCTATGGACAGCATGAGTCCAGAGGTTATTGAGGATAAAATACAAGTTTATTTTTACTCATTTCAAGAATGCAATCAGTGTCTATTTCCTTTTTTCACTTGCATTTTCATAATGTCCTCATTCTGTTTGCCAACTTTTTTTTAGGTGCTTTTCACTATTTATTGCAGCATGCGTGAAATAGAATGAGGGAGATATTACATTTATATATATTTTTTTTTTCTTATTTTTTTTATTTATTTGATATATTATTATTAATTCTATAATTAAACTATATATATTTTTGGGATATCTAAACCCTCTCGGTTCCTGACCTGGCACTCTGCTGAAGCTTTCCCACTTCTTCACCGTCCCCGGCTGGTGAAAAGGCTGTTCTGGTACTTCTTCAGACTTCCATACACTGGTCTCTGATAACAGGAGTGGTTGTCCCTTTGTGGCAACTGCTTCCCCTTTACCTCTGGCCTTGATCCTCACTTGCCTCTGGCAACAGGAGTGGCCATCCCTGATGGCAACTGCTTGTCCTTCGCCTCTGGCATCCACTTGGTTCCCCCTCCGGCTGAACCTCTGCAACTTGGTTGGGCTTCCGCCTTGAAGCCCCAACCCCGCTCTGCTTCTTTCAATCCTGGATAGGCCTCAGACCGCCTAGCAGCCAGGTGCTCCCGGGATAGGCCTAGCAACCCAGAGCAATACAACACACGTCCACCCAGACATCCGTCCAGGTGGCACCGAACCCTGATCACCTGACTCCTCCCAAGTAAATAAGCTTTCCCAGCATGCCATGGGGCCAAAGAAACCCCTGCTAATTGGCTGAGACAACATATCCACTCCTAACGTGGATGCAATGTGATCTTATCATTCTAATGTCAAAAGCAGCAGTGCCACCCAGTGACAGAAGAGAGAGATGCACTAATTCCAGGCTTAGGGCAACAACCAGTGGATCCCCTACCAATTAGCCAGGCTAGTTACCACCTAGCAAAATAAATTTGTGTGCAGCCCCGTTTAGGACCAGGTGCTATACTATGTATGCAAAAGATGATCTTTTTATTATTAAAGGGTAAGTAGAAGGGAAGGAAGAGGATGAATCAGGTGGATCTTAGTTGAGATAGTTGATCTGCAAAGCACCCGGGCCAGACGGCGTGTCTCCTGCCACACTGAGACACTGTGCTGATGAGCTGACACCTGTCTTCACAGACATTTTTAACACCTCTCTGGAGTCTTGCCAGGTCCCAGCGTGCTTCAAGTCCTCCATCATCGCCCCTGTCCCCAAGAAGCCCCGGATCACTGGACTTAATGACTACAGGCCGGTGGCGCTGACGTCTGTAGTCATGAAGTCATTTGAGCGGCTGGTTTTGTCCTACCTCAAGTCCATCACCTCCCCCCTCCTAGACCCCTTGCAGTTCGCCTACAGAGCCAACAGATCTGTAGACGACGCCATCAACCTGGCCCTCCACTTCCTCCTCCAGCATCTGGACTCCCCGGGAACCTACACCAGGATCCTGTTTGTGGACTTCAGCTCTGCCTTCAACACCATCCTCCCTGCTTTGCTCCAGGACAAGCTCTCCCAGCTCAA
>BLSH010152873.1:166172-178497 GCA_018402905.1 Glandirana rugosa
CCTTCCTCACGAAGGGACATCGGGTTCCCGATGAGTCAGGGATGTTATTGATACCTACTTCGGTAGTGATATCTTCTATAGAAAAATTACACCAACACTAAAAATGTAAGGAACTTGACTTTCCCTTGGGACCGACCTTACATCCAAATCGTGTGATACGACAGTATGGGTATACCCTGTCGTGTCACACGAAAAACCATTTCCGTTTGAATGGGAAATTATTAGTTTTCTAGTAGAAAACGTATATATCACATCGTGGACATATACAAACCGTTCACTCATCACAGTTAGACCATGGTGCTGGTTAGGGACTTCCATTATGGTTAATTCTTGGGGATACCCACCCTGAAAGTTCCACCCCTTTCGTTTCTAGTAGTTTTTGTGTAGATGTATACATAGTTTAGGTGTAAATAAAAGTGTTCATATTTTTAATGTAATGTGGATTTGATACATATGTAGATGTGTTTTTGATGATCTTTGCTTTCCCCACCTTGAAAGTCCCACCCATAGGGGTTCTTAATTGGTATTACCTTCAGGGATTGGTCGTGGTACCAGATTGACACTACTCACTTGCCAAACATATACAGGTGCTACACTATATATGCAAAAGATGATCTTTTGATTATTAAAGGGTAAGTTTGCCTTTACCAAAAAGCACACTGTGCTGTCCCATATGGGTATGACAGCATAGTGTGCTAAACCTACATTCCAGCCAGGGTTCCCTTTCAGTTCAAGGAATGTAAAAATCACAACCACATTAAAAAGATATCTTCTATAGTGATGGCTTCATCCATAGTTATTGTAGGGACTGAGTAGCCCTTGGGCTACAGGGAAGCACTCCTTCCCATAGCACTTGGGGGTACTGGTTTCAACAGCTGCATCAACATCCCTACAATAACTCAGGACAGAGTCACCATAGGCTTAGAAGATAGAATATTTTAAAAAAACTTTCTTTTTATGTGGTTTTGGACTACACTCTTTGACCCGACAGAGAGCCCTGGCTGGAATGCATACCATGTTTCTGCTGTTCATAGCAGAGGGAGATTCCTCCATGGCCCTAATCACATCACACAGCTGAGTGGAGGACCTTCCCTTCACTTGGAAATTATGCTCTATCAAGTAAGTTGAAGGGGAGATCTGTTCTGAAAGGTGCGGAGTGGGTGGCTGTGCTGGACATGGTCTGTACTAGGGGCAAAGGGGATCTGTACTAAGTGATTAGTCTTGGAGGGGGAGTCTGAACTGGGTAGAGGGATCTGTTCTGGGGGTTAGACTGGTATGGAGAATCTGTACTGGGGATGGGAGGGGGTCTGTACTGGGGGTTAGGCTTGGAGAAGGTGTCTGTAATGGGGGAAAGCTGGGAAGAGGGGTCAGTACTGATAGGGGCATAGTTGGATGGATGAGCTGCACTGGGGTTTAGGTTGGAGGGAGGTAGCTGTACTGGGGAGAAGGGTCTGTGCTGGGGTAGGCTGGGAAAGAGAGGGGGTCTGTACTGGGGGTTAGACTGAGAGGTGCATTGTACTTGGTGAAAAGGGTCTGTACTAGGGGTTAGGCTGGGTGGAGTCTATACTGGGAGCTAGCCTGGGAGGGAGGGGTCTGTAGTGAAGGTGGGGTCTGTGCTGAGAGTTAGGCTGGGAGGGGGCATTTCTGGCGAGGTTGTACTTAAATGGTGGACTTGGAGGTATGATTTAGAGCTATTGGTCGAGATATATATTGTGGAGGATATGGGCTTGGAAGGGATTTGTTCTGGGAGGAGGGGACATTTATGGTTGCATTCCATACAGTGGCTTGTACATTATTCACCTCTAACCTCTGCACTCATGTGATAAGCACTCCTCACTTTTGTTCTCCCTGTGTTACCCACTGCATTGTCTGACCCCTGCACTCTCTACCTTTTACACACCTATGCTCTGCATTCTCTGCGTTATGCTCTCCTGATCTATTCACTCTTGTGGCAGGGTACTACTGAGCCCTGCACTATAGACCCTATGCTGGACATATTTATACTCCTGACCACTGCACTCAGTACACTGGACTTTGTATGACATATTTCTGACCACTGTACTCTCGGTACTTTAAGTACATTACATATTCCTAAAGTTCTTTTTTAAAACGGAGCCCGACCCAAAAGGGGAAGCTCTGCTTGTTTGCCTCCTGCCTCCGCTGCCACATTTGGCACCTTTTGGGGAAGAGGGGGAGTGGGTACCTAGTTTTGAGAGGTACACGCTCCCATTTCCGGCTCAGTTTGCCGTGGAGACTTGAGTCGAAAGTTCAGCCCACCTCCTCCTTCCCCTGTAGCTGCCCCATTCACAAAGTGCAGCATGCTCCGTGCATGATTAGTAGGGAACCGGCTGTGAAGCCGCAAAGCTTCACTGCTGGTTTCCCTTAGTGGAGATGGTGGCGGCAGCACCCGATAGCCAATTGAAAAATCAAATCGGTTGAGGATAGCGCTGGGTTCCTGGACAGGTAAGTGCCCTAATATTAAATGTCTGCAGCTACAGTATTTGTAGCTGCTGACTTTTAATTATTTCTGAAGGAGCCTGGAGCTCCGCTTTAAGATAGACTGTGTGTAGAACAGCATATGTAATGGAAACGTTTCATAATTTAAAAGTAGCATGCTAAGGTTTATATGTGTCTGTTAGACTCTCGTTTGTGGCACAGTAATGAAAGCATATTTTGTGGGTACAAGCTCTGTGGCAATTGTGTGATATGTATACAGTAAATAGCCCTGCAGATATGCTTATATTTCCAACACAGACGTTCTGTGGCTGTCAGGTGGGTGGGCGCTGTAGTGACCAACGCCTGGAAACCGTAAACACTCAGAACAGAAGATATGTCACCGGCACACCAAGGATTTCCAAAAACAGGTACAACTTTATTTGATGATCACATCACAACTAAAACGGCAATGTTTCGGGACCATGCAGGACCCCTTGATCAGGCATGTGACCCAGGCTACATGCCTGATGAAGGGGTCCTGTGTGGCCCTGAAATGACACAGTTTGAGCTGTGATGTGATCATTACATAAAGAGTTGAACCCTTTTTTGGAAATCCTTGATGTGATGGTGACAAATCTTCTGTCCTGCAGGTATGCTAGATACATCATTGATCTACCGAAGCCCTGAATAGCAGTAAAACCTGATGAGGGTTCGAAACTTCCCCATTCTATCCAAAATTAGAAAGAATGTGGCTTAAAATATGCTTTAACATTCAAAAGTACATCTTTTGCATATGTTGTTTTTTATGTGATATGCATTGCGTGGTTATATAATTGAGAACAGAAAGGCCACACTTCATCATTTTTATTATTATTTATATCACAAGTGACTAATAACATAACTGAAAATCTATAACGCTTAAAAAAAGAAATAATTCAGCTGAATTGATTTTCTAAAGAATAAAGGAAAAGAAAATAGATGGTAATTTGAGGATAGTAGGGGGGATTCCCCAGACATGGAGTTAGGGGATATTTCTTATGGGCTCAGCAAAACATAAGAAAGTAACATCTCCTTTCTCTATGATTCCTCTTCTGCCTCCTCAACAGGAAATCTCTGTAATCCGATGTGACTCGGCTGTGCCACCAGGCAGTGAGCTGTACGGTTTCTCACCGTGTTAAGCTGTGCGCTCACTAACCCTGGCACTGGAAAGAGGAGAAATAAGGACAGGCATGATATGTTATAGCTTCAGAATGATATCACCAGAATACTATCTTTCTAGATAATGTGCACCTGTGAAAAAGAACAAGATAAATAAAAAAAAAAAACGAAAAGCAGATGAACAAAAATTGCAGCACAGTTACAAAAATGGGAACTGTATATTTTTCTCTTCTGTTAAGCTGGGGGGGGGGGGGGGTTGTGCATTAGTGAATGGTGGCTGAGCATTGTTCCTCTTCTTCCAATGTCACCCAGGAAGGTCAAAAGGTTGAACACCCCTGCCCTAATACATCCAAACAGTGGGGGCTGACGGACCAGTATTAACTTTGAGAAGGTTGCCAGTTAAATATCAAATCCCCCGAGGTCTTATACTCACCCATAATCACTCCCAAAGGATCCATGCTGTGTGGTAACCAGAAGCTATATAGCCACTGCTGGAAACTCTCCCGGTTGGATCCAAAGCCTAAAGTGGCACCCTTTAAAATTATGGACAATCTTGAGGCACCCTCCAAAATTAAGGACAGTCTCAAGGCACCCTTTAAAATTAAGGACAGTCTCAAGGCACCCTTTAAAATCAAGGACAGTCTCAAGGCACCCTTTAAAATTAGGGACAGTCTCAAGGCACCCTTTAAAATTAAGGGCAGTCTCAAGGCACCCTTTAAAATTATAGACAGTCTCAAGGCACCCTTTAAAATTATGGACAGTCTCAAGGCACCCTTTAAAATTATGGACAATCTCGAGGCACCCTTTAAAATTAAGGACAGTCTCAAGGCACCCTTTAAAATTAAGGACAGTCTCAAGGCACCCTTTAAAATTAAGGACAGTCTCAAGGCACCCTTTAAAATTATGGACAATCTCGAGGCACCCTTTAAAATTAAGGACAGTCTCAAGGCACCCTTTAAAATTAAGGACAGTCTCAAGGCACCCTTTAAAATTAAGGACAGTCTCAAGACACCCTTTAAAATCATGGACAGTCTCAAGGCACCTTTTAAAATTATGGACAGTCTTGAGGCACCCTATCCTAAAATGTAAACACTATTCTAATACTTTTACGTAATGCAGCAATATCCACATGTAGGACACCCAATTTTAGAGGTGCAAACTGGTACTGACTAGTATTCCAATGTTTCTCTTTTACCCCAGTTTTTCTCCATCACTCAGTTAATGTGACCCCAAAGCTGATGGAGAGAGGCAGGGGAGGGTCAAACAAGGATGCTATACAGGTGACTGACATCCCCCTTATCAACTGATGATGTCATTGGTCAGTAGGAGGTTGGCAGCTAGAAGGTCGTAATGGTGCACAATGAAAATCTGTGGCTTTGTGTAACTAAAAGGCAGGCTTCACCCACTCAGCACCTTGAATACAATTTGTGGGCAATTTTTAGGCATTTTGCCAAGGCACCCCTGAAAAAACCTCAAGGCACCCTGGTTGAAAAAGCCTGGTATAGACAAATCCCATTCCTTTGCATGCAGAGGTCCCAGAAAATACAGATTAGAAAGTCAGGTTACAACTTCTGATCTGCATACTTGTCCCATTTTGATGATTCAGCGTAAGGTCCCTTAATGAACATAAATAGTAAACTAGCATTTTCAGAAGCAGGGATCAGCAATGGCAGCTTTCATATAGGTTTCCATCAAATGTTTGATTAGGATAGGCACTAAAGTTAACCACTTTACTCAGGGCTTTTTTTTTTGTCAAAGAATAGGTTAAGGTACTCCTCTCTTCTGAGTCACCCCGTGTCTCCGTCCCCTACCCACCTCCAAGCACCATCCCTTGGTTCCACCCCTACCCGCCTCCCAGTTCTTCCCCTTTCAGAGAATGCAGTACCAAGTATCACTTTGTGGTGCTAAGTAATTTGTATGGACTTTTTTAATGACAATAAGAAAAGCAATAAAATAGATCCCCTCCATATACAAAATACCCCCTCTGTAAGAATAGATCCTCACTGCAACAATATACCCCCTAGGAACAATAGAACCCCAGCAACAAAATACCCCCCCCCCAGCAACAACAGATCCCCACCAGCAACAATACAGTAGATCTCTCAGCAGCCAATATCAATAGACACTCCAGTAGCAAGTAACAATAGACACCTTCCTCAACAGTAGATGTCTACCAGCAACAATTGATCCCTAGCCACATAAGACCCTTCCAGCAACAATATATCCCCCACCAGCAACAATGGATCCCCCCAGCGACAATAGATCCCCCAGCAGCCAGCATCAGTAGACCTTCCAGCACACCTCAGAACCAATTTAGTGCTGGAGGTGCAGGAACTGCATTCCTCCAGAAAAAAAGCCCTGACTTTAATATCGGACACTTTCAACCCCTTCCTGCCCAGGCCAGTTTTCAGCTTTCATCACCGTTGCACTTTGAATGACAAATGCATGGTTATGTATCACTGTACCCATATGAAATTTTTATAATTTTTTCCCACACAAATAGAGCTTTTCTTGTGGTATATACTGTAATTACCACTGGCTTTTTTATTGTTTGCTAAAAAGAAAAAACGAAAAAAGACAGACATTTTATTCTTCTTTCATGTAATAACATTTTTGCAAATAAATAATCTTTCTTCTTAAATTTAGACCAATATGTATGCTGCTACATTCCTTTGGTGAAAATACCCCAAATCAGTGTATATTATTTAGTCTGTAGGAAAGTCCACACACTATGACATATATATCTGAAAATCAATCAATCTTGATGTACTGACGGCCTTCTCGTTTCTTGAGTTCCAAAATGCAGGACAGAACAAATAACCCCCAATGACCCCTTTTTTGGAAAGTAGACAGTCCAAGGTAATTTAGTAAGAGACATGGAGATTTTTTTTTTATTTTTTTTTTTTTACTACATTTTTCCCTACCAGAAGCCCTGCTCAGACAACTACTATACTAGTATCTAGTTCCAACAATTAATGTATCAAGTGGGAACACCCATAGGTGTGTGACGGCACAGCCAAGAACTATCATAGGAAAAGTTGCTTACCCCCCAGAAAGTGTAGAAATTTAGAATCTTGTTTAGGTCAGCAGACTTCACCTACCAATTTCCCGACCCTTTACCTGGTAAAGAATGTTAACAGGTAAAACCTTAAAGGATATTGATCTTTAAAGTGGACCTTCACCCTCACTACCTGCTTTCCATCAATTCAGTCCTTTCTCACAATCAAATTTTAATTTAATTTAATACTTTTTTCAGGGAACCCTCCAGCACTTCCTGGACACACATGACATTTACTCCTGCAAGCGATTTAAAAGCATCTATACATACAAAGCAAATATGCAAAAATATGGGGATTTGGTCACACTATATGGCCATAAAGCGCTAAACCCACGTAGGGCTAGTTTACACTTGCTTCGGCTTCAACGCTCATTAAAGCTCATACAGCTTCAACAAGCTTTTATGATGTGTATTTGAGGCTTCGGCGGTGCTTCTAAGAGGCTTTAGTGAGGCTTCAACAAGGCTTCGACGAGGCTTCAGTGATGCACTTGTGAAGCCTTGTCGAAGCTTGGCCGATGCCCTGTGTGTTTGTTGATATCTCACACCTGCAATTTCTCCAAAACAAAGCTAAAGCTGAATTACAGCCTCTGAAAAGCCACAGGTGCTTCGAGCGAGCTTCAAACAAGCTTTGTCATAGACTTCTATGGAAGCGTTGGAGAGGCTTTGAAGCCTGGCTAAAGCTACATGAGGTATAATTTTTGACGCAAAGCTGAAGCACAGCTAAACCAACGCAAGGTGTAAACAGGACTGTAAGCCAACCATTTTATTTAGTGACATGGGCTTTGACTGGCGTTAAGGAGATTTAACAACGTCTGTCTAACGCCCTGTTCTGAAGCAAGTGTAAACGAGCCCTAACTGCATCAACGTTTTCAGAGGGTCCTACACTAGCCATAGAATGAAAGATCCTGTCTCTAAACCATGGACACAAATGCTCCTGTTTATGGGAGAACCAAAGGACACTTCCCATGGCTCAGATGGACACCGATTAGAGGTGATGAGGGAAGATGGGGTTCTCAAGCCCAAAAGGTCTGGTCAGGACCCATATAACATACAAGCAAATATTTGGGGGGAACACCCTAACAACACCTGGTGCTGCTGTAAGACCTAGATGTCTTACAGCAACTCCATGTGTTGTTAGGGTGTTCCCCCCAAATATTTGCTTGTACTGCATACTACATCTCTCTTGCTACTATACCCATTGGATGTAATGATGAGCACTATAACTACTAGCTGGATGTAAGTGTTCTGTACTTTCAACAAATTTCCTATCATCGCGGTTTTACAGTATGTGGAGATCTTTTGTCTTTTTTGGATGTTTGGTGCGATAAGAGCAATTAAAGTGGTTGTCAACTCTCCGATTAAAAAACAAAAAAAAACCCTGCAAAACAAAGGCATAATGAGCTAGTATTATGAAATACTTACCTTGGAACGAAGCTGTGACTGGCGACATGCTTTTCCAAGGTCCACGGCTCTGGCCAATCACACTGCAGGCTCCAGCGCTGTGATTGGCCGGAGCTGCGCTGACATCACTCCTGCGCATGCGCACGGGAGCCGCCGGTTATGGCACATTTACTGAAGGAACGGCACCCTGGGCTACCTGGGCCGATTCTTCAGTGCGCATGTGATGATGACGTTGGCACATGCAGATAAAAGGAATGTCTTCTAAACTGTGCAAGTTTAGGAGATATTCCTGGGACCTACAGGTAAACCTTATTATAGGCTTACCTGTAGTTTAAAGTGGTTGTCCAGAGTTGACAACCACTTTAAGAAAGAGGTGACCCGGCCTTATCAATGAGGTGGCAGATAGAGTTGC
Organism: Glandirana rugosa; assembly: GCA_018402905.1. Taxonomy (NCBI): domain Eukaryota; kingdom Metazoa; phylum Chordata; class Amphibia; order Anura; family Ranidae; genus Glandirana; species Glandirana rugosa. Next base: position 174,638 of record BLSH010152873.1, read on the forward strand.
CACCTCACCCCCTTAAACCCGAACACATATGAATTACACAGGTTCTGAGGCTGATTACGGTGGTAATTAAACTCAATTGGTGCCTTATCTGCATTAAATTAGCCTCAGAACCTGTGTAATTCATATGTGTTCGGGTTTAAAGGGATGAGGGGGCAACCCTACTGGCAGACCTTGGAAGTTGCCTTATGATCATCCCTCTGGTGATATACATCTATGTAAGCCTGTTTGACTCATTGCCGTTGGTAATTGAGTTCATGTTTCTGGTAAGTGCAAATTACCTTTAGTGGTGGTGGCTAATCACATTGCGGTGTTTGGCTCATGGTCATTCGTGGTTGCTTTTCACAACTATCAAAACAACACTGGGATTGAACAATTGGACTTTCCTATACTATGCATTTGGACTATGATACTTTATTATAAATATTTTTCTATATAAATTCTTATGCACTTGGCACTTTTTTATAACATTGAACTTTTTGTATTATTGTGCTAAATATTATCATTGTATGATGCAAATGATACCTGTATGGTTTATACACTACAGTAATTTATATTAGCGCAGCACATTTATTTTATATGGCATATGAGCATCATCAGGGGGTCGGATGCAAGAACACAGAAGAGATAACCAGCTCCTGATGATGTCATAGAAGAGGATTGCGGCATGAAACTGGTTATGAAGCAGCAGAGAAGATCCCTACAGAACACTGCAGGATCCGCTGGGTGTGTGAGTATGTAAGAGTATGAGTAGCCAAGGGGGGGCAGAATATGGGGAGAAAATGAAGTTCCTCTTTAAGAGATTTTTTGTGTCCTAATAGTTTTTGTTTGTTGTTGTTGCTAAGTAAGAGTATATTCATTACAACACATATTGTACATTGTTGTGCAATAAAAGATCAGATGCGGAGTACATGATACCCAACACAGAAGACAACAATGTATGCATGAAGCCCTAGTCATGCTCTAAATATATACATTATGGTGCTAGTTATGCAAATAAACAACATGCCGGGGTTAATGCAGGAATTCCCCTTAGTTCACAGCGACTCCATGTAACAGTTCCCCGGGGCTTCTATCCACACTCATTGCTCCATTCATTCCCATAATGTTTACACTACAAGGATGAACAGCAGATAAATGCATAGGTTGCTAATTGATTATACAGCGGATTAACAGCTGAGGCAGAAACATGTTACATCACACCAAAGCTGAACCAGCTTATGTAAACTCAAAGCAAACAGCAAACATGAAAAAATAATTTACTGGCATTGCTAGAATATTTTGCATACAATGCCTTGAAAAAGTATTCATATTTTGTCATGTTACAACCAAAAACGTAAATGTATTTTATTGGGATTTTATGTGATAGACCAACACAGTGGCACATCATTGGGAAGTGGACTGATAAATGTTTTTTTTTTACCAGCCCCCTTTACTCTAATACCCCTAACTAAAATCTAGTGGAACCAATTGCATTCAGAAATCACCTAATTAGGAGAGTCCACCTGTGTGTAATTTAATCTCAGTATAAATACAGCTGTTCTGTGAAGCCCTTAGAGGTTTGTTAGAGAACTTTAATGAACAAACAGCATCATGAAGGCCAAGGAACACACCAGACAGGTCAGGGATAACGTTGTGGAGAAGTTTAAAACAGGGTTAGGTTATAAAAAAAATCCCAAGCTTTGAACAGCTCACGAAGCACTGTTCAATCCATCATCCGAAAATGGAAAGAGTATGGCACAACTGTAAACCTACCAAGACATGGCCGTCCACCTAAGCTGACAGGCCGGGCAAGGAGAGCATTAATCACAGAAGCAGCCAAGAGGTCCATGGTAACTCTGGAGGAGCTGCAGAGATCCACAGCTCAGGTGGGAGAATCTGTCCACAGGACAACTATTAGTCGTGCACTCCACAAATCTGGCCTTAATGGAAGAGTGGCAAGAAGAAAGCCATAAGAAGTCCCGTTTGCAGTTTGCTAGAAGCTTTCTGGGGGGACACAGCAAACATGAGGAAGAGGGTGCCCTGGTCAGATGAGACCAAAATTGGCCTTTTTTGGCCTAAAAGCAAAATGCTATTTGTGGCGGAAAATTAACACAGCACATCACCCTGAACACACCATCCCCACTGTGAAACATGGTGGTGGCAGCATCATGTTTGTGGGGATGCTTTTCATCAGCAGGAACAGGGAAGCTGGTCAGAGTTGATGGGAAGATGGATGGAGCCAAATACAGGGCAATCTTAGATGAAAACCTGTTAGAGTCTGCAAAAGACTTGAGACTGGGTGAGAGGTTCACCATCCAGCAGGACAACGACCCTAAATATACAGCCAAAGCTACAATGGAATGGTTTAGATCAAAGCATATTCCTGTGTTAGAATGGCCCAGTCAAAATCCAGACGTAAATCCAATTGAGAATCTGGGACAAGACTTGAAAATTGCTATTCACAGACGCTCTCCATCCAATCTGACAGAGCTTGAGATATTTTACAAAGAAGAATGGGCAAAAATGTCCTCTCTAGATGTGCAAAGCTGGTAGAGACCTCCCTAAAAAGACTTGCAGCTGTAATTGCAGTGAAAGGCGGTTCTACAAAGTATTGACTCAGGGGGGCTGAATACAAATGCACACCACACTTTTCACATATTTATTTGTAAAAAAAACTTGAAAACTAGTTGTCATTTTTCTTCTACTTCACAATTATGTGCCACTTTGTGTTGGTCTATCACATAAAATCCCAATAAAATACATTTGCGTTTTTGGTTGTAACATGAAAAAATGTGGAAAATGTCAAGGGGTATGAATACTTTTTCAAGGCACTGTTCACTGCATGCAGTATAAAATATTATAAAACCTACACATGCGTCCCTTTTTCTGTGGTTCTACATCTGGATTTTCTATTCTTCAATGGTAAATCCAGGTCTGAAATAATATATAAAATACATATATAACATTTAACCTATTATATATTTAATATATAAATATATATAATATGTTACTACATCCACCCTTAAAGTGCCACTAAACTCTGATTTAAATAAAATCTATTCAAGTATGTATTCTTAAAGTGTAACTAAAATTATTTTTTTTTAATTTTGGAGGGAGTAAGGGAAGGTTATTAAATTACTAAGAAAAAAGGTGCTACTAAGAGACCAAAATCGATTCTGCCTTCCCCTTTAACTTTACAGATAAGTCTAAGAGCATATCCCCCAATAGGGTTTTTCGGCAGAAAAGAAAAGAAAGTAATTATCCAAACAACTAAGTTGTAAAAATATATCACAATTTATTTGTATAATCAATTGATGTGGAAAATGTAATAATGTTTTTAAAGCAACAAAAAACAAAAAATGACAAAAAAGAGAAAAAACTCCAGTTACACAGCTGTGCTTTTTCTCTTTTTTGTCATTTTTTGTTTTTTGTTGCTTTAAAAACATTATTACATTTTCCACATCAATTGATTATACAAATAAATTGTGATATATTTTTACAACTTAGTTGTTTGGATAATTACTTTCTTTTCTTTTCTGCCGAAAAACCCTATTGGGGGATATGCTCTTAGACGTAAGGGAAGGTTATAACCCCTGGTCAGTTTTTTTTATAGCCATCTGTTGGAAGATTTCCCTTCACTTCCTGTCCCTGTGACACAACAAAAAGGAAGGGGAATCTCTGTAGTTGTCACTACGACAGATTTTTTTCTGGTTCTATATTTGTCTCTTGTCTTTTAATGGGCTGTTTGTAATAAAATTTGCTTTTGAATTTTTTTTTATAATAAATTGTTATAAAATCCTTGTCTTTGGGTACCAAGATAGTCTATCAATTGAGGTAATACCTCTTTCTTTCTGCTTTCTAGTTTTCACGTTTTGGATGAT
>BLSH010152873.1:178507-190166 GCA_018402905.1 Glandirana rugosa
AAAAAACAAAAAATGACAAAAAAGAGAAAAAGCACAGCTGTGTAACTGGAGTTTTTTCTCTTTTTTGTCATTTTTTGTTTTTTGTTGCTTTAAAAACATTATTACATTTTCCACATCAATTGATTATACAAATAAATTGTGATATATTTTTACAACTTAGTTGTTTGGATAATTACTTTCTTTTCTTTTCTGCCGAAAAACCCTATTGGGGGATATGCTCTTAGACGTAAGGGAAGGTTATAACCCCTGGTCAGTTTTTTTTATAGCCATCTGTTGGAAGATTTCCCTTCACTTCCTGTCCCTGTGACACAACAAAAAGGAAGGGGAATCTCTGTAGTTGTCACTACGACAGATTTTTTTCTGGTTCTATATTTGTCTCTTGTCTTTTAATGGGCTGTTTGTAATAAAATTTGCTTTTGAATTTTTTTTTATAATAAATTGTTATAAAATCCTTGTCTTTGGGTACCAAGATAGTCTATCAATTGAGGTAATACCTCTTTCTTTCTGCTTTCTAGTTTTCACGTTTTGGATGATGGTACCCCTTTAACAGTTGATACTATTTGCACTAACCATTTCACATTCACTTTCAGTTAGAAATTAGTTTGTACTTTTAATTTTCCTGTCGCTGCGGTTGAAAATGAATGTCGATTTTGACCCCACTAACAATTAGAAAACCATTAAAAAAATCAAGTGAATGTTCTTAAAAGTAAATTTTTCAAAGGAAATTCTACTAGCGTATGGCCAGCTTAAGGACAGTGAAATAAAGAGACTTAATGCCAAAGAATGTGTGATGCAACTTAAATTGGGAAAAGTAAATCAATTAAATTATTGATAACACTAGCTGCAGTGCCAATGCATGTATGCCCATTGCAATACAAACCAATTGTAAAAAGAAAGAAATACAACACATTTTGTGTTCTATAGTGATAATCAAACCAGTGCATTAATAGTCCATTAAATATTCAACTACTTAAGATCAATTCATATAAGTCCCATTGTGCTACTGTATTCTTATTAAAGTGCTTGAGCCTTTATAAACAAAATATCAGTGCTCCACTTAACATGGGGCTTGGGGTGCCCCACATGGATGTACACTCACCGAAATGTTTGACCAGCTATTTCTAGCATGGTCTTTTGCACTTTTTGGGGGAAAAATCCCCTGGGTGATGTTGCTGCTTGTGGGCACCGCAATCTTTATTCCTCAGATTTGTTAATTGGAGGGAAGAATGACAGAAGGAAGACTAAAATGCATTGTAGATAAACAGTTAAAAAATGTTACACTATCATGCCTTGGTGCATATACACTGGCACCTGGTGTGTACAGCATGTAGCTTTGGTTCCCGGCCAGCATGCGCTGGACTCCTCCAGTTGCGGCCTGGCTCGGTCCCCAAGAATGACATAGGCGGAAGTTGTGATGCGATGACATGATCAAGCTTCAACGCGTTTAAACCAATCAATGGGTCATCATCAGGAAGCAGCTTAAGGACAAATTCCTGATGAATGGGAGGGCCTGGTTCATTATAATCAGCTGATGCACTCTCAGTGTTCTAATGTGGAAAGCAGTGTCTGCATCTCTTTAGAAGTGACCTTTGGGGAGTATCTCACTAAAACTTAAATTTCTTTTGCAGAGGATGCCTAAAATCCGATTTGTATCTTAGTGCAGACTTCTGCAAACATTAGTAGGCCAATCACGCAAGCAGCTTTCAGGTTGCCATATTGCATTGAATTTTACAGAAAATGACAGAGCTGCAGATTGAAAAGGAAAGTTCATTTTTAATATCATTCAATTACAACATGGCTTGTTGAGCAATTATAATGCTATATTATTTCTTCTATCTCATTATATTTTTTTCCATGAAAGTGGTGTTACACTTTAAATCTGTGCTCCGCATTCACAGCTAGGTTGTTCAATAGGTGTTTATTATCAATAATGACTGTACATTTCCAAGCAAATATAGTCACTCACCTATTCTTTTATTCCAGGAAGCCAAACATTGAGTGGCTATTGCTATCCAACAAAGTTCACAAACACTCAGTCTATTGAAAGGTCACTGTGTGTTTATTTAACCGCTTGTGGTGTGTAACTACCTACCTGCTTCCTGTATCACCAACCAAAGTTAAACGTCCTAGGTTTAAATGTGATTAGTGGCTATAAGAAGCTTAATACTGACATTTTTTTTACATTAGCTGGTCATTTACAACATGAAAGTACTAACTTCAGTATTTGAATCCCATAATGTAAAATTGCTGTTGGGCAATTTAAAAAAAAAGTAGGAAAAAAATAAAAAACAACATCAGGAGGGCAGCAGCAATGCCTCCCAAATGGCTGTCAGCCACAGCTATTCTGTGCTTACAAAAGCAATCCACTGCAGATCAGTTTTTAGAGAGTGGTAAACACTGCTGCCTGTCTGAAAGAGACCTATTTGTTTGGTATCTGTGATGAGGCTGCGGTACCAATCAGGGCAGTAGACGGAAGCACTACCTTTTAGGCTTGGCAGTGCAGGTTGCCTTGTATATAAGGGGAGTGCTCTTGAGCAGGTGTGTTTTAACAACAAAAAGTTCTCTGCAGTTCAGTAACAACACCCCATGATTGATGAGTTAAACTGTCTGGAAGTCCTTCCACCAACTCATCAGTGTCCTGCACTTATTAGAAGCATATGACCCAAGGCCTGGAAGAGTTGACATAGTTGAGACAGGAGAGGAGATAGTTGGTTATACAACAAAACTGCTGTAACATGGAGCATTGTGGCTGCCGGCCCTATGAGGACATTTAAATTATAGATTCGCTCATAATAGGATATGATTGGATAAAGGTTTGCATTGTTGACTTGTTAGGAATGTTGGAAGAACAACAGAGTTGCTTTGTACTGTGTACTGTGAACTATATATACTATATGCATTATACCTGTCTATACCAGCAGGTGGCACTATAGTATTATAGTGTATAGTTCTGTGTTCTATGGTATTACAGGATGTATGGTCTACCTTCTGTTATATGCACTTGTTTGTATCTAGTTCCTGTTCATGTTCTAATATTCCTCCATGAGAGTAAAGGTGTCTACTACATTCAACAAGCTTCCAGCGTTATATCAATACTCCGCACCATAGGTTATGGGTCCCAGCACACCCAGTATTCACCCAGCAGCACCCAGGCAGTGAAGAGGATACTGCAAGCCCAGGCATTGGAAATAATTCTACAGAGAATCTGTGAGTACTGTATACAAGCTGCATGAAGATGCCAAGCAGTTCAGATGTGAAGTTTGCAATTGCAAAGCTGAACAATGGCAATTACCAGCAGTGGAAATTTAAACATGAAATGCTTTTTAGCAAGGATGACTTGTGGCAAGTGCTGAATACAGACAGACCTACAGACAGAGAGACGGAGGACTGGGTCAGGAAGGATAGACAAGCAAAAGAAATTATAAGCTTACTAGTAAAAGATGACCAGCTTATCCACATAAGAACAGAGAAAATGGCCAAAGGTATGTGGAATTCATTACAGAAACTGCATGAGCATTCAAGTCTAAACAGCAAACTGTTTTTGCTATGAAAGCTGTATGGGATAAGACTAGAAGGCCAGCAAATGTGTGAACACGTGAAAGCTATGCTAGAGATCATAGAGCAGCTATGTGCAATCAGGACATCAAAGATAACCATATTGTTGCCCTGCTCCTCTGCAGCCTTGCAGAGACATATACTGCTCTTATTAATGCTCTAGAAACCAGACCCGAGTAGTAACTGACACTGGAATATGTTAAAGGCAAGTTAATCGATGAATATGACAGAAGGAAAGAAAATATACACCATGATGACAAAGCTCTTAAGATTTACAAAGACACAAAGCACAACAAAGAAAGCAGAGCCTGTTTTCACTGTAAAAGGACCGGTCACTTAAAAAAGGACTGTTCTATCTGGAAAGCTGAGCAGCAAAAGCTAGAGCTATCAACAAAAAAAGAGTCAAAGCAGCCACAAAGGAAACTGCAGACACTTCATGGAGTGGCACCTTTAAAGTGACACAGAGCGGCAAGCCACGCGGCTGGTTCATAGACTCAGGTGCGACAAGCTACAACTAGGGATGACACCTTATTCAAAAACATTGATTAGAATGCAAAAAATTCTTCCTAGCAAACAGAAAAAGCATCACTGCCGAAGGTTAGTGACAAGGCTTCCTGAACTGCATTACACAACAAGGAGGTCACCACAGTATCCTTGTAAAGAAAGTGCTGTATGTTCCAGAACTAGAAGGCAGCCTTTTATCAGTGAAAAATCTTGCAAACAACGGACTCACAGTCAAGTTTCAGGGTGATGAATGCACAATTCACAATAATAACCAAAGCCTCATTAAAGGAAAACTGGATGATCACCTATACAGGCTCATCACCACAGACCAGCAAGCCAATATAGTCTCTAATGACCTACACAGCAAATGTATTCATTTATGGCACAGGCAGCTGGGGCACAGAAGTCCAGAAGCTATAGAGGACATTATAAAGAGAGACTTATCAGAAGATTTCACAATAATGTCTTGCAAAGTGCTCATGAAATGCAAGTACTGTATTGAAGCAAAAGCCACATGTGCTCCCCTTCCACAGGCTTCTCAAAGAAAAGCTACCCACCCCCTGCAGCTCATACACAGTGATGTATGTGGTCCAATGAAAACTCTGTCAGATGGGAACAGATATCTACTGACTTTCATTGATGATAATTCCAGGTACACAACCACTTATCAGATGAAACACAAGAATGAAACATCAGAGAAGCTTCATGAGTTCATTGCCATGTCTAGAAACAAATTACAGTGAAAACCAGGAATAATACGCACCGACAATGGGGGAGAATACATAAGCAAAGAAGTGGTATCATACCTGAATAGTACACCAGACACCCGCGCCATACACTCCTGAACAAAATGGTGTAGCAGAAAGGAAAAATCGCACTCTTATAGAAATGGCCAGATGCATGTTGTCGGATGCCAACCTACCTCACAAGTACTGGGGAGAAGCAGTCATGATTGCAACCTACCAACAGAACAGACTCCATTTGAAATGTGGCATGGATCAAAGCCTAGCATACGGCACAGCAGAGTATTTGGATGTAATGCATATGCCTATATTACAAGTAAAAAGCGATCCAAGCTGGAGAACGGAGCCACAGAGGGCATTCTAGTAGGCTACAGTGAGCAAACTAAGGGTTACAGGATCCTACACCCAAAGACTGACAAAGTGACAATAAGCCGTAGTGTTTATTTTGATGAGAGCCTGTCATCAGAAACACTGATCCCTGAAAGCTGTGAAGTGATTATGCCAAGCAAACCATAAGAAAAGGTCGACCAAAGCGTACCTCTGCAGGAGTCAGAACAAGAACTGGAACTCACAATACTTAAACCAAGTTCCCCACCAAATCCTACTGAACTGCCTGAAGCCAGAAGATCCACTCGGACTACAAAGGGGATACCACCCACACTGTCAAAACACACAGCATTCTTGAACCAACATCCTGGGAAGACATAGAAAAACCGCCAAAATATGAAGCCACTAAATGGAGAAAAGTAGCAGAAGAAGAATTAAAGTCACTTCAAGAAAATAATACCTGGACGCTCACAGAGCTCCCTCCTAACCGCAAAACTATAGGAAGTAAGTGGACTTTCAAAGTAAAGTCAGACACAGAAGGGAATATCCACAAATACAAAGCCAGACTAGTTGCCAAGGGTTACTCCCAGAAATTCGGTGAAGATTACAATGAAACATTTGCTCCCGCCGTAAAACACTCCACCATTAGAACGCTTCTTAGCATTGCAGCCAGGAAGGGCATGCAAGTGAAACACCTAGACTGTTCGGAAAAGAACCTGTGGCTGAAATGGACCTGTGCGCTTATGTGTGCACCTATGCGCCTGTGCACACCTGTGCGCGTGCATGCACCTGAAACGGCGCCAAGTGGCTCTATTTAAGCTGACAACACCCAGCAGCCAGTGCTGTCCATTCTACAGCGTGTGAGAGTTCTAGAGTAACCTGTATCCTGATTTACTGTTCCTGCGACCTGGCCTGTCTCTGACGTTAATTGATCTCTGCCTGCACCGACCCCCAGCTTGCCCACGACCATTCTTCTGCCTGATCCTTGTGTACTTTGCTGCCTGCCTGTTGATGACTCTGCCTGCACCTGACGACCCCTCTGCCTACTCCTTCTGTTCCGCTTAGCCAGCCAGTTGCCGACCCCAGCCTGCACCACTACTCTAATACTGCACGAGCCTCAACCGGACTCTTCCCGCCACTACCAGTGATCCAGTCCGACCCTCGTGCCCCCCTGTGCTCTCGAACCTCCTGTCTGCTCTACCAGGGGTTCCTGAACCAGGGCCGTAAGAGTGGTTGCTTCCTGCACAAGACAGACTCCAACACCAGGTGCGTGACATAGACTTTAAAACTGCTTTCCTATATGGAGACATTAGGGAAGATCTCTACATGGAGCAACCACTAGGGTTTGAGCAAGGAGACAGCCTTGTGTGTAAACTTCATAAGAGCATCTACGGTCTTAAACAATCTACAAGGATATGGAATGAGAAAGTGAATGAAGTGCTTACTATAGAGGGATTCTCAAGAAGTAAAGCAGACCCCTGTCTCTACTCCAAGAATCAAGAAGACAGATGGATATACATCCTTATCTATGTTGATGACATTATAACTTGTTTTGAACAAGAAAGGGATTGCAATCAGATAGTTCACAAGCTAAAAGAACATTTTGTAATCAAAGAGCTAGGAAACATTAGCTACCATTTGGGAATAATTGCATTTATAAAGCCAAAAAAAAAATGAAATTTTCCCTGCAAGCTGCCTTTATTTTGCTCAGCAACAGCTGGGGAGCCAGTGTGTATGATGAGGCCACAATGGAGTGCACTGGGTACAAGACTAGAGATTTTTTGGATAAATTCTGGTGTCACTTTGCCTTTACACCATAACCCTATAGAGGTGCTCTTCATGAAGGCAAGAATTGACCTTTCTGTAAAACAAATTGCAATGATATGCACCTGTCAAACAGGTGCAGACAAATTGGTCTTTGGGTGCGGTGGCGCCTTCCCACCGTAACCCTATAGAGGTACTCTTGATGAAAGCAAGAATTGGCCTTGCTGTAAAAATTGCAATGATATGCACCTGTCAAAAAGGTGCAGAAAAATGACTCTTTGGGTGTCGTTTGGCACCCTCCCACCGTGACCCTATAGAGGTGCTCATGATGAAGGCAAGAAAAATTGCAATGATATGCACCTGTCAAACAGGTGCTGAAAAATTGGTCATTGGGTGTTAATTGTGCCGATGAAACCTATACCAAAAACATTCCTCCAGATGAAATGATTGAACACCCTCAAAGCTAGGCAGCCTCAAAGTCCTGCAGAGATTCCACATCCCAAAAACACTTAATCAGTGGCATTGGCATCAGGGACTTCATAGCTGGTAATCCAGGACTGATTCATTTTGATAAAAGTCAAACGATCCACGGAGTCTGTGGACAGACGCGTTCTATGATCAGCAATGAAACCTCCTGCAGCACAGAATGCCTGTTCTGAAAGCACGCTGGGCAGCCCAACAACTCAATAGCATACTGAGCAAGTTCTGGCCAGTGGTCTGTTCTCATGACCCAGAAAGCCAGTGGATCATCAACTGGAAAGCTCTCCATCTCTGTTTTGGCCCCAAGGAATTGTCCACCATGTGATGCAGACGGTGCCGATGGGATGTGGAAGTTGACAGCCCTGGGGGGGTGAGGACTAAAAAAATTCTGAAATGCACCACTTAGGCGGACGCCTTCTCCAACGCTCCTCTCTTGACCAACAGAATCCTCAAAACTAAGTTTTCCACTACACTGTTACCTACTGGAGTCGGGAAAAACGTTCAATAAAATCCTCTTTAACATGTCTTAAAGAGATTTAATCATCTGCACTCTCTGTGGGGACGGGATGAGTTCTGAGACCTTCCTTTTATAACGGTGGTCAAGGAGGGTTGCCAACCAGTAATGATCCTTCTCCTTTATGCTACGTATTCTTGGGTCCTTTCACAGACTTTGAAGCATGAGGTTGCCCATGCCCATGCGCCGAGGCTTGAGAACCAGACTCCTCGATGTCACTCAGGATGACAGCATCTGGAACTTCCTCCTCCTAGCCACATACTACTCCCAAGGGTCCTGGGGTTGGAAAGCCATCGCTTACAGATTGACGCATGTCTTCCTCTTCTTCGAAGCCTACGAAACTGCCAAAATCCTCCTCTTCATCCTCCTCCCCTCTCTCCTCCTGTGTGTTCTGTGATATAGGAATGATGGTGTCTGAATAAAGTGGGCCTTTAGAGGAAAGGAAGTCCTCCTCTTCCTCCTGCTGCTCTGCCTCCAGTGCCCTGTCCATAATGCCACGCAGAGTCTGCTCCAGCAGAAACACAACAGGTATTGTGTTACTGATGCATGCACTGTCACGGCTCATCATCCTTGTGGCCTCCTCAAATGGAGACAGTACAGTGCATGCATCCTTAATGATCAGCCATTGGCGTGGGGAAAAAAAGCCAAAGTCAAGTTCCACCTGGCGGGCATGTCACAAATCAGGTGGTTTATGGGCAGGTGGAATTCCCGCTGAATTTCAGCGAACCGAGCACTAGCTGTGTATGACCGCCTGAAATAGCTACAAGCTCTTCTGGCCAGCTTTAGCACATCTTCCAACCCTGGGTATGTATTTAGGAAATGCTGCACCACCAAATTGAGGACATGTGTCAGGCATGGCACACGTGTCAACTTTCCCTGTCTAAGGGCAGACAGGAGGTTTGAGCCATTATCGCACACCACCATTCCTGGCTCCAGCTGGCATGGTGTGAACCAACTCTGGGCCTGTCCCTGCAGAGCTGCAAGAATCTCTGCTCCGGTGTGGTTCCTGTCTCCTAGACACACCAGCTGAAGCACTGCTTGGCACCTTTTAGCCTGACTCATGGAATAGCCCTTTGAACGCTTAGAGGGTACCTGTCACATACCTAATGGTAGAGTCTGACTTATGCAGTTGGCAACCTCTCTTACGGCCCTGATTCCAGAACCCCTGATAGAGCAGACAGGGGAGCACGAGGGCTGGATTGGACACAAGTGATGGTAATAGGTCATCCAGAAGTCCGTGCAAGACTGAAGAGTAGTGATGCAGGCCGGGTCAATAACATGCGGGGTGAATAGTACAAGAGGAGCAGGCGGTCGGGTGGCCGGGTGCAGGCAGGGTCGTTAACAGGCAGGCAGATTGAGGTACACAGGGGTCAGACAGAAGAATGGTCGTAGGCAAGCCGGGGGTTGGTGCAGGCAGAGTTCAAGCAGATGCGGGTACAGGCCGTGTCACAGGTAACAGGTAGCTCAGAACAGGTCACTCAGGAACATGGGAACGCTGTAGAACGGACAGCACTTGCCTCCTGGTGCTGTCCTGCTTAAATGGCCGCTATTAGCGCCATTAGCGTGCGCGGGAGGCCATAAACGGGCAGGAATGTAGTTTTTCCTAACATTGCCCCCCCAAGGGGCAGCCTCCAGATGCCCAAACGGGCTCTTAGCTCTGGGTGTCTTCTCCAAAAGGATCTGACAAGTTCTTCAGCGTGAATGTGGATTTCGGAGTTCCCATGAGCTTTCTTCGGGCCCGTATCCCTTCCACTTAATCAGAAACCACAAGGATGGGCTCAGGCCTGGGAAGGGATCCTGGGTTGTGGGCTTCAACAAGGTAACGTGAAACACCGGGTGCACTCGCAGGGAAGGCGGAAGATCCAGCTCGTATGCCACCCTGTTGATTTTTCTTCTCACGGCGAATGGCCCGATGAACCTTGGGCCCAACTTCCTGGAAGGACATGACAACCTCAAGTTTTTGGTTGCCAACCATACTCGGTCACCAGGTTGCAGGTCCAATTTCCTGCGTCTCCACTTGTCGAAAGCCCTTTTGTTACACTCCTGTGTCTGGGCTAGGGTTTCTTGTAGCACCTTGTTGTTCCTTGTCAGGAATTCTACCGTCTTCTGTACAGCGGGTACCTTCGCTTTCTGGGACCAGGTTAGGTATAAAGGTAGGGTGGTACCCCAGATTTGCTCAGAATGGGGACTGCTTGGTGGCTGAATGCTCGGTATTGTATGCAAATTCAGCCATAGGTAACAGCGAGACCCAGTCATCCTGAGCAAAAGAAGAGTAGCAGCGGATGTATTGTTCTAGGGTCTGGTTAGTCCTCTCTGTCTGACCATTTGACTGGGGGTGATACGCAGAGGAGAATGCCAGTTCAATGTTTTAGGCAGAGCACAGGGCCTTCCAGACCCGGGAAGTGAACTGCACCCCACGATCTGAGACAATGTTGAGAGGGAGTCCATGCAGTCGGACCACTTCCTTGATAAATGCCCCTGCCGTCTCAGTTGCAGTGGGGGTGCCCTTCGTCGGGATGAAGTGGGACATCTTAGTAAAACGATCCACAATTACAAAAATGGACTTGAATCTTTCAGACGGGGGTAGTTCCACTATAGGATCCATCAAGATGTGAGACCATGGCCATTCAGGAATGGGTAGCGGGTTTAACAGACCTTATGCTTTTGCCCGGCTGGTCTTGTGTTGGGCACAGACCGGACAAGCGCTGACGTATTTCCGGCAGTCCCTGTCAGCAGAAGGCCACCAAAAGGAGCGCGACAGCAGCTCTGCAGTCTTATGACCGCCAAAGTGCCCGGCCAATTGGTGATCGGGAGAAAGTTCCAGCACTGTTAAACCCTGCTGTTCCGGGATAAAGAGTTTGTCTTGGAACCACCACAGTTCATCTCTCATTATCAGTCTGGGGTCAGGAGGCATGGTTGATCCGGCGAGGGATCATTTAACCCGAGACAGCAAATCTTCCTGGAGTAGCAAGAAACTCCGGGACAGGAGGATGGTGTCCTGTGGCGTGGAGTCGCCAGGCTCACTGAACATCCTGGACAGAGCGTCTGGCTTCATGTTCTTCGATCCAGGCCTGCAAGTAATATGCAGGTTAAAACGAGAGAAAAACAGAGCCCATCGTGCCTGGCGTGGTCTCAGTCTCTTAGCTGTGTGCAGGTACTCTAGGTTCTTATGATCGGTGAATACCAGGGTGTAGAGCTCCTTCCAGCAGGTACCACCATTCCTCCAAGGCGGATTTGATTGTCAGAAGTTCTCGGTCTCCCACATCGTAATTCTTCTCCGGCGCTATGAGTTTGCGGGAGAAGAAGGCGATGGGGTGAAGCGAGGCCTTGGGACCCCGTCTCTGGGATAGGACTGCTCTCACTGCTGCCTCAGAAGCATCCACCTCCAGAGTGTAAGGCAGAGCTGAATCCGGGTGCTTAAGAATAGGTGCCGTGGTAAACAGTTCTTTGAGCTTCAGAAAGGCCATTTGGGCCTCAGGGGACCAGTGGAAGCGGGAGCCCTGTTTAGTGAGTAGGGTGATGGGTGCGATCACCACAGAAAATCCTTTAATGAACTTCCTGTAGCAGTTTGCAAAACCGATGAACCGTTGGACCCCTTTCCTGTCAACGGGAGCCAGCCAATCCACGATTGCAGAGACTTTCTGAGGATCCATGGTTACCCCGGTGACTGAGATGTCGAAGCCCAGGAATGAGATTCTGGAGCACTCAAAAGCATACTTTTCGGACTTAGCATACAGTCCATGCTGACGTAGATGTTGTAGGATGCACCTGA
>BLSH010152873.1:190408-204116 GCA_018402905.1 Glandirana rugosa
GGGGAGAAAAGGGTCAGTAAAACCCAGACGGTACCGAGGCTCGTGTGACGGGGTGGTAACTAACCCTCTTCAAGACGGAGGTCGAGGTCTTAGGGGGAGAAGCCACAAGACAGACCTGAGACTAAGACTTTGGGCGGAGCGACAAGGTAGACAGATGGTACTCAAAGACCTACACAAGTCGTTCTTTCCCCGTCTACAACAGGGTGGAGTGTCCAGCATACTGACGGGCTATCTCGACGATGGCCCCCGTCTTCATGGGAAACCGGCTTAGATGGGCGAGAGACTCAACCTTGACTTTCGGGAGTTCCGAATTGGACCTGTGAGGTGGGACAACATCTGCCCCTTTCTTGCTGAACACATCCAGAAACTCATGGTAGACAGATGGAACAGCGAGGCGGGTTTCAGAATCAGAGTCCAGACAGAACACCGAAGAGGGGGATTCTGGAGCTGGAGGCAGAACTTCTCCCAATCAATGGTGGGGCAGTGTGCTCGGAGCCATGGCAGACCCAAAATGACTGGGAAAAGAGGGGACGTTACAGCGTCCAATGATAGGTGTTCGAGATGTCCGCCTGCTGTCCGGGCTAGAAGAGGGACTGTCTCATGGGTGACTGCCCCAGATTTTATGGTCGACCCATCAGCCAAGCGGATGGCCATCCGACGGGTCTTAGGCTTGAGTGGGATCTGGTGCTGAGCTGCAAAGGCCAAATCAATGAAGCAGCTACAGGCTCCGGAATCCAGGATAGCCGGGACTTGAAGATTCCCATCAGGGAGCTGGAGATGCAGCGGCGGAACAAGATGGTTGGAAGGATTGGGCAAGGATAAGAGTTCTGACAAGGACCTGACAAGATGTCCGGGACCACCACAATAAAGACAGAGGTTGTGGGTCAGGCGTCTGTGTTTCTCTTTAAAAAAACTTCCGGCGGTCCCCTGTGAACCGCTCAGGCAAGGGTACCTTGGGTTCGCTAGGCAAGGTCAGCAAGGTGTGAGCGCCCATCTGACTGGTGCTGGCAGGCAACGTGAGTTCCCAGACTTGGTTCTTCAGCCGGGTGTATTCCCCTTGTAAGTCCCTCACCGCCTGGATGAGCCCGGCTAGGTGCATACTCAGATCCTCCATAGGAGAGGGCCACTGTGCAGACTCGGACTGGCTGTCCGTTGCTGTCACGTACCTGATGGTAGAGTCTGACTTATGCAGTTAGCAACCTCTCTTACAGCCCTGGTTCCAGAACCCCTGATAGAGCAGACAGGGAGCCCTGGAGCACAGGGGAGCACGAGGGCTGGATTGGACACAGGTGATGGTAATAGGTCATCCAGAAGTTCAAGACTGAAGAGTAGTGATGCAGGCCCGGTCAATAACATGCAGGCTGAACAGTACAAGAGCGGTAGGCAGTCGGGTGGTCTGGTGCAGGCAGGGTCATTAACAGGCAGGCAGATTGAGGTACACAGGGGTCAGACAGAAGAATGGTCGTAGGCAAGCTGGGGGTCGGTGCAGGCAGAGTTCAAGCAGATGCGGGTACAGGCCGGGTCACAGGTAACAGGTAGCTCAGAACAGGTCGCTCAGGAACACGGGAACGCTGTAGAACGTATAGCACTTGCCTCCTGGGGTTGTCCTGCCTAAATGGCCGCTATTGGCACCATTGGTGCACGCGCACGTGTGTGAACGCGAGCGGACGCGCGCAAACGCGCACGGGAGGCCAGACACGGCCAGGAATGTCCTTTTTCCTAACAATACCTGATGTTCATAGGACAATTTTGCAGAGGAGGGCATGGAGGTGGTGGAGGAGGAGGGGGTAGAGCTCATAGGTCTGACATTATCACCACCAGCTGTATGGAGACGTGGGGGCACAACAAGCTGCAGCACCGAGCCCTGTCCTGCATCCTTCCGAGTTGCAAGCAGCGTTACCCAGTGTGCTGTGGATGAAATATATCGTCCCTGCCCATGCTTGCTGGACCACGTGTCAGCAGTAAGGTGGACTTTGCGGCTGACTGCCTTGCCCAATGATGCCAGAACATTCCCTTCCACGTGATGGTAGAGAGATGGAATGGCCTTATGTGAAAAGTAATAGCGACTGGGAACCTGCCATTGTGGTACAGCACATTGTGTGAATTCACGGAAAGGGTGTAGAATCCACCAGACTGAACAGCAGAAGATGGAGAGCCAACAGCTTTGACAAGCTTGCATTTAGACGGTGGGCATGTGGGTGGCAAGGACTGTATTTTTTTTTCCGCGGTAGCAGATGGGGCAGAGAAATTTGCTGACAACAGTCTACAGCTGGTGGCGTGCTGCTGGCAGATGTGTTGCTATTACCTGGGACATCCTGTGCTATACCATCATCCCTGTCAGTAGAGGCTGCTGAGAGGTCATGACTCAGTATAGCAGGGGCAGACTGAAGTGGGTAAGGAGGAGGGACAGATTTGTGCCCCTGTTGTGTGGTTTTTAGGTGCTCTTGCCAATGGGCTGAGTGTTTTTGCCACGTTTGATGTGACTGAGACACAGTTTGCAGATAGCAACATTGCCATCTGATGCAGATGTGCTGAAAAAGGCCCAGACAGCTGAGCTTTGGGAAGTGGGCCGGGAAATAACAGCTGCAAATGTGATGGAATAGGGTGGCCGCTCTCTACTCTTTCTTGATGTCGGCCTCAGTGGGGTTGTGCTGCGTTACCTTCAGTTTCCTCCTCTGCTCTATTTGGCAACCAAGTCGCATCAGTGACATCATCATCATCATCTCCATCTCCTCCATCTTCATCATCATCATTACCACTGGAGACAACTTGGCAATATGCTGCGGCTGGGGGAACATGAATGCCAATTTGTCTACCAGTGTTCTCCCCTCTCTCTAGGCTCATGTTCCTGTCATCCTCAACCTCAGAACCAACATCTGAATCCAGTAATGGCTGGGCATTATCAAGGAGCAAGTGGCTGACGCTGTGGTCAAATAACTCAGCTGACTCCTTCATGGCTGATGTTGGGGCTATGGCAGGAATAGATGTGGACAAGGAGGAAGGTTTATCCACTCTGGCAACTGCAGGGGACTGCACACTTGTCTCTGCTTACAGAGGATAAGGAGGATAAGGAAGGTTTAGTAAGCCAGTCCACCACCTCCTCTGCATACTGTGGCTGGACTCACTAAACAGAGGAAATGATGCCCTGCCTGAGGACTGACCACCACGACCACCTTTGCCTGTGGACACATTTGTTGCTGGCCCCCTTACAGTGCCACGGGAAAGTCTGCCTCTCCTTGTTGTCCTCCCAGACATTATTGGGAGGGAGGGGGTGGTGCTTATTAGCAAATGTAAAGAAGAAATGGAAATTGTACATAGATGCACTTTAATAAATGTAAAGTGGTGTTTGGTGCAGTTTAATTTGAGTACTCACACTACACAGACACACTCCACGGATACACTATAATATACTGCAATATAATGCATCAAACATACAGTAAAGCACAGAAGTATATGGCATTAAACATTCAGTAACGCACACAGAAATATATGTCATTAAACTTGGAGTAACACACACAGAAGTAAATGGTGTTAAACTTGCAGTAACGCACGCAGAACTATATGGTGTTAAACTGGCAGTAACGCACACAGAAGTAAACGGCGTTAAACTTACAGTAACGCAGCAAAACTATATGGTGTTAATCTGGTAGTAATGCACACAGAAATAAATGGCGTTAAACTGGCAGTAACGCACAAAACTATATAGCGTTAAACTGGCAGTAACGCACACAAAACTATATGGCCTTAAACTGGCAGTAACGCACAGAGAAGTAAATGGCGTTAAACTTGCAGTAACGCACAAAACTATATGGCGTTAAACTGGCAGTAACGCACACAAAACTATATGGCATTAAACTTGCAGTAACGCACAGAACTATATGACTTTAAACTTGCAGTAACGCACACAGAAATATATGGCGTTAAACTTGCAGTAACGCACAAAACTATATGGTGTTAAACTGGCAGTAACGCACACAGAGCTACATGGCGTTGAACTGGCAGTAATGCACACAGAAGTAAATGGCATTAAACTTGCAGTAACGCACACAGAAATATATGGCATTAAACTTGCAGCAACGCAATCAAATATACGGTGTTCAACCGTCACTACACTGACACTATCTGAACTGTCCCTACTCTAGCTATACACTAATGTAAAGATTAGTGATACGGTTTCACTACACTACACTGAAACTATCTGAGCTGTCCCTACTCTACATATAAACTAATGTATGTATGAATGACACGGTCTCACTACACTACACTGAAACTGTCTGAGCTGTCCCTACCCTAGCTGCACACTGTGCAAAGCTGAATGATGGTCCTCCTCACTACACTCACACTATCCCTAGACTGACACTAAACTAATATTCTACACTGACAATTGAAACACAATAGCACAGTATAGCACACTAACTAATAGCACCGAACAGAGCCCTATTCTATCTTTCCCCACGCTGAAATCATACTCAAAATGGCTGCCATTGAAAGAATACTTTTATACTGTGGGGCTGTTCACTGCTTCAGCCAATCAGGGCTTGCAATGCACTTTTCAGCACCGCACTGCATTACGGTCCGTTCGTTGGGCTGAACAAACAGTCGAACGTCTGGTTTGTTCGGCTGTTCACCAAACGCCCACACAACGAAAGTTCGGCCCGAACTTATGCTCGGGCCGAACCGTTCACCCATCCCTAATAGTTATGTCCAGAAGAAGCTGAACATAATTTGATAAAGCACATGCTGTTGAGAAGGGGTGTTGGAAGAACAACAGAGTTGCTTTGTACTGTGTACTGTGAACTATATATACAATGTGCATTATACCTGTCTATACCAGCAGGTGGCACTGTAGTATTTTAGTGTATAGTTCTGTGTTCTATGATATAACAGGATGTATGGTCTATCTTCTGTTATATGCACTTGTTTGTATCTAGTTTCTGTTCATGTTTTAATATTCCTCCATGACAGTAAAGGTGTCTACTACATTCAACAAGCTTCCAGCATTATATCAATACTCTGCACAATAAGGAAGCGGTAGGGAACATCAAATTTGGAAGCTAAGGGACACGTAAATGTTGTTAGCCTTAACTTGTACGGGTAAGCATACATAATCATGAATGCTCCACTCCACAAGCAGGGCAGTGGTCATATGCAAAGGGGTGAGGAAAATCAAGAAAAAAACAAACACTTTGACAGTTTAGATTTAGTTTATCAAAAAGTTGAAGTGAGTCAATGTTTTGGAGTTCCAAGTTCCCTTCCATAGGGCTTAATGCTATAGTAAATAGAGAGTAACAGGTGGAAGGCTTAGAATACCATCCAATAATGTGGCAAAACTCCAGCAGATACACAGTGACAGCTGATTAGCCTTAAATCAGGGATGGTGTTTCACAGAATAGTAGTGAGCGCTGTTAGAAAGTTATAGTATTCAGCCTTAGGGAAGAAGGGGTGCAGATCCTTGAAACACATAGGATCCCTTCAAACCCACAATACATTAATTTTGTGATATGGGGGCCCCCAAGTGCAGCCCTCAACATCACCCAAGGGTCACACATAAAATTCAGTAAATATTCAGTGTCAGAGACAGCAGAAACACAACAGAACATAGTCAAAGACTATGAGCATAGTACATGTGATGGTCAGAGACTGCAGACATGATACAGGAGATGTTCAGAGACTGTGGATGGGATGCAAGATATGTTCAGAAACTGTGGAAATAATATAAGAGATGGTAGTAGTAGTAGACAGGCATACTTCCGACAAGGGAGAAGTATGGGCTACCATTAGGAGAGGTGCTTCACTTGAGACACAACACTCCATGTTGGAGGAGAAATCTCATATCCACAGGACTGAGAGGGTCAAGGCAACTAAGCAAGTTTGGGAACTGGGAAAGCCGGAAAGACTAGGCGAGCCCAGGGGACTATGGGAGTCTGGAGGTCACGAAGGCGTGAGAGAGCCCAAGGTGCCAGAAAATCCTATATTATATGGCCAGGGAGTAGGCCCGTTCAGCAGGGTGTTGTAACTACAGGCCCCATGATCCAGGATAATAAAAGTGGGCCGAAAAGCCCTAAAACAAAGTTTGGACTGGCAGGTCCTCGCTAAGATTGCTTTTGCCACTGAGCTTATAACCCCCCCCAAGATATATATATATATATATATATATATATAAAACAGGCTGGATTCCTAAATCATGGCAAATTCTTATTGTGGTAGAAGGTGCTTGAAAAATAATCAGTTGGGTATATTAGAAATGTTTACAAATTGCATGATATTGATTGATGATTAGGACATTTCAGGGGAAGAATATCTACATTACCTATAGATTTATCCAATCCCTCTTGATAACTGAAGCATAGAACTGTCTCATCCTGTAGGATACATGTCTTCATTCTGTCACTTAATGTAATAGACCCCCCTCCCCGAGTCTAATGTTTTTTTTATGTATGTTGGTTGGTGGGTTGCTCAAGCAGTCCAGCACCTTCTTTGTGTTCACAACCAAGAATAAAGCAGCAGAAAATGTCACGTTTAACAATGTTTTTTGTCACACACCAACAATAAATCAGTACTGCTGGTTGTAAGTGACTTTTATCAGTCACTCACTTTTAATGGGCGGGGAGATATATATATCTCATGTGCCAGGAGTAAACTTTAAGAATGCCACTTCTAATGTTCCACCCTTAGCCAACAACTGTACAGAACAAAAGCTGACAAGACATTACATCATGTCATTCATGTGTTCTGAATGTATCTGTAATTTCCTCCAGTCAGCAAAACTCTTGCTACTCGTTGTAATATTGTAAATCTTTGACAACCAAGTGAAACATTTTTGTAGCACTAAGCTTTGCAAAGCTAAAAAGATCCGAGTCCTACCACAAAAATGTCAGCAATGCCAACCATGAGTATTCATAAATCACAGCTAGGAGCAGCTAAACATAACTGTGCTAAACACATGCAGTGCCATGTATTTATAACAAACACCATGCAACTGTTTAATGTGCCCTTATTTGGAGCTTTTTAATTATGCAAGGACATAAACAGCTGGGTCAGTATGCTGGTGATCTCCATTGTTGTGTTGTAGGCATCAGTGCTGCTTCACTTTGACCCTCAAGGCACCTCAAAGTGGAAGTAAAGGGAGGTTGAGGTGGCCAGTGTTTTCCATAATGTGCATAGCTGCACATTGTGTTGGGTGTGCTCCCCTCCAGAGGTATCAGGTCCAAGATCCCTGCATCCACTCTTGCCCCACTGATGCCATGTTATCTTTCTCTTTTTCTGATTCTGCTTTCTTCTTGCTTCCACCACTGGGCAGGTACAGATGATGTAACTCCCAAGCATGAGCACTGGTGTTACATTATCTCGGCACCTGGTTCTATTCCCAACATCTGTAAAGTGTCAGGGCTGTACACTGTACTGCGCATGCCCCACAGTCAGTGTACAGATTTAAAAAAATTGCTAGCAGGTAAGTAGTAGAGCAGGGATATGCAATTAGCGGACCTCCAGCTGTTGCAGAACTACAAGTCCCATAAGGCATAGCAAGACTCTGACAACCACAAGCATGACACCCAGAGGCAGAGGCATGATGGGACTTGTAGTTTTAAAACATCTGGAGGTCCGCTAATTGCTTATCATTGTAGTAGAGCGTGTAGTACCGTGTAACGTAGAAAATTTGGAGTTTGCATGAGTTTGCATGATACCCTTTTTTGGCTAACATAAGTTATTAAAAGAGAAGTATGGGATTTTTTCCCCCCAACCATACTTACCTAGGTGGATGCTGCATTTGTCCCCTGCCGGATCTAACACTGAGAACCAAGCTATCAAACACCGATTGGTTCTCACAGCTCCCTGAGCAGAGTACTGGTGACTGTCAGTCACTGGTACATTTTTACATTCCTCTCTCCTTCAATTACATGAAGTTTGCCAGTACCGTATGCTGAAAAACTGCCCCACACCATGATGGTCCCACCTCCAAACGTCACTGTAGGTATGGGGGTGTTTTTGGGGTGATGTGCAGTGCCATTTGACCTCCAAACATTGTGTGTATTATGGCATCCAAAGAGTTCTCATCTGACCAAACTATATTCTCCCAGTATTTCACTGGCTTGCCTAAATGTTGTGCAGCAAACTTTAAACGAGCTTCAACATGCTTTTTCTTCAGCAATGGAGTCTTCCGTGGTGAGTGTGCATACAGGCCATGGAGGTTGAGTGCATTACTTATTGTTTTCTTTGAAACAATTGTACCTGCTAATTCCAGGTCTTTCTGAGGCTCGCCATAAGTGGTCCTTGTCTCTTGGACAACTCTTCTGATAATTATTTTTCACTCCTCTGTCAGAAATCTTGTTAGAAGCCCCTGGTCATGGTTCATGGTGAAATTATGTTCTTTCCATTTCCGAATTATGGCCCTAACAGTGCTCACTGGAACATTCGGAAGTTTAGACATCCTTCTATAACCAATGCTATTAGTATGTTTTGCAACAATAAGTTTGCAAAGGTCTTGAGAGAGCTCTTCATCATGAGATGTTTCTTGTGTGACACCTTGGTAATGAGACACCTTTTTATAGGCCATCAGTTGAGACTGAACCAGTTGATATTAATTTGCACTGAGAAGGGGCAGGATTTCTTTCTAATTACTGATAGATTTCAGCTGGTGTCTTTGCTTTCCATGACTTTTTCCACCTCCCTTTCTTCATGTGTTCAATACTTTTTCAGTTGCAACAGAATTAACGCAGTTAGGCCCCAAATTTTCAAACCTAAGGATTGCATTAGGCCGTGGAACTGACTGACAATTACAAATTTACTTTAAATCGCAATTTACTTTATTGCCCAAACAACGCAGCCAATCAGGCAACACTACCAGAATGCATCACTCCTACACAATATACAGTATAATCCTAGGAATCATCTGATTTCACTTTTTCACCTTACCGTATTTATTTTATATGTAGTGCATTTTTTATAATGAAAAATGTTAATGCAAAAAGAATCGTCTGATTATCCAAGGGTCAAAGACTACTGTGCCATCCGAATAAAACAAATTATTCTGAATTAATATGTGTTCATTCATTATGTTATTAAGTTAAATTAATTTCCCCATGCCCAACTGACTTTGTTTGTTGGGCTGTGCACATACAAATTAAACAAATGGTCTCAACCCTAATACAAAAAGAATCTTATTACAATATTCATGCTATCCTCACTAGAAAGAAAAATGAATGGATACAAATCAATTTGGATCATTTGTTATGTCGTTGTTATTTCGGATGCTTAAAACATTAAAAAAAGGGACAAACTTTGGCACCATGTCATCTAAATGAAAGAAATTAATATGAATTAATTTGTTGTTTTGTTATAATTTATTTTGGATTGGTTAAGATTCGTTACTATTGTAATTCGAGGATTCGGATACATCCAAATCTCTGAATCACGCAAATTTCGGCCGAATTTCGATTCGTAATGAAACAAATTACACATGTCTAATCAGTATTGTTGTCAGAAGCTGTATTTACACTAAAAACATACAGCCAATTTTCTTTTTTGCTAGTTTTGAATAGAGTAGGGGTTTTATTAAAATTTCTGTTAGCTTCTTTGCTGTCTGTACCCTACTGGGGAGATTTCTTTTAATTTCCTTTTCCTGGAGGCACAACAGCAATTTAATCACTTGCAGACCGCCCACCGTACATCTGCCGTGGCAAGGCAGCCGCTCTGTGCCAGATCGCGCAAAGCAGAAACACTAATCTTTGCCTTCCCCTAGTCAAAGCACCTCCCCCACCCAGGGTCGGATTAACATAGGGGCTATTGGAGTTGCAGCTCCAGGCCCCTACCTCAAGATAGACCCATGCCAGTGAGTCATTAATGCTGTTCAGCTCTGTGTGTGTACACAATTTTTATGTAAATCACGGACGGGGGTGCTATTGTTATGTATATTAAGGTCGACCAGCGTGCGCTTTTGTTATGCAAATCGTGGGCGGCCGGCAGGCACTATTGTTATGTAAATTGCAGGCGCTATTGTTATGTAAATCGCGAGCGGCAGGCAGGCGCTATTGTTATGGAAATCACAGGCAGCAGCTGAGTTCCACATAGTGTAGTGTAACACAAAATACCCATTTCCACCTAACTCCCGCCCTACAGTGACAGTCTCACTTGATGGGCACTCATGCTAGTCTTTTGCTGGTGGAGGGAGATGAGGAAGGTTCCACACACTCTGACTGGTTGAGGGTACCATCTGTCAATTACACTAGCTCCAACCCCTGTATCT
This sequence comes from Glandirana rugosa, assembly GCA_018402905.1. Lineage (NCBI taxonomy): Eukaryota > Metazoa > Chordata > Amphibia > Anura > Ranidae > Glandirana > Glandirana rugosa. Next base: position 200,652 of record BLSH010152873.1, read on the forward strand.
CGGCAGTGCATGTGGGGGAGAATGGCCAACACAAGCAAATCGGCGCCCAGTCTACCTCTCATGTAATCAATAGCTCTATCTGTTCTATAAGCAAGAGCATTCTACAGTACATGATGGTAAACCATAAATGCTGATTGTTACTTTCCCACACTGCAAAGTAAATGATGTGTTTGGTGCAAACATCTTCTAGCTGAAAAGGTGACAGCAGCAGGAATGATCACCATAGTAAAGTTTTAAGAAAAAAAATCATGATATCTGAACATCTTCCGGCAAATTTTAACTGCATTCCTCCTTTACTATATTAGCAAGCTTTGTACATATATATATATTTTTACCTTTAGGAAGAAGGATGCAGACTCACCATAAGTAGAAAAGAGAAAACAATTACTTTGCGGGGTTTAATTACTATAGCGTTTAGGCACACATTTGCGGTACTGATCGATATTTAGCGCCAAAAACGGCAAATTGCACTAAATAGCACCAAAACGGTATTCACTGTAACACCCAGGCAACAGATAGCACCCAAATACTTACTCCAATTAAGACCAGGAGATGTGCACATGGAAATAATGTTTAGAGCATGATATAATCACTTAAATTGTACTAAAATTTGAGGAATATTGTTTAAAGATAATCTGCTTTTAAACTGTGTGAAAAAGAGATTTCTACACTGCAATATCTTAAAAAGTCTGAGAAGAGATAAATTCCCTGTCTCTTCACACCTAGGTGCAGAGCACAGCTGAGCACAACTGAGCATGCTCAGACCTGAAACTGCTCTAAATTCTGGTTCCATGGAGTAATTACAGGGCGCTATAGTAAATACCAAAATGAGAGCTGTCAGAGTTTTTGGGAAGTTGGAGTAATGTAGCTCAATGCAATTTCCAGCTATTCATTCTAATACAATTGTAACTTCCCCAAAGAAATCCTTTTCATGTTGAGATGCAATGTATCTTCCTCTCAAAGAAATTGTCCTTGCAACAGTGTTGCAATTTTGATATATATATATATATTTTTTAAGAATGGTAGAATGTGTAATCATTTCACGTTTTGTTAAAATATTTTTTTCTTTGTCACTTTCACTTGTTGATGTCTATCTCACAAAAATATTTCCCCTAACTCACACAGGTGTCTTTATAAACCAAAAACAATACCATTGCTTATGGAAATTTAAAATGAGTCCCATTTGTTTTATTTTTTATTCTTTCCAAATGATCTTAAAGAGGAAGTAAACGCTGATGGGTTTTACTTCCTCTTTGTTACTCTTTGTTACCCTGCAATTTAAAAGCATAATAGGCTAGTATGCATCGCATATTAGTCTATTATGTGTCACTCCAGGCCGCGTCTATCTTCACCCCCCTTCCTTCCGGGCCGTAATCTCCAGCTCTGTGATAGGCTGGAGCCGCGTGACGTCACTCCCACGTGTGCGCACGGGAGCCGCCAATCGCGGCACGATCTCAGTTAAGAAATGGCATGGAGGCCGTTTCTTCACTGTGCATGTGCCGATGATGTCGGCACATGCAAATACACTGTATATCTCCTAAACCCTGCAGGCTTAGGAGGTATGCAGGGAACCTACAGGTAAGCTTTATTATAGGCGTACCTGTAGGTTAAAGAGGTTGTCCAGAGTTAACAACCACTTTAATTTGAGCCCAAAAAATGTGATATGTGTACCAACATCAGGAATAAAAACGTCATTCCTAGAGTTGAGCGAACACCTGGATGTTTGGGTTCGGTGGGTTCGGCCGAACTTCACGAAAAAGTTTGGGTTCGGTACTGAACTTGACCCGAACTTGCCCCCGAACCCCATTGAAGTCAATGGGGACGCAAACTTTTCGGCACAAAAATGACTGTAAAAAAGTCCTGGAAAGTGCTAGAGGGCTGGAAAAGGAATAGGAGTAGGCGATGATTTTAGAACAATAATCTGTCCCTTACAGCAACAGCAGGAACCTGACCCTATAGGAGTAGGCGATGATTTTAGAACAATAATCTGTCCCTTACAGAAACAGCAGGAACCTGTCCCTATAGAACTAGAAGATGATTTTAGAACAATAATCTGTCCCTCTAAGCAGTAGACTCTACCTAGTCCAGTCAGATCGTTCTGTAATGCAGGATGAGATCTGCAATCTGTCCCTAAAAGCAGTAGCAGTAGTAATCTCTACATAGCCCACAATCAGATTGTTCTGTAATGCAGGATGAGATGTTATTATATCTGCAATCGCTCCCTCACAGCGCCAGCAGCATCCTCTCCCTAAACTAGCCTGACAGCATGTGACATGCAGCACTACGTGACTCCAGCTTATGCAGAGGCTGGGTCACATGATGCAGTGGCCAATCACAGCCCTGCCATTAGTAGGCTTCTAAGGGCAAACCAGTGAAACGCTTGTTGATTGGCTGCCCTGCAGCTATTCAACAGGCGGGATCAAATACCCGAACCCAGAACCCGAACCAAAACTTTTTTTCAAATGTCCGGGTTCAGGTCACGGACACCCCAAAGTTCGGTATGGACCCAAACTTTACAGTTCGGGTTCGCTCAACTCTAGTCATTCCCAAAAATCTGAGGATAACATTACTATTCTACACTCACACAGCAAGAAACACCAAATATCACAGAATAAATCAAGAAGAGAAACTCCTGACTAATGTAATTTGTATATATCCTAAGAAATGCAGTATCTCAGTATTTATGTGTAGGAGGATTCCACATGCAGCAGCCCTGTGGCTAACAAGGTAGAAATTCTGCCTACCATTGCTCATGTCCTGAGCTCGAATTCCAAACATGTCACTTCATGTAGAGATGTTGCTCGTTCTCTCTATGTTGTTAAACATAACTCCTGACTCAGGGCCTTACCTAAATGATGTCTAAATGTAGTATTTATGTGTAGGAGGTTCCACCGCCATTGCAAATCTTGGCAGATATACTAGCTAGCCAAAAGTATTGGGACACCTGCCTTTACACGCACATGAACTGTAATGGCATCCAAGTCTTAGTCCGTAGGGTTCAATATTGAGTTGCCCCATCCTTTGCAGCTATAACAGCTTTAACTCTTCTGGGAAGGCTGTCCACAAGGTTCATGAGTGTGTCTATGGGAATATTTGACCATTCTTCCAGAAGCACATTTGTGAGGTCCGGCGCTGATGTGGATTAGAAGGCCTGGCTCGCAGTCTCCGCTCTAATTCAGCCAAAGGGTGTTCTATTTGGTTGAGGTCAGGACTCTGTGCAGGCCAGTTAAATTCCTCCACCCCAAACTCGTTCATCCATGTCTTTATGGACCTTGCTTTATGCACTGATGCGCAGTCATGTTGGAACAGGAAGGGGCCATCCCCAAACTGTTCCCACAAGGTTGGGAGCATGAAAGGCCCAAAAAAATCCTCAGCACCAGGCCTATGATGCTCTTAATCTGGCTATGACCTCAGGCGTCTACATGTTACTCCCCTTTTGAACTACTGTATGGTAGACATCCCAGG
>BLSH010152873.1:222853-234514 GCA_018402905.1 Glandirana rugosa
CGCCCTACCGTGCTCCCGACCTACCAGTGTCTACAACATCACCCTAAGGTCGTCCAGCACGTTTGTCCTCTTACCAGCATGTTCGTCCCAACCGTTCCACGTCCGTCTTTCCATGTTTTCCCCAATCCGTTCGCCTAGCAGTTCAAGTCCGTTCCAAGCAATTGCCCGCCCGTCGCCTCCATGTCTCCTCATCTGTTTGCCTACCAGCACCTATCGGCCCCAGCTACGTCCATCGCCTGTTGTCCAGTTTCGTTCGGCCCATCTGTCCTTTGTCCACTTTTGTGTCCTTGTCCACGACCATCCGTTTGTCTACTCCTCTGTACCTCCGCTGCCCGCCCGTTAACGAACCTTGCCTGAACTTGACGATCCGCTTGCCTAACCCCTTTTGTACCTTTCTGCCTGCACCTTGCCAACCCTGCTTGTACGACCATTCTCCTGTTTGCACGACCTGCTGGAATCCCACTACAACATCTGTGACCATCCAGCCCTCGTGCCATCCCGCACTCTCGGGCCTCTGTCTACACTACCAGGGGTCCTTGAATCGGGTGCGCAAGAGCGGTTGTTCCCTGCACAAGACAGACTCCACCGTCAGGTACGTAACAGCCACCTGGTTACCCTTTTTTGACATCTTGAAGTTACCAACTACGAAGAGGGGCTCGGAGAGGAAACAGGGAAAGAGAGTAATTGTCAGAGGATAGGGGCACTGGTGCAGCGTTCCCCCTCCTTTAAGCATCCTGTAAGTAATTTTCCAGGTCCCCTTCAAGGACCGTTACTGTATGGTACTATGACCTATATGGATTACTATGGATCCTGTCAGAAGGTGCAATAAGCATAAGGTGCAATAAGCAACCTGCAACATACCGTGTAAACTATGACAAAGTGCAATGTGTCCAAGTCCAAATAGTCAATTAACCAGTTTAAACAATTGTCCGATTTCCAGCACTGCAGCCTATACTACAACATGCCACTTAATAACTCTGAGGAGAGGTGAATTATGAAGCTGGACAAGTCTTTGAAGCTAAGTAGCCCCCCTAAAAAAAAAAAAAGGAGCAAATATAGCCCCTGACTTTTTAAATATGCTTTCCAGATACCTCATGCAAGGGTCATAGGGCTACAACTTTATGCATCACTCTTTTTTTTTCCTTTTTACAGTGTGTTTTCCAGTTTAAGTCCAGCAAATCTCCTGAGGAACAGTCTTACCCTCAGATAACACAGCTGGCTCCCATATCGCTACCCAGCACTCTGACCTCCAGATGCGACTGCTGACACGCATGCCACTCGTACCGTCGCTCTATACGGGCTGGGAGAGCCTCTCACATTTCCCCTGCCCTTCCTGTTGCTCTCTACTTTACTACTCTACTTTGTCTCTCACCCCGTCGCCGCTGCTCCGTTGGGCCACTGGCCCTCAGTCTGCCTCCTGGGTCGGCTGGTCTGGGATGGCTGAAGCGGCTGAAACCGCTGTTCCCCTGCGTCAGCCGTCGATCCACCTCCCAGCCCTCCTTGCTGTACCTGGATAGAGCGCGATGGGTCTCTCACCCCGCGCCGCTGCTCTGTTTAGGCTGATCTTCGGCCCTGCTCCTGGGTCGGCTGACTGGAGTAGCTGATTCAATTGGCTTCTTCTAGGCACAGCTCATGGATCCCAAGATCTCCGCCGCCGCTGGATTAGCTGGTGGGGGGAAAGGACGCACACGCTGTCGTCCGCCTTCACATCCGGTCAGAGATACCACTCTAAACTGTAAACTTATGTTGAACTTGCAATTGTTCTTCATCTTACTAAAGTAAACAAGCTAATTAGTTCAATCAACTTTGGTGTACTCATTCAATTGCTATTGTTAAGAGGGAAAATTACTGAACCCAGGGTGTCAGAGGTGGCAGAGAACTTGCAGGGTCAGGGCAACCAATGGGGTACTGATTTAACTAGGGACCCTCACGAGGGCAGCGCTATATTTGGGGGCTCCTCCGGGATACACCTCATGGAAGGTCCAAGCAAGTCGGGCGACCAGCCCAGGGAGAGAGAAAAAATGTACTCAGTCGCGGCCACCAGTTGTGCATGGGAACAAAAAAAGTCAATTGGAACTGGCCACAGTGGTGAAAGTGCCTGGAATTGGAGGGATAATGATTGAACCCAGGGTGTCAGATGTTGCGGAGGACTTACAGGTTCAGGGCAACCAGTGGGGTACCGATTTAACTAGCGAACCTCAACGACAGTGCTTTATATTGTTAATGTAACCCTGTTTGAAACCATTTTATCTCCTGGTTTTTTGACCATTCTTTGTGCTGTGTGCGATGGAATGTTTTGTGTGATAATCTTACAATCCTTGATGTCAATTGCTGTCTGCTAACAACCATTGCGCTTCACTGTTTGATGGTTTGAGACTGTTATGCTTTTTTGATCAATAAAAACACTTTTGTTAAAGAAAAGATAAAGGGAAATTCCTGCATGCAGTAATTTTAACTTTTTCTGCTCCCACTCAGGTCTATGACAATACTTGCAGAAGCGTAGGCAGCGCTCATTTACAAGCCCTGACAAGTGCTGCCAATGGCAGCATTCCCAGGAAGGATGCAATAGATTATTATAGGATACAATCGTACCTTTAAAATGCAATGCAATGTAGCATTTGCCCAATAACGCTTGGTAATTCCAGCCATTTTCTGGCACTAAGGCCCCTTTCACACTGATCCTATTGACTTCTATTATGTCTCCGCAGTTTTGGTGCCCTTTCTGAAAACGCACTAAAACTTGTGCATGCAGGAGTTTTGGTGTGCTTGTTTTGTTATCATCTGACATTGTGTGCTGGTTATTTTTATCTGACATCAGATCCCTTCCCCTAGCCTCTGGAAGCTCAGAAAAGCTGTGTAAAACGTGTGCTTTAGAAGGCTGTAGAGAAGAAATGCTACAGATAAACAGGTACAACGTATGTAGGAGGATTTGTTTCATGTCTGTGTATCATCTGAGGCCAGTCACTTCAGTGGGCATATATAATGGTTTACAACCACTTTAAAGTGGTTCTAAAGTCAAAATTGTTTTTACTTTAAAGTGGTTGTATACCCTTTACAACCACTTTAACCTACAGGTAAGCCTATAATAAGGCTTACCTGCACGGTTTAGGAGATATACACTGTACTGGCATGTGCCGATGTCATTGGCACATGCGCAGTGAAGAAACGGGCCGCCGTGCCTATTCTCCACTAGCATTGTGCCGTGACTGGCGGCTCCCACGTGCATGCGCAGGAGTGACGTCACGCAACTCCGGACAGTCACAGAGCCGGAGTCCCAGCCCCCGGAAGGAAGAGGGGTAGTCATGGATGCGGCCTGTAGCGGGGACAGCACAGGCTTTGAATGCAGGTAAGTGACACATAATAGGCTAGTATGCAATGTATACTAGTCTATTATGCTTTTACTTTGCAGGGTAATAAAGAGGAAGTAAAACCCTCAGGGTTTACTTCCTCTTTAAAGTGATTGTAAAGGTCCACGTTTTTTAAAATAAAAATAACAAACCTGTCACACTTACCTATTCTGTGGTTTTGGACAGAGCAGCCCCGATCCTCCTCTTCTGCGGGGCCCAGTCGGCGCTCCTGGCTCCTCCCTTTCATCGGGTGCCCCCCTGTGCGGGTGCATTCCCGAGTCCCACTGCTGCGTCCATTGACACAGACAGCGGGACTCGGCCCCACCCCCCCGCTTCTGTGTCACTGGATTTGATTGACAGCAGCGGGAGCCGATGGCTCCCACTGCTGTCAATCTATCCAATGAGGACAGAGACAGTGGCTGGAGCCTCTGGGTTCATGCAAATCACTGGAATGATCGGGTTCAAGTTAGTAAAAGGGGGGCTCTGGGGGGCAGCTGCAGCAAAGAAGGTTTTTTACCTTAATGCATAGAATGCCCCACTAACTTTTCTACTCACCACCCTCCCTAAACACCCCTGACTCCTATCTCTCTGACCCCTTTCACTGATCCAGCGCTATTCCGGCTCTGAGACCTGGAGACACTGAGAGCAGTGGGAGCCAAAGGGTTAGGAGGGTGCTGGAGGCTTGGCTTACTGGTACTGTGTGTGTCAATTGACGCACGCAGCCCTGACTCTAAGGGAGTACCTGGAGGAAGAAGGAGCGGACAATGCCAATGGGGGACCGCCAAGGAGGAGGTAAGGGACTGCTCTGTGCAATACTGTTGCATAGAGCAGGCAAGTATAACATCTTTTTTTATCTTTTTTGTTTTGGACAGAGTGGAGATAGATTAGAACACCTATTAGGTCTTAATTGCTGTCTGTGCCCCCAGTCTTTCAATGGGGACACTAGTTTCTGGTGACCTGAGGGTCCTAAGGGATTCCCTTATTTGCAGGGATTTCCTCTCACTTCCTATTTTAGCTATGGGACAGGAAGTGCAGGTAAACCTCCTCAGTGGGACACAGATGGCGAAAAATTGACAGGGGTAATAACCCTTCATTACTCTATCCAAAATGAAAAAAGTTCTAGTTCTACTTTAAGAATAACTTAAGATTTTTATTGCTATCCCTATCCTTGTTAGGTAGATTCGCCCTCCCAATTTTTCCTTGTGACCTATGTCACCAAGACAAAAAGTTATGGGAAATACAACATTTTAGAGTTGTCACCAGAACAAGAACTGAGGGTAACTCTTCCAATTGGGACACCTGTGCTGCTGACCATTGTCCAAGAAGGGAGTTCCCCCCACATTGTAGAGATTTCTTCTCACATACTGTTGCCTCTTCTGGACAAGAAGTAATGGGAAATCTACTAAATGAGACATAGACAGCAACAAATAAACCATTGGGAGTTATAACACCTCCCTATTCCATTGGAACTAAAAAAAAAGTTTTGGGTATACATACACTTTAATTATTTTTGCAGCCTTGATTTCTAAAAAAAAAAGGCCGCCCACTGCCTTTTAATCCTCTCTGAAATATGGACTATAGCAAGGTAATTCATATTACAAAATGCCAGCAATCTTAGAGCCTATCATTGCCTTTGCGGAGGCTATTTTGGTTTGGTAATACATTTGTCACCATCCACAAATATAAGTATCTGACCTATCACTGGAAATTCTGCATGCTGGTATTCAGACAAAATGAACTGACTAGAATAGCAACTTTCATCCTAAAAATAAAGGGGCCTGCATTTAGAAAAGGGTAACCTTCTATTCCTGCTGGATTAGGGATTAATCTACCAGCCTGTATGCAGAATGCATTGATTGACAGCTCGATTTATCAAGTGGGAGGATGGACTCATGTGTTACCACTATTAATATCCAGCAAAGTCTGACCTCTGTTTTTATGTGTCCCCATGTCATTTTCACAGCATTGATACAAAGTCTTCCTTAGAAGCTCACACTTGGGCCCCAATCGTATAACTGGACCATAACCTGGATTGGCATCTCCACCAGGAACTGCTAATAATTTATTATTCCTCTCCCCCAAGCCACTTTTCTAGTGCCATCCCTTCTTACTAGTCAATGGGAAAGCCTTGGTATCACATTATTAAGATCAGACTTCATAGCCACACAGGACAGTTCAAGACTGGAAGTGCAATTATTGAAAGTTTGTCCACTTTGACCTGTTTGTACACCTAGTTGTTGGTTAAGGTGCAAAAAGCGAGAGTAGGCAACCTATTTTTCACTTCAAACTACTCAAACTGTGCAAGAACAGCAACAATAACAGACCCAGAGAGAAATCAGTTGCAGGTAGACTAGAACCTTTCATCCAACATGGAAACATATTACCGACAGTCAGCAACATGATTGATTGGAAGATCTGTGCAGACCCTGGCACTTCTGTTGGCCAAGACACAACCTATGCTGGCTATGCAGACTTCCAGCTCTGGCATCAAGCATATTGTAATATGGTTGTGGGCAGGGGTTAGGTGTAGAGCGATGGGATGGTCATCATATCCTTTATGTTTCCCTCTTCATTAGGCACCAGGTAAGGGGCACATGAGAGGCCTACCCCAGGTTGGGTTCTTCTGAATTACACTAGGCACTTTAGATAGGGTCACTGCATTACACATGGGGTATCTTCATTGGAACAGAAAACTGAACTGAAATAAATTCCCTCGGTGTACTAAGCATCACCACAGTTACTTGTGCATTTAGGGGGGACACACAGAGCCAATGCCCTCTCCAATCGTCCAGCATTTATCACCACTACCTCCCTCCCAGTATCAGGAATTTGGTCCCGCCGTGCACCTACTGTGGACCCCATGTGTGCACTCCACCTAACTCTTGCTCATCCATACCATTGCTATGAGAGACAGATCGCTGCAGTAGTAGTGCTGACAACATCTCCTTCGCTGCAAGAGGCTATCTTACTTGTCACGTGTACATGCTTATGACAGGCTGCTAGAGAAATTTTCGTTCATGAAATTTGAGCTGCGCACATATATCTGCAGTGTTTTCTTATCTCTCTTCAAAGCACTGAGTCCCTTGGCTTTCTCCTGCTCTATTATTCTGTTACCAACATGATAACAACTGACATGTTCTCCGACACAGGAGATAAAAGGAGATGAAATTTGTGTTGTGGGAGGTTGCTATAAATAGATTAGCACAGAGCTTGACTTGTGCAGAGTTCTGCACATTCCTTCCTTCCTTTGTCTATCAGGAGAGGGTTGTGTGCCTTTCCTCCAATCAGCTGTCTTGGCTGTATGCCCAGACTTCACACTCAGTGTTGAACAGGAACAGAATATCTGTAACACAATCTGAACTTTCTAAAGAATATATACAGCTGAAGACAGCAGATATGCATATAAAACTTATGTAGGGAAATTTGTTTCATCCCTGTGTATGTTTTGAGGCTGTTCGCTTCACTGGGTATATGTGAGGGTTTACATCCTCTACAAATAATTTGGCATGATGAGATTCACAAGATAACAGTTCAACGTAAAGTGCAGTCTTTTCCTACATCACTAACTTCTAACTTCGGACTTGTGGCTGCCCCTGCACAGGATGAAAGTCCATACTTGAGAGTCCACAAAAGGTTTCTTCAAGGAGCACTGCAACCCCCAGCAGTCTACCCTAACAGCAGGAATTCCAATCCCGGCATGGTACTAGTGATCCTGGTTACAGTGACAGCGAAGAGAAGCACATCTTTCTGGCTCAACATACTAGGCCCTTAGGGGCTTGCCAGGTGTGAGCCCTCTGTTTCTTTTACAACACACACAACCAGTGGGCTGGACACAGCAATCCCCGCCAGAAAAAAAACCCCAGGAACATAATTAACCATATCCTTCCCAACTGTGGCAGTGTAAATCTCTACTTGTACAAAACATTGCCACCCACCTCAATCTATAACTGTCTTTTTCAGTAAGGTGCACATAGAAGTGCAATATGCTTCAGAAACAAACAAAATATTTCCCAGAACACTTACCGACCAGCCTGCAATACAACCAAATTGACCCTGTCTAACAGTTTACATTACAAACAGAGGGTTTTATTTGCACACATTTGCAAATATATGCATAAGCCACAGTGCCCACCCCAAGGGACTTCTGTATACTGTGGTCCTAACTCTAAATTTCACAAGCTTCCATAGTAGGAGCACATCAGATTAAGGGCAGGTATGCCTGGAGGGAGCCCATCCCTCCTTAAAGGCACAGGGACGAACGTGATGCCCAGCAAGAGCACAGTGGCAGCAAAGCAATGCAGTACTTGCAGTACACCCCTTTAGGAACTTCGGACCAGGCAAAAATAAAGTTTCAAAAGCTTTACTTAAATATTTCGGCATGATGAGATTCACAAGATAATAGTTCAAAGTAAAGTGCAGTCTTTTCCTACATCGCTAACTTCCGGCTTGTGGCTGCCCAACATACCTGCACAGGATGACAGCCCATACTTGAGAGTCCAAAAATGGTTTATTTCAGGGAGCACTGCAAGCCCCAGCAGTCTACCCTAACAGCAGGAATTCCAATCCCAGCATGGTACTGGTGTTCCAGGTTACAGTGACAGTGACGAGAAGCACATATTTATGGCTCAACATCCTAGGCCCCTAGGGGCTTTCCAGATGTGAACCAGTGGGTTGGACCCAGCAAACCTCACCAGAAGAAAAACCCAGGAACATAATTAACCATATATTTATTTATATACTGTGGTCCTAACTTTAAATTTCCAGAGGCTCCATAGTAGGAGCACATCAGATTAAGGGCATATATGCCTGGAGGCAGCCCATCCCTCCTTAAAGGCACAGGGACAAATGAGATGCTCAGCAAGAGTAAAATGGCAGCGAAGGCATCCAGTGCGTACCCTAACCCAATTCGTCCAACTTTACAAAAAGTGACAGCCACCCCAATATATAACTGGCCTTTGCAGCAAGGTGCACATGGAATGGCAATGCACATCACAAACAAACAAAAGATTTCCCAGCACACTTACTAACCAGCCTGCAAAACAACCAAACTGGAACTGTCTAACAGTTTATGTTAAAAACAGAGGGTTTTATTTGCACACTAAGGTCCCTCAGCATGGATACTGTGGCTTATGCATCATTTTGCAAATGTGTGCAAACAAAACCCTCTGTTTTTAACGTAAACTGTTAGACAGGGCCAATTCGTTTGTTTTGCAGGCTGGTCAGTAAGTCTGCTGGTAAATTTTTTGTTTTTTAAACCTCTGCCTTCCTACATGGTCCTTCCTGACCACACAAATGTTTAAGGGGTACTTGATATTGACTACAACTAAACCTATTCCAATGCTAGTGTATGCTCCTACGTGGATATTACATTAACAGAAGTCAGCTTACAAAAAGCTGGTGGTAGAAGCACAGGCCCATGTTTGATTCCAGGCTAGTCCTTCTATTTACGAAGGACATTAAAGTGGGACATAATGTTGTTTGTCACAGGCTGCCGCAATGATGCCTTCCAACATCTTGAGTTTTGAAGGATATCCAGGTCATGAAATGGGAAGGCCTACATGGAAGTTGATGTATTCTCACCAAATATGGTCAAATTGAGGGTGGACTTTGGATAGATAGGGGTGGAAATCAATGTGTAATTATACAAATGAGGGGGCTTGGTGATGCCTCAGAAGAAACCAAAGATTGAACCAGGAGCACCTCTGTCTCCATAGCACAACATCCATGAGCTTTTGTCTCCCCACATCTCTACATACTTTGTACTGTACGTACTTTAAGTATTCATAAATGAAAAGCAGATTAGTACACCCATTCTGTCAATTCTGTTTTCTGGGCTAAAATCAGTAGTGGCTGGTGATTTTAAGTTTGCAGGGGGGGGGGGGGGTGGCAAACAACCACCCCCTGCTGCACCTCAAAACCCCCCAACCCCCCTCCCGTCTGCCGGTCCACCGGCACTTACCACATTGACAGCAGGGATTGGCAGGTGGCTCGGCAGGCTTCTGCCTTGTATCCCCTCCCCTCTTCCTATAGGCGTCCAATAGGATCGCCCACTGTATTTTGAAGCCTATTCGAGCCTCTGTTTCTAATCAGGTGCTTCAAAACACACACTCCCCGCCTATCCCCGCCATAGTAATTCTTGCGCCCGCTATCCTGAAAGGTGCCGGGTGCATGGATAGGGAGGGCAGCGGATATGTTAGGGGGGGCGCCCGTGCACCCAAAATGCACGGGCTGCACCTGGCTAAAATAGGAACATACTGGGCCTCCTTTCAAATGCGACTAATTGCAGATGCTCTGCTCCCTAGTTATGTATCAGGAAGCTTGGTATTTCATCACATATTGGAGAAATTTTAGCAAGCTAGCAGTAAGTATATAGGTCAGTATTTTTCACTAAATGATATATAATAAACATTATACCAGCATTCACATATCTTTCTGATATGCCCATTATCCCCATGATAATCTGATGCTTTGCATTTTCTGAATGAATGCAAAGTGTTCTCTGATTGGATGACATCATGCTCCCCACCTTGCCCAATCAGAGAACGATTTGCATTCATTCAGCGGCTGATATCCTGTGTTCAAAATGATTCAGGTCAGCCGCTCACCGTGGGACCTGGAAGCAAGTGGAGATCAGTGGAGTAGCAGTGTTTACTTCAGTGATTTTCAGCTTCTAGGTGCATCAGAGAGGTACATACATAGTTACATTGGTCCAAGCTGGAGCAATGTAACTATGTATAAAATATCTATACCTGGAATTCCCTTTTTAAATGATCTCTATTTTTACTTGGTTTTCATTGTAGCCTCAACATCCCATTCCCCACAGTGTTCAGTTTCTAGATGTGCCACTCTCTCTTCTTCGGAGGCTTCACCTATATTGTGCTCTCATAGGGGGGGATTTACTAAAATCGGTGCACAAAGAATCTGGTGCAGCTGTGCATAGTGACCAACCAGCTTCTAGGTTTTATGCTCGGTTCACACTGCCGCGACCTGAAAGTCACGCGACTTACAGTGTGACTTTGTCGTGACTGTGAAGCAACTTCAGGGAATGCCGGTGTAATCTTCCTGTAATGTCAGATCCAAATCACATCAATTAAAGTCTATGGGCACAAGTCAGATAGAAGTTGCCTTAAAGTAGTACAGGAACCTTTTCTAAAATCGGAACGACTTCAGTAGTGCTAATTAAGACAGCTCTCATTGACTAAAATGGGATTTCACATGTCACGCGACTTTTGGTTACATAAGTCGGATCCCAAGTCACGGCAGCGTGAACCAAGCCTAATTGTCAAAGCTTAATTGAACAAGCTGAAGTTAGAAATTGATTGGTTATCATGCACAGCTGCAGCAGAGTCTGTGTGCATCGGTTTTAGTAAATCTCCCCCATGTGACTGAGCTTTACTAGAGGGACTTTTATTGAATTAAGTTTATCTGGAGTCAGCCAGAAGTCAAGTACAACTTTAAAAATAAATGATGAAATTGGCAACATATAGCAGTGTGCCCCTAATGTGAATGTGTGCTTTGAAGTGGGCAGAAGGGTATATAGGTCACTTCATCAAAGAAGGATTATCAAGATTATGAAAAGCACTTAATAATTGCTTAGTAAAAGATATATTTAGATTGGCCCTTCCGATTGGCACATCTATAAAAAGCTTGAGTGAGGTGAATTAAAGAATTGAATTCTACTTCTATTCATGAACATTCTAACTAATCTATCTATCTATCTATCTATCTATCTATCTATCTATCTATCTATCTATCTTATTTTTGGTCTATCTATTGTAGTCATGTGCTTGGCTAGAGACAGAGAGAAGTTTAGAACACTATGGTGCAGTGCTTTTTGTGTCTCCACTGGACTTCAGCTGAATGGGTTTACACTACCTCGCCTCCATCCACCAAGGATAGCTGACAAGCAGAAGGAGCTCAAGAGACTTGATGGTGTGCAGCACCGAATCATGGGAGATGTAGTGCAGGGGAAGGATTATTCTATGGGAGTCAATGGACTATTGCACTACACTACACTACAAATAAAGAGAGAGATATGCAATTTTCACAGGCTGAATACTGCAAAATTATTCTCTTTGCTGCGAGGGGACTGAGCTGTGTACATCAACCTGCTACATCTTGTGGCTGTGTGCTAAGTACCAGAGCAGTTCCAAGCAGATCCAGAAATGAGCTGACATCTTTTTTTTTTTTTTTTTTTTTTAAATCTTTTTATTGCTTTTAACAGTGAAAAAAGAAAAACAAAACATAACATACACACATCCGGCTAGTCAACTCGCACAGGAGAGACCGCCTGTTATACAACCCACAGGTAAAA
>BLSH010152873.1:268291-279271 GCA_018402905.1 Glandirana rugosa
CCCCCCCCCCCCCCCCCCCCCCCCCTTTGGTGAAATATCAGGGTTTTGAGACAAGAAAGGGACTGAGAACATGTATTCCCCAGTCCCTCTCTCTGCAGCCTCAGATGCACTGAAGATGAATGGACAGGAGACAGAGGCTCCTCTCCATTCATAAACTGAAGCATCATAAACACAGTTTATGATGCTCAGTTATGAATGGACAGTCAAGTGGTTGGTTCTTGTTTTATTAGGACACAGATGTCCATTTACACCTATCATCCTTGGTTTCTGAGACACAGGTGGTCATTACCACCTAGCATCCTTGGTTGCTGAGACACAGGTGGTCATTACCACCTAGCATCCTTGGTTGCTGAGACACAGGTGGTCATTACCACCTAGCATCCTTGGTTGCTGAGACACAGGTGGTCATTGCCGCCTAGCATCCTTGGTTGCTGAGACACAGGTGGTCAATGCCGCCTAGCATCCTTGGTTGCTGAGACACAGGTGGTCATTACCACCTAGCATCCTTGGTTTCTGAGACACAGGTGGTCATTGCGCCTAGCATCCTTGTTTGCTAGGACCAGGCAATTCATGCTGCCTAGTGTTCTTGCTTGCTAGGATGAAGATGGCCATTCAGGGCCAACCTCTAAATGTGAAGTAGGCGTAGGCACTGCTGACTACACATGGTTGGATATGTACATGCTAACAGGCAACGGTCAATAGGCACTGTACATTTGCTGGTATATATGTAATCATCAACGCAAACATTTAGGCCCGGTTCACACAGGGGCAACTTGGGATCCGACTTGAGTCGCCTCAAGTCGCCCCAGGTCGCTTGACATAAGAAATCCCATTGAAGTGAATGGGAGCCGTCTTTATATACGCTACTGAAATCGCTCCGACTTCAAGGCGACTTCAGAAGAGATTCCTGTACTACTTGGAGGCGACTTCAATCCGACTTGTGCCCATAGAATTCAATGGAAGTCGCCTCCAAGTCGGATCCCCCATCTTTGTCAGTGAAAAGAATAGGAATTTATTTTGGGGCAGCCCCTCCCTCCCTTCTCTGATTGGCCACAGGCAAAGTCGCCTGGCATAGTTAAGTTTGAAGTTGCCTCCAAGTTGCCTTGAAGTTGCCTGGCAAAGTCATGCCTGAAGTCGGATCGGCCCTGTGTGAACCGAGCCTTACATGCGTACAGCATTAAAGGATACATTCACCTTTTGTAACACATTACGTTACATCCATAAAACAACATACTGTATACCATGTTACAGATGCGCCAGCCTCCGCACCCCCCAATCCCCCATTTTGACAGTAAGTGGGGATCTTCTTTCCCGCTCGCTGTAAAAATGGGGGATCGGAGGGATGCGGAGGCTGGTGCATCTGTAACATGTTACATGTCTGATAGCGAGCGGGGGATTTTCTTCTCCCGTTTGCTGTCACAATTTTAAAAAAATGCTCCGCTCCAAAAAATGCTCTGCTAGTCTGCAGGAAAACATAAGCATTAGGAGCTGCTAGTCCTTGGCTGCTGGTCACATGTTCAAAATGAAGAAAAAACAGCCTTTGGAATACAGAGTAAAAATAAATAAATAATACCAATAAGCTGGTTTAAATTGTCATACAAATAAAGACCCACCGGCCACTTTATTAGGTACACCTTGCTAGTAACGGGTTGGACCCCCTTTTGCCTTCTGAACTGCCTTCATTCTTCATGGCATAGATTCTACAAGGTGTTGGAAAGTTCCTCCGATTTTACTCCATAGTGACATCATAGCATCATGCAGTTGCTGCAGATTTGTCGGCTGCACATCCATGATGAGAATCTCTCATTCCACCACATCCCAAAGATGCTCTATTGGATGAGATGTGGTGACTGTGGAGGCCATTGGAGTGCACTGACCTCATTGTCCAGTGGTGAGATGATTGGAGCTTTGTGCCATGGTGCATTATCCTGCTGGACGGAGCCATCAGAAGATGGGGACACTGCAGTCATAAAGGGATGGACATGGTCAGCTACAATACTCAGGTAGGCTGTGACGTTTAAACGATGCTCAATTGGTACTAAGGGGCGCAAAGTATGCGAAGAAAATATCCCCACACTATTTCACTATCACCACCAGTCTGAACCGGTGATACAAGGCAGGATGGATCCATGCTTTCATGTTGTTTACTCCAAATTCTGACCCTACCATCTGAATGTCACAGCTAAAATCGAGACTCATCAGACCAGACAACGTTTTTCCAGTCGCCTATTGTCTGCTTTTTGTGAGCCTGTGCAAATTGTAGCCTCAGTTTCCTGTTCTTAGCTGACAGGAGTGGCACCTGATGTGGTCTTTTGCTTCTGTAGCCCATCTGCTTCAAGGTTTGATGCTGTGCATCCAGAGATGGTACTAGGCATACTTGTCTGCTCATTCTCCTCTGACCTCTGACATCAACATTTTCCTCTACACAACCTCCCGCACACTAGATATTTTCTCTTTTTCAGACCATTCTCTGTAAACCTAAGAGATGGTTGTGTGTAAAAATCCCAGTAGATTGGCAGTTTTTGAAATACTCAGACCAGCCCGTCTGGCATCAACAACCATGCCACGTTCAAAGTCACTTAAATCCCCTTTCTTTCCCATTCTGATGCTCGGTTTGAACTTCAAGTCATCTTCACCATGTCTAGATGACTAAATGCATTGAGTTTCTGCATTGTGATTGGCTGATTAGCAACTTGTGTTACTAAGCAATTGAACAGGTGTACCTCATAAAGTGGCCGGTGAGTGTATATTTTAAATCAAATCTTCATTATTTTTTGACAATAACATGGTGTGGGAGGGGTATTGCCAGTCACAAGCTGTGTCACGCCCCTCCAGCCTCTGTCTTAGAATAACTGGGAGGTGAAGCCTCCATTAATCTACATGTAATATCCCGTCCCCATTGTGTTTAGCTGGTTAGTGAGCATGGAGAAGGAGGGAGGGAGTGGGCTGTCATTTACCCCCGTGTCTACGCCCATGCGTGTAACTCTATAGTCACATGGGCTGCTCAGATGTGATAGGGAGGAAATGCTCAGGGTATAAAATACACTGAAAACTCGGCACGTGCACTAGGTGCAGGGGCGTAACGATAGGGGTTGCAGGGGTTGCAATTGCAACCGGGCCCCACGGTCCAGGGGGCCCATGTGCCTCCCTTGTATACCTGAATAGGAGGGATGGCAGGGGTGGCATTTAGAGGACCCAATCTCCTCCATTTTCCTCTATCCAGTTTACTTGTCTTCTGCTGTTCCCAGGGCCCCTGTGTGCTTCCCTGGTCCCCCTGGGGCCTTCTGCAGAACAACTTGTGAAAGGGCCCCACTGCAGTACCGTAATAAAGGGAACCACGATAGGCGTAAAGGGCCCCAGGATCAGTGGGAAGAGGGAAGGGCCCTGGCCAGGGGTCAGGGGGCCCTTCATAATTTCTTGCACCGGGGCCCTGAAGGTTCTAGTTACGCCTCTGACTAGGTGCCAACACTGCTCGGTAAAATCCTCAACTACAAAACTAAAACATTCAATTACATTTACTTTTCAGTTGGAATGTGGGCAGACACGGGGGTTAGGATGGGAGGTAGAGCAGATACAGCCTCTGTCCTCTTCATGCAAAGAGTCGCAAACACACTGAACCTAAAGCTGCAGCCAGCCACCACATTTTCATGGACATTTTCCCCCATCCCTAGACTTTTATTGATGGAAGCAATCCGGGTGTTTTTACAAACTGTACATGAAAACTGTCTGCAACAGATATTTGGCAACCCAGCCTCATCTGCGTTTTTTTTAATTAAAACTCACAAATGACCTACTAACAGCAAAAACCAATGGACATTATTCTTTACTCCTACTCCTGGACCTTTCCGCTGCCTTTGATAGAATTGACCACCCCTCCTACTCAAAAAACTTTACTCCCTGGGTCTCCATGACTGTGCTCTTCGGTGGCTCTCATCCTACCTATCCCATCTCACCTTCAGCGTAACCTACAATTCTACCTCCTCTTCTCCACTTCCCTTCTCTGTCGGGGTCCTTCGAGGTTCTGTTCTTGGACCTCTCTTATTTTCAATCTACACCTCTTCCCTGGGCCGGCTGATAGCCTCCCATGGGTTCCAATATCATTTCTACGATGACGATACCCAAATCTACCTCTCCACCCCTCAGCCCCCATCAGTCTCCTCACGTATCCCTAACTTATTAACAGACATATCTGCCTGGATGTCACACCACTTCCTCAAACTCAACTTGTCCAAAATCAAAATCATAATATTTCCTCCCCCACGTGCCTCTTCCCCTGACTTCTCTGTCAAGAACAATGGCACAACCATCCACCCATCCCCACATGTCAGGGTGCTTGGTGTTATCCTGGACTCTGAACTCTCCTTTTGGCCCCACATCCAATCACTTTCCTCAACCTTCGCAACCTCTCCAAACTGCGTCCCTTTCTAACCAATGAAAGCCCAAAGCTCCTGATTCACTCCCTGGTCATCTCTCGCCTTGACTACTGCAACGCTTTCCTCATTGGCTTACCTTTAAATAGACTATCCCCCCTTCAAGCCATCATGAATGCTGCTGCCAGACTCATCCACCTTACAAACCGCTCAGCGTCTGCAACCCCTCTCTGCCAACCCCTCCACTGGCTGCCACTCGCCCAACAAATTAAATTCAAAATACTAACAATAAGTTACAAAGCCATCCACAGCTCTGCTCCCAGCTACATCACTAATCTAGTCTCAAAATACCAACCTAATCGTCCTCTCCTTTCCTCCCAAGACCTCCTGCTCTCCAGTTCCCTCATCACCTCCTCTCATATTCGCCTCCAGGACTTCTCCCGAGCCTCTCCCATCCTTTGGAGTTCCCTACCCCAATCTGACAGACTGTCTCCAAATCTATCCACTTTTAGACGATCCCTGTAAACTTTTCTCTTCAGGGAAGCCTATCCTGCCCCCCCCTAACAACTGCACTTTTTATTTTCTCCATCAGCTCATCCCCACAATTATTGCCCTCTCATATCACTTGACCCTCCCTCCTAGATTGTAAGCTCTAACGAGCAGGGCCCTCTGATTCCTCCTGTATTGAATTATATTGTAATTGTACTATCTGCCCTAATGTTGTAAAGCGCTGCGCAAACTGTCTGCGCTATATAAATCCTGTATAATAATAATAATAATCTATTCTCACCATCTTTTCTGTATGCCCCCCTTAACTGGCTGCCACACCAATGCTGGCCTCTTTGGTGACTGCGCCATTGCAGACCTCTGTGCTCACCACCAGTGCAGTGATGCATCCTTTTCTATTAAGTAGACTTATCTTTGCTAGTTACGCTTTAACCACTGGTCAGCCCTGGGAGGATTTACCCCCTCCCTGACCAGAGCACTTTTTGGGTTTCGGCACTGCATTGCTTTAACTGACAATTGCGCGGTCGTGCAACGTTGTACCCAGACAAAATTGATGTCCTTTTTTCCCCCACAAATAGTGCTTTCTTTTGGTGGTATTTGATTACTTCTGCGGTTTTTATTTTTTGCACTATAAACAAAAAAATAGCGACAATTTTGAAAAAAAAAAACAATATTTTTCACTTTTTGCTATAATACATATCCAACCAAAATAAAAAACAAATTTATTCATCAGTTTAGGCCAATATGTATTCTTCTACATATTTTTGGTAAATAAAATCGCATTATTGATTGGTTTGCGCAAAAGTTATCGCGTCTACAAACTATGAGAATTGATTTATGGCGTTTTTATTTTTTTTTTTCTAGTGATAGCAGCGATCTGCAATATTTAGTGGGACTGCGATATTTATTGTGGCGGACAAATCGGACACTTTTGACACTTTTTTGGGACCAGTGGCATTTATACAGCGATCAGAGCTAAAAATAGCCACTGATTACTGTGTAAATGTCACTGGCAGGGAATGGGTTAACACTGAGGGGGCGATCTAGGGGTTAACTGTGCTCCCTCAGTGTGTTCTAACTGTGTGGGGGCTGGGATGGCAGGGGCATGACAGATCTAACTGTTCCCGATGACAGGGATCAGTAGATCACTGTCATGCCTCCTGACAGAATGGGGAACCGCCGTGTTTACATCAGTGGTTCCCCATTCTGGCTCTGTATTAGGCAATCGCGGGTCGCCGGCAGAGATCGAGTCCGCCGACCCGCGGCCCGCGCCCGCCTGCAACTGCGCTGCGTGAATCGCCGTTTATGTACGCCGATTTGCACAGTGGAGCCAGTTTGCCACAGTGAATATACGCAATGCGGTTGGCAAGTGGTTAAGGGACTACCAGATCACTTTAAATAATCCAAATATACTGTAGTGTAGGAAGAAAATGCTGGATATTTCATTGATACAAGATCTTCATTGTGATATGAAGCAAGTGTAATTATAAGCAGAGGCTGTGTGTCGGCAAGGTGAACAGCAAATAAATTGGGTAATATTTCTTGTAAAAATAATAGATGAAGCCTTTTTAAGTGTTGTCTTGGTGGATGTAGATAAATAAGGATATATAAAATCAGTTGCTGTTTTAAACAAGATGAACTGTTGCTCTTTTTTTGCTTTGCAAGTAAACCTGAATTACAAGAATATGTTTTATAGATTTATAGATTTATAATAGTCCTTCCCTTTTAAGTGCCTATAGAACTTCCTGTAAATTAGTTCTGTATAAAGTGCAGCGTAGTTACAGTATATAGTCTAAACAAAGCAGAACTAAACTCTCTCAACATTAACTATTTTCAATCCTTACGTCGCTAGCATTATTAAAAAGGTAGGAATGTCTAATATTATACTTGCCTCCTCTGTGCAGTTGGATTTGCACAGAGAAGCCTGGATCCACCTCTTCTGTTCTCCTGGCCCCTCCCTGCTGTTGGGTGCCCCCACAGCCAGCAGCTCTCTATGGGGGCACCCGAGCCGAGTCAGAGCTCCCTGTATCCATTCAGACACAGAGCCCCGCCCCAGCCCCCTCTCCCCTGATTGGCTGACTGATTTTGATTGACAGCTGCGGAAGCCAATGGTGCTGCTGCTGTGTCTCAGCCAATCAGGAGGAGTGACTGGGACAGCTAAGACACTCGTGGACATCACTGCAGAGAGAAGGGGCTCAGGTAAGTGATTGGGGAGGCTGCTACGCACAGAAGTTTTTTTTATCTTAATGCATAGAATGCATTAAGATAAAAAATCTTCTGCCTTTACAACTCTAAGCTTTTTTTTTTTTTTTTACATTTCTTGAGTTGCTTCAGGAGTCTTCATAGGCATTTTTTTTCTTTCACCTAGAAAAGTGGAGGAGGGTCTTTGTCAGCTAAGCACACCCTCCTGCCTGCCTGCTTGAGATAGGGGCAGATGGATACCAGGAAGTAAATGCTACATGACTCATCTGCCCTTACTCAAGATGGCTGCTGCTATAAATGCTAGAGGGTGTTTTTTAACCACTTCCAGTCCGCAGGACGTCTATTGACGTCCTGGGATTTCAGTGGTGATATCTCAGTGATGCCGGCACCTGCAGGCATCATTGAGGTATCATTTTTTAGAGCAGGCGATTCCCATCACCGTAAGAACGATCATAGCGGCAGGTCAGCCGCTTGATCGTTCTTACAGGCGGCGGTAGGGGACGTCCCCCCCCTCCCGCCGCCCTCCGGTGCTTCTCCCGACTCACCTGAGCGATCGGTGACCGGGAGAAGGAATCGCCTGCCACCGGATGCTAGTGCCAGAGATTCCCGAGGGACAGATGTCCCTCGGTCATCTCTATGGCTCTCGGAGGCCCGGGCGCACGTCGTGACGTTACTTCCGGGTCTCCGAAGTAAACAACAGCCGTTAAAGGGGAAGGATAGGCTGAGATCGTCTGTTTTTTTTTCTGATCTCAGCCTTTCCAGCCTGTAGGATAGATGTAGGGTCTTATAGACCCTGCATCTGTCCATAAAGAGGACCTGTCACACACTTTTCCTATTACAAGGGATGTTTACATTCCTTGTAATAGGAATAAAAGTGATCAAAAAAATAAAAATAAAGTGAAAGTGTCAAAATAAAAAAAATAAAAGTAAAATAAGAAATAAAAAAAAAAAAAAATTTAATGCGTCCCGTCCCCGCGAGCTCGCGCACAAAAGCGAACGCATACGCAAGTCGCGCCCACATATGTAAACGGCGTCCAAACCACACATGTGAGGTATCGCCGCATGCGTTAGAGTGAGAGCAATAATTCTAGCCCAAGACCTTCTCTGTAACTCAAAAAACCTAACCTGTAAAAATTTTTAAACATCGCCTATGGAGATTTTTAAGTACCAAAGTTCGGCGCCATTCCACGAGTTTGCGCAATTTTAAAATGTGACATGTTGGGTATCTATTTACTCGGCATAACATCATCTTTCACATTATGAAAAAAAATTGGGATAACTTTACTGTTTTGTTTTTTTTTAATTCATGAAACTGTTTTTTTTCCAAAAAAAACACGTTCGAAAAATCGCTGCGCAAATACCGCATGACATAAAAAGTTGCAACAACCTCCATTTTATTCCCTAGAATCCTTGCTAAAAAACCATATATAATGTTTGGGGGTTCTGAGTAATTTTCTAGCAAAAAAAATGATGATTTATACATGAAGGAGAGGAGTGCCAGAAATGGCTCGGATGCGAAGTGGTCAAAGTGATTTCTCAACAAAATAAAGCATGGAGATATGGGTGAGTTTGCTTTGAATATTCAAAATGAATTAAATAGTGTTTCCAATTTGTGGTGCTCAGATACAGTTTAGTTCAGCGTTAGGGTAGGTTAAGTTGGTCAATAAATGGTATCAGTTAAACTCAAAGCTTGCTGCATTCATTAAAGGCGTAATACAATATGATACTCTACAGCAGTGATTCTCGAACTGTGTGCACCCTAGTGTGCCACGTGAGATTTGCAGCTGTGCTGTGGGAGTTTTAAAAAATATTTAAAATTGTTAGCATTTTGAAACCTTGAACATATCAAAAAACTAAATGATAAATCAATGTCGCAAAAGTTAAAAAAGTAACATATAAAAAACTCTGTCAATTTGTCATTCATTGGTTCCTTTCATAACGCGGGACTTGTGCGAGATCTCGGGAGAACTCAATCACTCTAATAATATTATAATAATAGAGACTGTTCCATTCCAACTCTGATGCTTATAAATAAAGTTTGTTCATTGTTTAGTGATGGAGAAATACTTAATTAAGTCTGGGACTCTGAAAGAGAAACTGTTAAGCCTCGTACACAGGGGATGACGATTGTACGTACGATCGTCTCAAATCGAATGTTGGATAATGTAACTTGCATACTGACTGCACTACACGATCGTACGACCACAGAAAGAACGTTCAGGTGCATGTAATTAGCATCCAGCCGTTCCTGACTTCGGAGCATGCGTGTTTTGCACAATACAACTTGTTGTACCAACTGCTCTGTACACACGATACAACGGTCGTATGACCGCTTGTTGGTACGACCAAGTTTTCTAGTTTGTTCATACAACTCCCCTTGTACGACCGTCGTATGTCAGCTGTTCTAATCGCGCATACGAACGATCAATTTTGCATACAACGGTCGTTCATACGACCTGTTGTATACGATCCTCGTCCCGTGTGTACGAGGCTTTAGGCTTCATGCACACAGGACATTAAAAAACGTCCTAAAACATCAGTAGCTTATCAGTGATTTTTTTAGCTTTTATTATCGTTATATTACCGGCGTTTATTTGCGTTTCTAAAGGTCCAGCTTTTTTTTTCCTCAATTGATCTAAAACGTCCAAAAAACATTGGGGACCAGGGTTTAGCTGCGGTTTTGCCCGTTTTTGAGCGTTTTTAAGCGGTTGAGTGTTTTTACAGCTGAAAAAAGTTTCTCAGAACCCATTGGTCTTGGGTTTTTTTTTATAGCTCAAAAACATCCCAACATCCCAACCAAAAACAGTTAACAGCCTATGTGTGCATGAACACACAGGATAACATGATGGAGGGTTTATTGACTGTAGAAAAAAATGTCTGCAGCTAAAAACAGCAGCTGTAAAACAGTCAAAAAACGTCCTGTGTGCATGAGGCCTAAAATGAAAAGCAAGGAAGCAAGCAAAAGTACAAAGACGATTACAATCGCTTCAATCTGATTTGCTCTCAAAAGCAGACACATCCTTCACATTACATTTAAAATTAAATATATATGTAAAAATTAATAAGTTCTTCACCACAAAAATTGTAAAATCTTCTCAGGTGTGTTTTTAGATCTTTTTGGTGCACCGCAAGACAAACAAGTTTGAGAAACACTGGTCTACAGTCTAAAGACATTGTGACCAACACATGGCCCATTGGCTGACTGGCTGCTCCCACGCACATGCGCAGGAGTGACGTCACGTGACTCCGGCCAGTCACAGAGCCGGAGTCGCGGCCCTGGAAGGAAGAGGGGCGGAAGATGCCACCAGCACAGGGGACAGCGCTGGACGTCGCAGGCTTCCTTTGCAGGTAAGTGGCACATAATGGGCTACTATGCGATGCATAGTAGCCCATTATGCATCTATTATGCATCTATTTTGCAGGGGAAAGTAGAGGAAGTAAAGCCAATCTGGGTTTCCTTACTCTTTAACCAGTACAGGACCGCGCTATTGACAAAAGACGTCAACAGCGCGGACCTGAAAATCCGGGGGGACGTCCATGGACGTCCGCCCCTTCACACGCCCACTGCGCGCACTGGGCGGCGGCGGCGGCGCGCGCGCGCCGCCGCCGCACACTGCGTGGGCGTGCCCGCGGGTCGGGCGGACTCGATGTCCGCTCCTGACCCGCGATCGCCTTACAGAGCAGTAGAACGGGGAACCGCCGATGTAAACACGGCGGTTCCCCGTTCTGTGACAGGGGACATGACAGATCTACTGATCCCTGTCACTGGGATCAGTTAGATCTGTTATGTCCCGACCAGCCCATCCCCCCCACAGTTAGAACACACCCAGGGAACATTGTTAACCCCTTCACTGCCCCCTGCTGGTTAACCCCTTCACTGCCAATGACATTTATACAGTAA
>BLSH010152873.1:286650-296675 GCA_018402905.1 Glandirana rugosa
TAAAAGAATAGCTTACGTTCACAAGTGTCTAACCTACTTCACCTCTACTGAAATTTTGGGAAGGAGAAGAGGAGTAGGTTAGTCTCTTGTGAAACGCAATGAACTTGTTTACCTTTCACAAGGGGCTTACCGTGGGTACCAGGCTCTCGTTATAGGACACAAGTCGTCGGTGATTTACTTAGTGACCTCACCATCACGGACGATGTCACTAAAAGTCGAAGGTGACTCAAAGGTGTTCTTACTGTATACGTTTGACATATATGTAACTCAGTTCGACCTAGGAATATTCATATATTTTAGATGGTATAGATTTGAGGTACAAACTCTTATGAAACGGGCTTTACTGTTAGTCACGGCCCTTTTCTAGTTAAGATCGCAGTTTGGCATGTTCGCCCTGGGCTCTAGAATTGATCTTTTCCCGGCACTGATTGTCATTTCGGGCAAAGTATTCTCAAACATGGAGTTTAGATATGGTAGATTTTATATACTTATAAGGATCCAGCTTGACTCAATGTATATACAGTTTGCATATGTCATTCTTGTGGAAACTCAGTGGAAGCTGAAAATCACTGTAGCAGGCACTACCACTCCAGTGATTCATTTAGTGGCTGCTGAACACAGGATATTGCTCTCGGACCATGGGTGCCATTCGGGGAACACTTTCCATTTGTTCAAGTAACGCAAAGTGTTCTCTGATTGGATGAGGAGAAGAGGAAGGGTTTTAAAGTCATCTCCACTTCATCCAATCTGTGAACACTTGCATTCGATAAGAAAATGCAAAGTGTTCTCTGAATGGCGCCCGTGCCGAGCGAGCAACCTCCTGTGTTTAACAAGCAGCAGGCAGCTACTCGGCACGGGTCCCAAAAACTAGTAACAAGCACTGTAGCGGTGCCTACTACAGTGATTTCCAGCTTCACCCCAGTATCTCACAAGTATGGCACATACACATGTACATTGTTTCAAGCGGGACCAATGTAACTATATAAAAGTTACCATACCTAGAATTAAACTTTCAAACCCACCCACCAACCTATGGAGCTTACACAAGATTGTTGATGTCACCCCCTCCCACAGATGACAGTATACCGCGTAATGGGGGCAAGTTACAATCTCCCTCAAACATAGAAGCACTGGGTATTTAGTGACCCCTCTCTCAGAGCCAAAGGAAGAGGTACAAGTGGGTCGGGGAATGGGAGAGGGCTGATAGGCTGATAGATTGCCTTGAAAATGAGTCTCTTAATTAGAAAACCAGTTATGATTTGGACTTATCCTAATTTTTCAGTCTTAAATAGCTATAATTGTGCAAAATGAATTTATTTATTGTTATTTTTTTTTTAAATGAGCCTGTACTTTGTTATTACTAGGGAAGTTAACAGATTATTTTTATAGCAGCTATAGGGGGCAGGTGTTACTGTTACTGTAGCCTTCCTACACAACCACACACCACCCTGATCCACATGGGAGGTGACCAAGCTGTACTGTAATTCTCCAATAGAGAAAAGTCAGCTTCACTTGGAGATCAGCATTAATCTACAATTCCTGTGACAACAACAACCATTCAAGCTTAGTGACCACAGACGCAAGATTGTTGCCCAATCTGACCAAATGCAGGTGATTAAGTTAATTTCATCTGATGTATAACCTCCAATTGTCCCTCATTAGACTCGACTGTCCTTATTCTGGAAGCAAATGCATTTGTTCCTCTTTCCTAAACTGTCCTTCTTTTTGATCCCGTGCATAGACATCTATAAAAATGTACACATGTAACTGCTAAATACACTATATTGTCTAAAGTATTGGAACTGGCTCAACCATGTCTTTATGGCCCTTGTTTGTGCACTGGTGTGCAGTCATTTTGGAAAAGGAAGGGGCCATCCCTAAATTGTTCCCACAAATTTGAGAGCATGAAATTGTCCAAAATGTATTGGTATGCTGACGCCCTTAGAGTTCCCTTAACTGGAACTAAGGGGCCAAGCCCAACCCCTGAAAAACAACCCCACACCATAATACCCCCTCCACCAAATGATTTAGACCAGTGCACAAAGAAAGGTCCATAAAGACATGGATGAAACTAGTTTGGGGTGGAGGAACTTGACTGGCCTACACAGTCCTGACCTCAACCCGATAGAAGACATTTAGGATGAATTAGAGTGGAGACTGTGAGCCAGGCCTTCTCATCCAACATCAGTGCCTGACCTCACAAATGCACTTCTGGAAGAATGGTCAAACATTGCCATAGACACTCCTAAACCTTGTGGACAGCCTTCCCAGAAGAGTTAAAGCTGTTATAGCTGCAAAGGGTGGGCCAACTCAACATTAAAACATATGGACTATGACTGGGATGCCATTAAAGTTCATGTTTGTGTAAAGGCATCCAACCTCTAATTCATTGCATTTTTTATTTTGAACCAGTATAAAGGGAAAAAAAGCACTCATGGTGATTAACCAGTATGTGTAACTGGGACTGTGGGAGGGGTGTCTCCTACATACCTTAAGAAAAATATGTTCCTCTTTTTCAAGAAAATTGGGAGATGTGTCATGATTACCATGTAGACTTGTTAAGTAGGAAGCAGAACCTGCATTTGTATCAAGCAAGTACTGTATAGCTGTTCCCAGATATATTTTATGGCCAAATTTATGTGGACGGTTTGGATACCCATCCAAATTATTGAGTGTTTCCAGTGAAGGGTACTTTTAATGCTACACCATGCAAAAATACATTTTAGACAATCGTCCTCTTCCAATTTTGCTGTAACAGTATGGAGAAGGTCTTGTTCTTTTCCAGCATTACTGTGCACTTGTGTACAAAGCCAGCTCTATAAATACATGGATTGATGAGCATAGTGTGGAGGAACTCAAGTATCCAGCACAGAGCCCTGACTTCTTGTAGAAAGTCTTCCAGAAGAATGGGAGCTGTTAGACATAATGGTCAGGTGTCCACAGACGTTTGGCCATATACATGAGTAAAAACTATACTAAAAAACAAGGTTTTAGATAGATTAAAGGGGATCTTCACCTCCATATCATCTTGCTTCCTCTCCACTCCTCCTCTGGTCCTCTGCCGATTAGAGATATTTTTTTTCCCTTTATTTACCTTTTAAAAATAGTTTTCTTCCCCCCCCCCCCCTTGCATGGCATTCAGCAGGCAAATGATGTGCCCTGTTGCCTCTTTGCCCCTCGGAAAATGAACATCACATATCCCAGTAGGCAACACCTTTCATTCAGTAAAAGAGGAGGCAGAGGGCCTAGCAGGGCATCATCAAGTGACACTGAACCTGGAACAGCTGGCAGCCATTTAATGACATCATGGCCAAACATGGCAGTGCTGAACCAAGTGCTGCCAGAAGGGAGGAGGATATCTGCTGGACAGCGCTGGATCCGCTGGGGGGGTGAGTATCTAAAATGTGCTGATCTCACCACCATTAAGGTAAGGGTATAAAAAAATAAAAAAAAGCGGGGGGTGGGGAGGGTGAAAAACTGTTTTAACATAAGATAGGGTAGATGAAGCTGATCACATATTTATTTACATCAAACATTTGATGCTTTGCACGTGAATGAAATACGCTTAAAGAAACCATGTGAAAAACATGTTGCCGCTATTGTTGACCTCTGCTTCTGAGTATGCTAGTTGTCTGGCCATTAGAGAAGAAAGCATGGCTGGTGCTATCTAAGTAGCAATCTAATCTGGTGGCATGTGCAGGCACACACAACATGAGATCATCATTAAAATAGTAGGACTGAGCAAATGCCATGAGTACCTCAAATAATATTAGACGTATGTGGTGGCATAGAGAGACGACAGCTCCAAGTGCCTTCACATCATCCCCATTTTCTTAAAGATTGACCCAAATATCACTAAATTTCTTTTTTATGAAAAAGCTAATAGAGCAGCTATAGTTGTTGGCTGTGGCCCACCTCCTGTACCCCTGACAGTAAGGCCAGCACAACAATTTGCCTTCAAGGTGGTGCAAGAGTGGGGTGACCAGAGCCTAAAAGCAGAGTAAACTTGTTGGAATTTGCAGGGACCCCAGGACACTGTAAATTTGAAATCGGGGGCGCACAGACTTTTTAAGGTGCATTCTTCAGAGCACTTGTTCAACTTCAAGTTTGATTACGTCATCGCGACGCAGCTCCGAGTTGTTTGAATAGGAAAACGCGAACGGGAACCGGCCAAACGATCGCCACCCGAACGGGTTGATTTCCCAAACAATCAGCTGCCTTTAAGCCTGGTGCCGGGATATGCGGGCACCCTAACATGTGAGTGTAAATTTCATTCAATGTTTTTTTTAGCGTTTTTATACAATAAATTTGTTTAAGACATATTTGCACTATGAGTTTCTCCTCCTCTGATTTATGATCCACTTATGTGATGGAGTAAACCATTGAAGTGCAGCGACAGAGGAGAGCCACAGAGGGGATTATTCCCCAACAAAGCTTACCCTGACCACATTAGCGATAGGTGGTGACTAGAGTGACGGTGAGTGCACATCTATGTGGGGCACAACCAGCACAGACTGCAACTCCTTCATCCATCTGAGCACGAGCACTTTATATGGGAATATTTGTCCTCCTTCTATACCTGTGTATTTCTTTGTTGCCTCTTTTTCTTATTGAAAGTGACTCATGGACTAATCAATTACCATCTATACCTGTTTGACCCAGCGCGGAGGTCCCTGTTCATTTATTTGCATTGTGGCTATATGCTATTTCACTACCGCAGCGGGCCATGTTTTAAAACAGAGTCTAGTACATTTTATCAGCAATACAGTTTATTGTTTTATTTTTATTCTATTTTATTGGTACACACTATTGGTAATCCTAGGCGCTGAAGCATAGTTCTTTGCCAATGGATATTATTTAACACCCACATTTTATATTTTGTTCTGGAACAACTTTACATTATTTCCTGTCCTTACAGGACGTAAGCATCTCTTCATTAGGAAAAAAAACAGAGGACAATGAAAAAAAAACAGACCAAGGTTTTAACCATTCTTTACTCAAAAACTGAAATGTTGGGAGCCCCCCAGGAGTGGTAATAATGTGTAAGTTTGCTCAGCAATAGACTTTTTATCCTGCAATCCACAGCAAGGATGGCCTTTGCATCAATCAAGCAAATGTACAGTCATTTTTAGTGTACCTTAGAATTCCAGCAAGGAAACGCTGACATTGGAATCCCCCAAAGCTATAGGAGGCCAAAGAGTGGTTTCGCCATTGGGAGTTATGGGTGGAAAAACCCTTTAAGGGCATCTGTCTGTCACAAGACTTCAGACAAGTAAATATAGTTATGTCATTAAAGTGTATGGGATGGCTGCTGAGGTAATGAAATAGCGGAGCAGGTAGAGTTTATATTTACATACATCCAGCCTGTAGTGGAATGGCAGCTTCCCTAATTAGCTTCAGCAACCTAATTAAAATCAACCGGATTTTTCCAGGGCTAGGTTAGCTGCAGTATACCATGCATGTGTTAATCCTGAAGTCAGTAGGATGCCAACAGCAGAACAACATTTAAAGAGTGTCTGTGTATTTGACATTGTAACTGTAAGTTGTCTGAGAGCAACCAATCAGATTTACATCTGCAGTGGAAAACTATTTTTTAGGGTTTGTAATGGTGCAACGAGTTTTAAATGGATCCTGAAAGTCGAGGAAGCTCAGTTCATTTATCCTGGGCCTGTTCTTGTGGTTAAAAAACAACCCCTCATTATTTTAGTTTTTGCACAAAAATGTAAAAAAAGAAAACACAAAAATACAGAGAACACTAAGAGCCCATTTATATTTTTGTGGTGTGTTAATGCACACTATATTTCAGGTTAACATTCATTGTTTTAAGGCAGCCCTTTGAAAATAATGGGCTGCCAATACATCAAGATGCCCTGAAACAGACGTGTCACAAAAATTTGTAAAGCATGCACAATGGAGCACTGCCACACATTACGGCACACTGCAATTGCCTTAATGCATTGGGGGTGCCATTCAAAATGAATAGCATTGGGGTGCACTACATTACAGCCATGCATGTGATGTACCCCATATTGTCAAAAGTATTTGGACGCCTGCCTTTACACACACATGAACTTTAATGGCATCTCAGTCTAAGTCCGTAGGGATCAATATTGTGTTGGCCTACCGTTTGTAGCTATAACAGCTTTAATTCTTCTGGGAAGGCTGTCCACAAGGTTTAGGAGTGTGTCTATGGGAATATTTGACCATTCTTCGGGAAGCGCATTTGTCAGGTCAGGCACTGATGTTGGACGAGAAGGCCTGGCTCGCAGTCTCCGCTCTAATTCATCTCAAAGGTGTTCTATCGGGTTGAGGTCAGGATTCTGTGCAGGGCAGTCAAGTTCCTGCACCCCAAACTCGCTCATCCCTGTCTTTATGGACCTTGCTTTGTACACTGGTGTGCAGTCATGGTGGAACAGGAAGGGACCATCCTCAAACTGTTCCCACAAAGTTGGGAGCATGAAAATGTCTTGGTATGCTAATGCCTTAAGAGTTCCCTTCACTGGAACTAAGGGGCCAAGCCCAACCCCTGAAAAACAACCCCTCACCATTACCCCCCCTCCTCCAAATTATTTGGAGTGTTGGCCCAATACTTTTAGCAATATAGTGTGGGTGAGCGAGTTTGGGGAGGAAGAACTTGACTGGCCGGCACAAAGTCCTGACCTCAACCCGATAGAACAACTTTGGGATGAATTAGAGCGGAGACTGTGAGCCAAGCCTTCTCATCCTATTTCAGTGCCTGACCTCACAAATGCTCTTCTGGAAGACTGGTCAAACATTGCCATAGACACACTCCTAAATCTTGTGGACAGCCTTCCCGGAAGAGTTGAAGCTGTTATAGCTGCAAAGGGTGGGCCAACTCAATATTGAACCCTACAGACTAAGACTGGGATGCCAGTAAAGTTCATCTGCGTGTCCAGGTGGAATCCTGCCAGTAAATTTGGTTTATAACTACCAATGGGATCCCGGCATTGAAGAAGCAGCAAATGATCATCAAACAGATCTTTTGTCATCATTTATAATATGTTGGTTTATACGGTGTGTTTATTTTGAGCATTGGGTTACTTAAGTGTAATGTTTGTCCTGCAGTGTGGCTTCATGTCAGATATAATTTAACATCATTGTCTTTGCACTATGTATAAGACCTCTCTTGGTTCACTTGCTACCTTCTACAGATGTCAGTCGGGATGCATTCTACAAGACTTGTCTGTCTGCATTTCTCTCGCTTGTGCTGATGTTCCCTCTGTGCCAATGACCATAAGCGAATCCTCTTTAAAACAGGCAAACTTTGGAGATACACTGGGCGCATTTTAATCGCCGTAGCTTCAGCAGAAATGTCACCGCGTATTTGATGAGTGGAAACATTGTTGTTAAAGGTTAACAACTTCCTTGCCATTATTTCCACTTAATCAGACTTAAGCTGTGTTGGGAGTCTCTCATCTTCCAACTTTTTTCCTTCAGGACATTAAAGCAAAAATGTTTTTGGTCAATTTCATTCTTTTCCTAATTTGCGTCATAAACTCATTTTGGCATTGTATTGAGGGATGTACAGTATATCTGAAATAGTCAAATGGTATACAGCATATATTTTCATGATTTAACCCCCCCCCCCCCCTTTCTGACCAGACCAATTTTTTGCGAAATGACACTGCGTAACTTTAACTGACAATTGCGTGGTCATGCGACGCTGTACCCAATTAAAATTCTGTCCTTTTTACCCACAAACAGAGGTTTGTTTGGTGGTATTTGATCACCTCTGCGGTTTTTATTTTTTGCGCTAAAAAAGAAAGACAATTTAAAAAAAAAGAAAAAATAATATTTTTTACTCTCTGTTATAAAACATATCCAGTAAAAAATGTATAAAAAATCAAATTTCTTCATCAATGTAGGCCAATATGTAAATTCTGCTACATATTTTTGGTAAAAAAAGATCCCCAATAAGTGTATATTGATTGGTGTGCACAAAAGTTATAGCGTCTACAAATTATGGGATACATTTATGGAATTTTTATTTTTATTTTTTTTTTCTACTAGTAATGGCGGCGTCAGCGACTTATAGCGGGTCTGCAATACAAATTGGACACCTAACTGACATTTTTTTTTAGGGAGCAGTGATTATTACAGTGATCATTGCTAAAAATATGCACTGTTACTGTACTAATTTCACTGGCTGGGAAGGGGTTAACATCAGGGGCAATCAAGGGGTTAACTGTGTAACTAAACGATGTTTCAGTGTAGTCAGGGAGGTGCTTTTACTAGTGAAAGGCATGGATTGGTGTTCCTGCTTTAAAGAAACACAGGATCCATGCCTTCTGTACTGGCAGAATGGCAATCTGCCTTCTTTAAATAGGCAGATCACTTCACTGTTCTGTCTGTGTACAGAACGATCAGTGGGTGCCGGCGGACATCGGGACTGTGTAATTCGGTAATCAGCTCCCGCTGTGTAGAATCACAAATGGAGCAAGTCGCCGGCCACGTGCACTTGTGCCCAATACCCAGAAGTGCAGGATCACGTATATACAGTATCTCACAAAAGTGAGTACACCCCTCATATTTTTGTAAATATTTTATTATATCTTTTCATGTGACAACACTGAAGAAATTATACTTTGCTACAATGTAAAGTAGTGAGTGTACAGCTTGTATAACAGTGTAAATTTGCTGTCCCCTCAAAATAATTCAACATAGCCATTAATGTCTAAACCTCTGGCAACAAAAGTGAGTACACCCCTAAGTGAAAATGTCCAAATTGGGCCCAAAGTGTCAAAATGTTGTGTGGCCACCATCATTTTCCAGCACTGCCTTAACCCTCTTAGGCATGGAGTTCACCAGAGCTTCACAGGTTGCCACTGGAGTCCTCTTCCACTCCTCCATGACGACATCACGGAGCTGGTGGATGTCAGAGACCTTGCACTCCTTCACCTTCGATTTGAGGATAGGGTTTAAGTCTGGAGACATGCTTGGACAGTCCATCACCTTTACCCTCAGTTTCTTTAGCAAGGCATTGGTTGTCTTGGCGGTGTGTTTGGGGTCGTTATCATTTTGGAATACTGCCCTGTGGCCCAGTCTCCGAAGGGCGGGGATCATGCTCTGCTTCAGTATGTCACAGTGCATGTTGGCATTCATGGTTCCCTCAATGAACTGTAGCTCCCCAGTGCCTGCAGCACTCATGCAGCTCAAGACCATGACACTCCCACCACCATGCTTGACTGTAGGCAAGACACACTTGTCTTTGTACTCCTCAGCTGGTGGCTGCCACACATGCTTGACACCATCTGAACCAAATAACTTTATCTTGGTCTCATCAGATCACAGGACATGGTTCCAGTTATTAATGTCCTTAGTCTGCTTGTCTTCAGCAAACTGTTTGTGGGCTTTCTTGTGCATCCTCTTTAGAAGAGGCTTCCTTCTGGGATGACAGCCATGCAGACCAATTTGATGCAGTGTGCAGTGTATGGTCTGAGCACTGACAGGCTGACCCCCCCCCCCTTTCAACCTCTGCAGCAATGCTGGCAGCACTCATACGTCTATTTCCCAAAGACAACCTCTGGATATGACGCTGAGCATGTGCACTCAACTGCTTTGGTCGACCATGGTGAGGCCTGTTCTGAGTGGAACCTGTCCTGTTAAACCACTGTATGGTCTTGGCCACCGTGCTGCAGCTCAGTTTCAGGGTCTTGGCAATCTTCTTATAGTCTAGGCCATCTTTATGTAGAGCAGAAATTTTTTTTTCAGATCCTCAGAGAGTTCTTTGCCATGTTGAACTTCCAGTGACCAGTATGAGAGTGTCAGAGCGATAACACCATATTTAACACACTTTCTCCCCATTCACACCTGACACCTTGTAACACTAAGGAGTCACATGACACTGGGGAGGGAAAATGGCTAATTGGGCCCAATTTGGACATTTTCACTTTGAGGTGTACTCACTTTTGTTGCCAGCTGTTTAGACATTAATGGCTGTATGTTGAGATATTTTGAGGGAACCGCAAATTTACACTGTTCTACAAGCTGTACACTCACTACTT